>WEKX01008361.1:0-154333 GCA_013390025.1 Pitta sordida | reverse complement strand
GGCCCCGCTCTGGCCCCGGGAGGGAGCAGCACCTGCCCCGGCGGCGCGGCCGGAGGTGCGCGGGGAACCAGCCCCGGGAGCGCCGCTCGGCCCCGGGGATGAAGGGTGCCCCGGCGGATGAAGGGGACCTGCGGAGGGGATGGCTCGCTGAGGCACTGGCTGCAGGTCTGCGGTACCCTGAACCCTGCCTCCTGCTTTTCCCCAGCCCGGTTTCTGCATTTTTCTGTTTCCAGATGGAGCTGACAGGGTCGCTGCCAGGCAGGACGCTTCCTCCGTGCAGCGGCCGCACTGCTGGTGTGCTGCCTTCTGCTCTCTGCTGCTTGTCTCTGCAGTAACTCTGCGTGTTAGTGAATGTTTGTGCGCTGGGAACTTGCAGTCAGCCTCGGCAGAGGATGCTCTGGCCTTCAGAGCAGGATTACTATTGCATTTCCAAGAGACTTCTCTCTGACTGAAAGTGCTAGTTTTCTAATAGACTGGAAGGCGGGCTCTTGCTTGCATCTTGGGGATTTGAGCTCTGAAAGAACTCTTTTCAGGCTGTTTCTTGCATAAACAGCTCTGCAAAGTAAGCTGGCCCTCTGAGCCTGCAGATAGGCAGCAGTATCAAATGTTTTAATTCTCCGTGGTCTTCAGTGTGCCTTCTAGAGCTTTGTTAGCGAGCTGAAACAGAGATGTTATCAGTGCTTTAAAGCTGGGGAGTTTGCTATTGCAGTTGGTGGGTATTCCATTTCAGTGTGGATCTGCAGGAAACAGGTACTTGGAGTTTCAGGTGATTTGAGGAGAAGTAGCTGTTTGTCAGTAACGTGGGTGGGGAGTCCTCTTGTGTTGTCCGTCCTGGGGTGTTCGTCCTTCTTTAACTGTTACCACCCATTGCTTTTCTTGTAATGGGAGAGGCCTTTCCTTCCTTATTTCTTGGAGAAACTGAAGCTGGGCCTGCTACCTGGACGTCCTGTACGCGGAGGTTGTGCTGTTGTGCGCTGCTCGTTGATCAGGAAAGCCTGAAATGAGGGTATTGCTGTGACACAGCTCCTTCCCAGCACTCTTGGTCAACAAAAGCAAGTGCAATTTCATTGCTTTAATGCTGTAGGTAAAGCTCTTGAGGGCAAGGTTTGTATCAAGAGCTTTACAGGCACAGTTTCCTCTGTGGATGTGGCATTTGAGGCGCCTCTGCGTACGGAGTTCTGGACTGGTGGAGTTCATCTAAATGCTTCAGTCCTTCCCAGGATGCTAAGAAAATATTCATAGGATCTTCTCATTTGGTGTCCCCTTTCTTTGGCATCAGGTTTTAGCTGTTTCACTATAGTAATTCTAAGCAATCCACCTGAAAAGAATGATGAATCAGAAATAAAAGGTAGAGAGAAGTGTAAGGGGGCAATCGAGAGAATCAAAAGGCTTCTGTCTGAGTAATGACAAAACAGATCATGATTTTTCTGCTTGGAAGAGATGGCTGAAAGGGTATATTGTATGGCATTAATCAGTTTGTATACTACTTTCAAGGGTGATTTGGAGTGAGAGTTCATCTGGTTTTTATCTTCAAAGAAAAAGAACATCTGCTGAAACAGTCAGACAGAAGATCTACATCTTTACTTGGAAGATACACACATCTTCTCACAGCAGGAGAGTTTTATACTGCCTGTGGGGATGTGTTAGACCCAATATATCTCCTTATTTTTGCTAGCAACTTGCTAATAGGGTGAGGCACTTAGAACACTTCTTACTTTTTCAGTTTTTTTCAATTTTTTCACTGGACAGCTCTGTGCTTTATACCGCAACAGAGCATCCCTTCATCCCCATGGAGCAGAAGCATTTCCTTATGTTGGAAATACACAAGGAATGATTTGGAGACTTTATTTGTTGCTGCGTGGTGGTGTTTATGCTACTTCCCCTTCTGTGTTGGGTGAGCTGTTTGCAAAACAAGATTCAGAAATCAACAATCACAAAATGGGTTTCGTTTACGGGGACTTGGGAATTGTTTTGCCTTACAGTAATGTTGCTACTCGAAGATTAAGTGCTTGCATCATGCAAAAGTACAGGCGTGTGAGGTTGTTGGAGGGAAGGGGGAGGTGGAATCTGCTGCCACTCTGGTGGAATCTTTGGTGCCCACTCTAAGGCACCTGTTCTCCTCAGAGCCCTTGGAGTCGCTGTCCTGGTTGGAACCTTCCTTAAATATACCAGGAGCATGGGCTTAAGGGTCTCCAAACCAGTGCTGCTGCAATCCCGTGCCATGCGCAGGGATTTCATTTTGCTGGGGCTTGCCCCAGTCCATGGAGATATCTATCAAGATCTGATGGTATCATTGGGCAGAGTTTTGTTACAAAACTTGATCTTGTTTGACTTGATTGAGAAGTTGCAAGAAGCTGATGAGATGGGCCAGTGTGGCTCGGGGCAGGTCAGGACAGCACCTCTGCAAGAGTCGGTGGTTAGTTATTAGCAAGCAGGACCTTCAGTACAGCCCAGGGAACAAGAGATCTGCTCGCCTGATGTAACCTGGAGTTTCTCAGTAGCTGTCAGGTCCTGTAGGATGGAAACTTAAGCAGAGGAGGCACCATTAAATCTGGATGTTCCATTTCTTTCTGCTGCTGGCTGAGCATTATAAACTTAATGACTTTAACCTTTCACTTTTGTTTTCCTAAGGAGTCTTCTGTTTACAGGATCTTAAATTACAATGCTGCGTTATACCAGCTTGCCTAATCTGCTTGCCATCCCTCCTCCCTTCTCCTTTTCCATCTTGCTCTGTTCTTTTGTTCTTTCAAAGAACAAGCCTCAGAGAAAGCAGTGGAGCAAACGTCGAACAAATTGGCATTCACAGATTTATAATGAATTTCTGCAGCCGGGTCTGAAACTGGCAGAGCTTTCTGGGGAAACACAGATAACAGAGGGCCCTGGAAATAGCCAGGTCGTGAAAGCATGAAAAATGGAAACCAGAGCCCTGAATGTCAGTGTTTGTTGTGCTTCTGACGTTTCAGTATAGTGTCATATAAAGCAGCTGGTTTTGCTGTAATTTGCTGCAATTTGCAGAATAAATACAGAGATTTGCAACTGATGCTTTACTGTCCTTGGAGTTCAGTGGTCAGGGAGCTGAACTGAATGTTCATGATAGCTCAGTCATTTCTGATTTATCAGCAAATTTAGGTCATTTTAAGAGTGGGAGTTTAAACAGTAGTTAACAGCAACGCTTTGGACTAACTCTGCTTTTAAGTCTTAATTGGATGCCAGATTGCTGACATAGGTGTGATCAGATTAGTTTCGTGGGTGGAAGAGCAGAAATGCTTGGTCAGGATTTAATGCTTATGATGGTTAATGTGTTGTTTTGTTTTACTGTCAGCTTAGCTGCTGTTGTCACTTCAAGAAATACAGATATTTTTGGGAAAAAAAACGCTCTGGTAATAAACAGATTTTGTTCAGATGGATTAAATAAAATGTTTTAAAGTCTTAGTTTTAATTTTGAGCCTTATTTGGAATAAGCTGAGCACATGGTCTTTTTCAGGAAGCAGCAAGATCTGTCAGAGCTGGAAAGCTTTGACCTTTCAGAGGTGAACAGTAGCTTGGGATGTGCTGCTCGGGGCTGAAAGTGAACGTACTCTAAACCTGAACAGGAGTGGTCTGTGCAGAGTTAACTGTACTTGCAGCTGATTTTACCTGGGGATGGATTCTGCTTTTCAGAGTGATTATGCATGAGCCCTGGCACTGGGTTTTGAGATACTATGGGATTGGGGATGTTCTGGAAATCTTTCCTTTTCCCTTGCTGCCAGCTGAGAGCTCTTTTCTGCAGGAGGTGATGAGGATGGTCAGAATGATGTCTTGCTTCAAATCAATTAATCATCAGGCAAGAAGGCAAATGTCGCTAAATTAAATGTAAAAAAATGAGCAACTTAACTTTGGGGGTCCCATTCAGATCTCCAGTCCTGTAGGAGTGTTACAGTCAGAGCTTCCTTATCCTGTTGTTACACTGCTGTGGACTGGAATGTACTGTCAAAACCTTCTATAGCAGCGCAACATTTGTAGCTGTTTAACATTTTACTTTTAAGATTTACTTTACAAGCTTCCTTCAGGTTAGGGAAAACAAAAAAGCTTCATTGTTACCATTATTTTTCAAGTGTAACTCTTGACCCTGAAGCCTGCAGGATCTCTGCGTGCTGGGTTAAGACATCATTTCTTTGATTCACAGTCAAAAAAATAGTTCTCTCCTCTCTCCTCCTTGCCTTCTTCCCCCTAGATCTCAGCTGGTGAAGTGCCTCCTCCACAGTCTGAGCACTCCCAAAGGTCACGTTTAGCAGCAGCTGAGTGCTGTGGGTGCCGGTGACAAGGACTTGTTCAGGTTGCCATTTCTCTTTGCCATAATTCTACTTAACCCCAAAGTCCTCCTTGATACTTGCGGAGACCTGGGCTGCCCAAACCTTGAGCTGCTTTGCCAACCAACTGGATGCCATCTCACCCTGCTGGGGGTGAAGCTGCTTCCTCAGGGTTGTGTGTGCTCTTGGCACTGTGACTGAGCTGGCTCAGAAGGGTTTCTAGCGGTGGTTCTCAGCTTTTTGCAATTTACTGTGAACTCTGGGATGAGACAGGGATGGAAGAACCTTTGCTTTCTGTTCTAAAGAGTAGTTCTGAGCTACAAACAAGCTCTTCTGCTCTCGGTTTGGATATGGTTTCTTTGGGTTAAAATGGAAAATAAAACAGGTGGAGGGAGAGGAAGTGACTTGCAAAATTCCCTAGTAATTTTTTCCGGCATTACGTGTTTTTAAGCTCTATTTAGTATATTAAATGTAATATTTAGTTATATAGAGTGTATTAAATCCTGTGTTCCTCCTGTTTTCCATCTGTCAAACAGCTGAAGCTGTGAGGCTGTCAGGCTGAGCGAACTTGAAGATGTTTTTGAGCCTCCTTTTGAAGGTTGTTCTGAAGTTGTCGAGCTCTGTAGTTTGAGTTTAAAAATTGCACAATGAAATTTGGGCTCTTTAATGAGCACAATGTATTGCAAATAGAGCAGGTGACTGCAGATGGAGGGTGCTCAGCTAAAGCCACTCTGCCATACCAGCTGTTTGAACAGAGAGCTCTAAACTCCTCTGACCTTTGGTTTATAGCCATTGTGTGTTTAATCTACTGTAAATTATTAGGGTTCATTCCCTGGAAAAGGTGTTACATGAGGAACCTTTAGCTGGTCTCCTAAGTGCAAGCAGAGCAAGGTGTTTCACAAGGTAGCCCCATGATTTACAAGATACACTGAGTGTTTAAAAGCTTGCTGCCAGCTGACCCTGCTGCTGAGGCTGTGGCTGTGACCCTGGTGGCTCTTCCTGTGAGCTCATCTCCCCTCTCCAAGGAAAGCTCCTCTTGTGTCAGCTCTTGGTGATACCCAAAGTGGTCCCCAGGCTGCAGACCTGTCTCAGAGCTGGGTGACTGTTTCGTGTTGGAGTCCCCACAGAACGGGCTACTGGTCAGAGCTGCTTGCTCAACAGCACAGACAGATTGTCACTTGCTCTGTTGTGGTCGCTATAATTAAGCAAAAAATTTTGCCCTGGTGGGGCTACAGCCTCTTGACCGTGGGTTGGAGGGGATGACTGATGCAGTGGGAAGAACCAGCTGCCCATAAAAACACTGTGAGACCTCCCTAAACTTCCTTTGACCGGGTTTTTTCCAGCCATCTATTTTAAATTTTCTTCTTCCCAATTAAAAGCTTCTTTTTTTTTTTTTTTTTTTAATGTGGGATTTTTATTTTGCTGAAGGCTTTTATTTAACAAGGCACATGATAAAATGACAGCATCATCTCTCAGTGAAGTGCATGAATATTTCTAGCATAATGCCCACAGTGTCATCAAGGACACACTTTGCATTTCACGTGCCTGTTTTGGTCAGCAGTTCAGTGCTTAGTAAGCAGAGGACAAAGCACAGAGGAACTACATTGATGAGCTAGAAACACCTTCAGAAACTGGTAGAAATCCAGAGAAATACTGATGGTGTCCTGGCCAGCACATCTAGTCTGCTTTGTGAGCAGCAGGGATTTCAGGAGGGGGCTGAGGGCACAGCAAACCTTACATCTGGTTTGCTGGTTCTGTTGCAACAGCTGGCTTTCACAATGCTTACTGGAAGGCATTATTTTATCCTTGGATTGTCTAAACACTCTTAGCACCGAAACAATATGATTTATGAAATGCAATGAATGCAAAGTCCGTTTTCTATTAAGTCTTGCTTGTATGTGGTTGTGAATCAGCAGTGAAGTAGCAGCTGCTGTGAAGATTATATAATTTCTTTCCTTGTTAGTATTTAAAACTCTCCAGGCTTAGTGAGCTTCCCACTTACTCTGCCTCCACCTTCATTCAAATTACACTTCCTTTCTGTTCCTTCTCGTTTGTCCCATAGGCTGTGACACATTCTTTCCTTGCATGTGGCTTTTCTGGTGTTGAGGCAGTGTAGGAGTTCAGTGTTTGGGACCAGCAGGAAAGCCCCTGGTGCCCTTTCAGCAAACAAACCTTGATTAAGAACAGAAAGGTGAAGGAATTAGGTCTCCTCCTGAGATCATACAGAGGGACCTGCTCTGAAGCCTAAAAGTACTTTTCATGCTTGTGCGGCTGATTTCAGTTTACTCTTGAAAATGCAGATCACTGGAGGAATAAGTTAAACTACCCCCACTCTGAGACTTGTATTTATTCTCTGGCACTCTGATACTTAAACAAATGTCAGAAGGAGCTCCTGGGACGGTGGCCTGCAATCCAAACTGCACGTTTGTGGTGCCATAAAACAGTGGGTAGCTGACTTTGTGAAGAAGGAGCACTGAGCTCTGTGTTTACGGTGGTGCAGTGTCTTCTCTGCCACTGCCTCTCATTGAACATCAGAGCTGAAACCATCTATCCATGAAAATGACTTGCTCCGTGCTGGGCACTTGATGGTACAGATTCTTTGTGAAGTCATTTGTTTAACAAAGACATGGTTTTGATGTGATTCACTATAAATAAACTGGCTTTAATTACTGAGAACTTGTTGCTACTAGTGAGCTGTGCTCAATCTGCTTTTGAGTAGGAAACTCATTAATGTAAGTGCAGAGGGTGGTGAGGCACAGGGCACTGATAGCAGAACAGGGATGCTCCTACTCACACACTCTGGGATGCAAGCCTGAAAACAGGAAATGTCTCCTGGGCTCCATAAGGAATGGCAGTTGCTAAAATGTAAGTCTAAAAACTGGGACTAGTTCTCTTAATCCCTGGATGCCTGTATTTTACCTAGTCAAACATAAGCATGGTTCATATCTGGTAGTTGGCTTGCCTGTAAGGAATGAAAGCACTACAGCTTAATCTTTAAAATATGTCTTGGAAAAACAAATCTGACAGGTATGCCTTCCTGTTGTAAACAGGATTTGGAATCTGGATTTCTTGTGCAAATTACCTGTGACAGTTGTTACAAAATTAGTGCTTCCAAAAAGCAATAAATTATTTTTGTCCTTGTATTAATAACTCAGCCCCTTGACATTTGTGATTATACTGAGGCCCATAAAGGACCTTTGAAGAGGACATCATATTAAAATAAAACTCGAATGAGAAATAGGAAACCAAATTCTATTAGGCTCTAATTTTACACAGTAATTAAAAATCCTTGACCTCCCCCATTCTGCCCATCTATTAGCAGTACGTGTGGCTAAAGAGCAACAGAGGGTATCAGCCTTGCTGCTAATTTTAGCCCGGTGCCTGGGGTGTGCTCCTGCGTGGCTGCAAGCAGCATCAGCAGGGCAAGGGATGCATCTCTATCTGAAACAAATCCACAGTGCCAGGTCCTCTGGAGCAGGTCTCCAGCCATGTTACTCTCCAGCTCTTGCAGCATCTTTAAATGGTTTTGTCACAGGCCTTGGTGATGCTGGAAGTGATGAGGATAAGAAGTTGTGGCAGGAGATGAACTCAGGGTGTTGTGTTGGTGAAAACAAGGGAATGCTGATTGAACTCTGGCTGTGTCATGGGCTCAGCAGGCAAGCCTGTCCCTCAGAGGCGTGGGGGTTAATCAGGATGGGGAGAGAATCCCAGTAAGATTTTTTAGCAACTTCCAATTTAACTCTTCAGGAAGAAGCGAGGGCAGCTGGTCTGTTCACTTGCTGTGGCAGAAATGCAGGAACCAGAAGGGCAAAATGGAGAGAAGCTTCAGAATGGCCAAATGGCAGCTATGCACAAGCTCAAGTATTGGCCACTGTAGGGCCCAGTATTGGGGGTTAAGGCCCAGCATTAATGGGTTAAAATCAGATTTGTGAAGACTGTTGTAGAGCCTGGCAGTGCTGAGCAGGATCATGGGTGCCCAAAGGGCTGTCCCACTGTCCTTAGAGGACACAGTGACCCAGGGGCAGGAGTGGAAGAGATTTATCTGTGCCTGAACCCACGTCTGATAGCACAGGGTTAACGTATCTTGCATTCTGCTGTAGTACCTAAAGAATTATCGACTTGGATACTTCAAACTGCAGCAACATCCTAAAACAGGATTCCCTGTCCTCTTGGGTGTCTGCAGTTAGCCCAGTATGGGTGGGAAGTGAGAAAAAACTATTGCTAAACCATCGGGAAAGGTCAGTGTTCGTTAATCTGGAGCTTGACTTAACCAGCTTTTACCTTTCCATTCATAAGACAGGATGTGTAGGGATTACTGTGCTATTCATAGATTGTTCTTAGCTGTGTCCTGTTCTGCTGGGAGCACTTAAGAGCTGTTTCAACCTCAGGGCTGGGGATCCCACATTCTGCTCGTCCAGTGTTCACCCTCTGCAGAGGGTTTCTGTGCCAGCGCTCTGTGGGATACTGGCAAGACCAGAAGGGGACAACTCTGAAGCTGGAAGCACTCAATAGTTGGGTTTCCTCAGTAGGAGATCCATCAGAATGGATTAATGTATGGGCTGGCTACTGCTGCCTAGGGCAGGAATCAAAATGTAGCTCTGAACATAATTTGTTGGCGTTTTCTCTGAACACGAGGGGGTTTGTGGGCTTTTTTTAAGTGCGTGTTTAGCTCGTACAGGATTTGGCAGCAGTGTTGGATTGTGTGAGTCCAAGTGTGTGCATGGAGATAACAAGCCAAAGCGTAATCCAGAATTCCTCTGATAGCCCTTATCTCTGGGCATGTGTTATGTGTGTTTTCTCTCTTGGTGGGTCCCCACAGGTGCTGGCTGTGTAAACACAGTTGCTGTTTTTAATTATTTGGGAGGGACCTGCTTTGGCCTTTAGTGGCTCCGGAAATAAAGGGCTGGGAAGCAACAGAAAATGAGCTCCTGGCTAAGGAGGTGCAACCGACCAAACCCTCTATAGCTTGTCAGGGCAATAGGTATTGGCTATCTGAACTTCCTTTAGGATATACTGTTGGAATTACAGCCTGATCCATGAAACCCATAAACATTTGAATATTGAATGCTTCCATTTCTAATTGTCAGGTCGTACATGAGTAAGGGTGTGTCAGGTAACTCGCACCTTATGTAGAGATACTGGCCTTCTTATATAGGATTTAGGTTCCATTTAGCAACAAACACTGTGTAAACTACTTGAAATCCTTTGAATGCCAGTCGGTCAGACCATAAGCAAGAAGTGCTATCCTAGGTGAAGCTGCTTAGCTCAGGACAGGTGACTTAGCACTTTTTTGTCACTGAAGCTGGCGGTCACTGGTGCACCCTGTTGTTCAAGTGTGAGTTGGCTACATGAGAAGAGCACTCAATATATATAAGAATAAGTGGATATTATATGTATAAGTACAGACTCCTCAGAAAGTAAATTTTGGTGCATACTCCAGGTATGCATTAGCAAGTGTCTCAGACCACAGTGAGGGTGCTGAGTTGCTGTAAAATGTTGGCTTGAGCACACAAACTCTTTCAGGTACTCTGTATTGAGAGTTCTTTACAGACATCCCATTTTGTGATTTGAGGAAGAAAGTCTTGCTTAGCGTCAGGGATTCCTTCAAGGTGACAGCTTCGCTGGGGACAGAAATTATTTACAAGTGTAGCTAAAAATGAAGTTTCCTGTTGGCAGAGTGCTGATGAGTCATTGTGGTTCTGAGTCAAGGGGTGGGATCTTCCCTTGGCTGCAGCAGGGTTTTACTTTCACATGTGCCCTCGGAGCAGTAGGTGCGGGTGTTTGTCACCCTTGTCCCTGTTACTGAGAGAACATGGCCACGTTCAGCAGATGTAATGCCCTGGATGGGTCTCCACCATGGAGTCCCTGCATTGACACTGTGAGCAGTCGCATCTGCAGCACTGTGGAGTTGCTAGTGAGGGTCTAGCCATGGCTCTCCCAACCTGTCCTGTTACTCACAGCAGCAACCTTTTACAGAACTATGTGCTTTCCTGTACCAGTGCCCATTGGCATTGGCTGTGTTTCCCCTTTGCTTGCCATACATGGCGTCTTTCTGTCTCCATCCAGCCAGGTCTGCCCTGGGAGGGGAGAATACTGTGGATGTTACCAGCTGCACTTGTGCCAGGAGGTTTTTGGTCACCTCCTCATTTCATGAAGGGCTTTTTATTGCATTTTAGATACCTACGTAGACTAGAGAACCATGTGTTTGTCAAAGCGTTCTTGTTGAAAAGAGAAAAAACAATAATAATTTTAAAACTGCTGCAGGGTGTTGAAGCTGTGCCAGGAATGTTCTCCAATAGTACCTTAATGGCTTTTGATTTGTGGGAGGCAATACTGAAGGTGTTAGTCCTGTGGGAGGATTTACCTCTCTTGTGTTTACAGAAAGGGACATTCATTTTTCATCCTCCTACCTTTTTGAGGTGTGGGGTTTTCTTTCTTTTAAGAATCCCTCAACAGTGCTGCTGAGAGTGTACTCTGATGCAGTGTAAAGTTTTAGTTTTATTTTTTTTGTCAGAAGTTGATATTTTTCAGACCAGTCCTGCAACTTTTGTCTCCTGTGCTGCTTCCACGCTTTCCTGGCAGCATTGTCTATTAGCTAAGTTACTGCATCACTTGGGAAGAAAACCTTAGACTTGAACACACGTGGTTATGCTAAAAGTGTAGCACAATGTATGCTTAAACAAAAGGAGAAAATATGGATTCTGATAGTTGTAGTGTCAGCATTTTGCTGGTGGCAGTTCAGTCCGAGGGCATTGTTCTATGGAAATTGTAGTCATAGTTGCACAATTCATTTGTAAATCTCTACCAACAAAGAAGGACTTGACTTTGACAATAGTAATGTATCTTACTTTGGCAAAGTCTATTTTTTTGCTAAAATGTAATATCCTACTACTGTTGCACTAACTCACATGATTCCTACTATTATTCTTGCATCCTCCATTCTGGGACTTCAGATGGGTGCCAAATACTTTTTGCTTCCTCTAATAACCCTTTCTATTGTTTTCCGGAGAGATCTGTCAGTTTTATTGAGCTGCAGTTTCAGCCTCTCAGTCTGCTGGCTCCTGCAGCTGGAGACAACTGTTCTCGATCGAGAATACACACAGATCTTTGGTCAGCATCAGACATACCTGTATCTGATAATAAATAAAATAAGTTGATCTAAAAGAACCTATTCCCTTGCCTTGATTGGGGAAGCTGTTTGAATGAGTATTTGGAAGGTTCTTGGTGTTTAACTTAGAGGTAGGTGTTCTTCTGTGTGGAAGGTAGTGAATATTCTTGATAATGAAGTTGGTGTAAATATGTATTTTAAGGGTCCTAGAGGGGAAGAAAAGTTCTTGGCCTTTTTAGGAATTTCAAACTCTTAGTTAAGCACTCTTGCAGCAGCAACCAAAAAATACAGAAAACCTGCCGTTTGTCCTAAGAGCTCATAGATCTGTTGCAGTTCATAAACTCCGAGGCCATGAACTAATATTGTTCACTCTTCGTGGTGTTGTACATTTTACAGAAGGCGTTTTATCTCCCAGCGCTGCTCTCTAGACTTTTTAGAAGACATAGTGGAATATGCCAGTGTACGAAGGTACTCTTTTCAAAAGCAGCATTAACCTCAACTCGTTGCATGCAGTCCTCTCCTCCCTCCACCCTCTTCCACGCCAATATCTGAGGTCCTGCATGCTAGTGCTGCCATCTGATCATACAACTGGCATGACCTTTCTTTCAGAGCACTTAACAGATTTTGGGTTTTTTGTTTGTTTGTTTTTTCTTTCTGTCATTACAGAACCAAGCATATATCTGGGTCTCCAAGACACAAAAGTTTGAAAAAGATGCACTTCATCAAGAACATGAGGCAATATGACACCAAAAACAGCAGGTAACTTGTGGAGATGAAGGTTTTCCCTGTGCTCAAGTGCAATAAGATGTGCTCAGAAGCAGATTCCAGTTCCATGGAGTTAGAAATTCGATATCAGTGGGAATAAGGAGATGTCCTTGGGGCCCTGTTAGTTTTATACGGACTTCTGTCAAAGGCAGTAGGTGCTCATGTTTGCTACATTTGCAGCAATACACTGATGTTTCTGCCATACTGCTTTGAGGAGGTTAAATCATTCTCTCGTGACACCTTTCTTATCTCTCTCACACAGAGAGGTCAGAGCTGAGGAGGATTTAAGGAGAATTACTTGGTTTAGCCAAATTCTTGGCTCATACTTGCTGAGCAGAAGAGAAAGGGGAGGCTACATTCATGTTTATTATTAATGGAAGTGTCATGTTTCATCTAAATGTAAATTATTATCTACATCTTTTCACAAGGTTTATGTAAAAATTACATAAATACAGGTATTTATTTAAAGACTCCTTTAAGGAGCTGCCAAGGTGATGGCAGTTACCAAAGAATGGGGGTTTATATAGAGCTTAACCCCAAGGAGCTGCAGGGACAGCATGAAACCTCTGTTCTTCTGCTGCTTTCTGAAAACTATGACTTGCTTGCTTGATAAAGAAGAGTCTTGTGTTCATATTCCATAAAAAGCTGCTTTGTAACTTCTGCATCTTAATTCATACCCTGATGTTTTCCCATCTTCTTACAGGATAGTGTTAATCTGTGCTAAACGAACACTGTGTGTGGCTTTTTCCATCCTACCTTACGGGGAGGGTTTGCGGATCAGGTGAGTCATCTTTAAATGCTTTGTGAAATATCTGGGCTGTGTTTCAAAACATCTTTTGAAATGGGTATGGTTGGTGTAGGTCTCCTGTTTTGAAGCACGTGAACTTATTTAACTTGTCATTTCTGCGTAAGGACAGAGATTCCTATCAGAGCAGTAAAACCAGGCGTTGCCAGAGTGTCAAAGTGTTCATTCAAACTCCAACAGAGTAATAGTGGGAAGGGTGGACTTTTCTTCCAGTGTTTATTCACACTTCAGTCCTGTGAAATCCCTGAAATCAACTTTGAACAGATGATGTGATGTGTTGCTCTGTAGAATTTTGCAGTGGTCAGAAATCAATTGCCTTTAGAGCCACAAAAGATGGTGTCAGCAAAAAAAGCACAGGGAGCATCAGGGAAAGATGCTGCTGCCTTCACTGGAAACCTTCAGGGTTTTATAGTGAATTTACACCTAAATAAATTTAAGATGCTCTTCTCTTTCCCAGCTCTAAGCCGTGAATGTCACGACTTGCAATCTGAGAAAAGCAGAAAGAGTTTAGACTGATTCAAACTGCTTTTAGTGTCAGGCCTACATTTTTGTATACAACTGTCAGTATGATCATTTATGAGAAACAAAACCTGCAAAGTGGATTTCCCTGTGTCTGTCTTCAGTCCCTTGTGAAGTTTAAGTTGAGTCTGTGAAGGTCTGTGACCAACAAATACACCATAGAAAATACTAATCCTGTTCTGATCCAATTCTGGCAAAACAATTGCTGTCACTTCTGTCCTGTACGTAACTTATGGACAAAGGAAACGGATGCTTAGTGGTGGGAACTGTATTGTATGCAAATACATTGCCATAAAAATAGTTGATGGGAAAATATTCCCTCACATAATAGAAAGGCAGCAAGGTCACTGGAGCTATTTCAGAGCAGTTCTGAGCACTGTGCTGTTCTGTTTGTAAGTTGGCAAGGCAGTTCCTCAACTGAAAGCTGGTTTTTTGGATTGGAATATCGGTGACAAAGCCACATGCTGCCAACGCAGAGTCCTGCAGCTTCATTATTAGTTTGAGCTTCTGTGCACAGGGGTTGGGAAATTGCACTTGAAAGGCAAGTTTCTGATCCTGAAAACTTAGTGATGTAAGTCATGTTTGTTAGTAGGTGTTTAAGCATTGGCGTGTGGTCTTGTGCAGAAAGAGCATATTAAAAACAGTTTACTTTTGATAGATACGTTGGTACAGATTTGTTTTAAAATAAGATCAAGAACTCCCTTAAGAACTCAAATTTTTTGAAGAGAGTAGTTAAAAATTCCTTCTTTCTTTGAGGTGGAATTGAGGCATTGCCCTATTCCCCACGAAAGAGAACTCTGACCAGGTTGTTGGCTGTATTTAGAGTATGGAACTGGTTTGTACTACAGGAGTTTGTACTACATTTTGTAATATGTACTACTGCACTTTGTTACCTGCATTTAGTGATCTGAAAATGGAAGGACAGAAGCAACGACATCCTTCTGGGGGAGTTTCGGTCTCTACTGAGATGGTGCTTGGACTGGAAGGAGTAGAGCTGGGTGCTGATGGCAAGGTAAAGACATTTATCTTTTCATGATGGGACCATTTAATGCTGCAACAAATTCCTTAATTTATTAAGTGTTGTGCTATCCAGAAAGTGAGAGCTTGTGACTTTCAGAGCAGTGGAAGTTTTAGATCCTTAGTTTGAAATTTTGACTTGTGATAGTGTTTCTTCTGAGGAGGCTGTTGAAGATTGTGATCACTTCTGCCTCCATTTCTGGAGAATTGATTTGATGCTGTTATCTCAGCCAACATGTGAGTGATGTTTTGATAAAAATATGGGTGACATTCATACCCCTTTAGTTATGTACTGAAAGAATTTTGCCTTTTCTTCACCACCCCACCAAATCTTCAGCACTTCCATACTGAAGTTGTGGAAACAAGGCATGCCTCATTCAACTTTTCCCTTTCCTTCTGTTCCACAATTTCAAGGTCCCCGCTCCCAAGCACAAACTCTAGGGGGCCTTGAGGTGGGAAATCCTAGCTGTCTGGAAATAAGCTTTTCAGTAAATTTCCTGCTATAATTACGTGCCACAAACTTTTTCTTGAAGGTTGTGTCCTATGCAAAATTCCTGTACCCAACCAACGCTCTGGTTGTTCGCAAAGCCGACGGCTACGGTGCTGTTCCCCCATGTCGGGCCAGCGCTCCACGGAGTCTTCCTGGATCAAGATACAAACCTGTGACAGCAAAAACGATACCAGCAGGGACAGACATTGGTGAGGACGGGTGCCAGTTCTGTCATTGCTCTTGCACACAGACTTGTCTGAGACAATTCCAAGTGGCCAATGTGTTATTGGGAAGGATGTGCTGCAGCTGGAGGGAGATGGTTTTAGCAGAGCCTGGTAAAGAAGGCTCATTAGGGAAGTCCAAATGATGAGCCTTAGGACTGAGACTTCCATGTATTCCTTACATCCTCCATATATCTGGCCTAGTTCTGATTATGCTGTTTAAGGAGCTCAAAGGTTTTCCTTAGAAGTGTAAAGTTTTATATTACACACCTAGAACCATCTGGTGTACGTGGATCCAGGTGGTTCTCCCTTGCTTTCTAGCACAGGAGCAATGCGTAAGCCAAAGAGTTTGTGCCAAGAATCCCTTCTCTTGTGTAAAAGAGCAAACCTGACACATCTACCTCTTTGATACAGGCAAAAGAATTCAGTCTTGAGCAATTGTTTTCTGGGTATATTTGTAGATGACAAACTTATTTTGCACTAAGTCTAAAATGGTGTGTAAGGCACCTGCTAGAGAAGAGCTTGTGTGGATTTTTTAATCACTTTAGTACCTGACTGATCAGTTTACCAATTGCAAATGTGACTGTAGCTGCAGTTTGCCTGTATTATGGGATCTGCTGACATTGTTTGCTGTTTGAAAACCCTTTTGAAGATGAAACAGATTTTAAAGCTCTGTATCTTGTGACCAAGTGTGCTTTCCTTATTCCCTCAGGAAATGAAGCTGGGGAAGCTGCAGAGTATGATCCAAATCTTCTGGATGATCCTCAGTGGCCCTGTGGAAAACATAAACGTGTTCTCATCTTTGCCTCTTACATGGTGAGTGACTGGCATACCTGAACAGAGAAGTGAGTGAGTGCCTGAAATATCCTCCTATAAATAACTTCCTTGAAGAAGAAAACTTCCTATCGGAAGGAAGTTGTGGCTTTTCTGAGAATTGATTAAGAAAAATTGACTGGTTGTCAGTCCTGTTCACAAGGTAAATGATAAATTTTGTCTCTTGTCTTTCAGACTACAGTCATAGAATATGTGAAACCCTCGGACCTTAAAAAGGATATGAATGAAACATTTAGAGAGAAGTTTCCTCATATCAAGTTGACACTGAGCAAAATCAGGAGGTAAGAAATAAGCACTGAGTAATGAGAACATCTTCTAACTGTACAAGACTGCTTTTATCTTCCACTTGTATGGAGCAAATTCTAGATCTATTAATAGCATATATGATTAAACACTAATCTCCTGTTGCCAGTTGAGCTGACTGTAGGATGACAACCCTGTACAGGCATGTTTATGATGCTGAGAAGGGCTAACAGTTGGTTTTCATAGTTGCACCCAGAAGGGTTTTGTTTCACCAACTGTGGTGTACTAACACTAGTAGCCAATTAACAGTGAAGTAGCATTAGCTTTGAAACAAACACTTGTAACCTGTTTGCTTGGCTGCAGTGCAGTCCCACTCCAACTGGATTGGCTTTCTGGGCCCTCTGGGATGAAGGGTTAGATCTAGAGAGTCTCAGTAAAGAGGAGCATTTTAGGCCACAGAGGCCACAGAGAATTCCTCATCTTCCAGTAAATGCATCTGGCCACTCCTCAGTGAGGTACATTGTTGTACCTTCAAAGAGCTGTAATCTTACTGGTGTTACAGGGTGATTAATGCAATCAGAGCCCACTGAAAGAGTGTCTTAAACACGATTCTGCTGAGTCACCAAGGCCAGTTATAACTCAGCTCCAGGGAAAGGCTTGCTTGGACAGTCTGTGTTCTGCCAGGGTCCCGCATACTCCACCTTGTAGCTGTTTGGAGTAGGGTGTTCACACAGAGATCTTGCAGGTATAGCATGGATGGCAGCCATGAGAGGTACCACCCACCTCCAAGTCTGCCTTAAGGCTGCCTTCCCCCTCACACCTGGAGCTTACATGAGGTGTGTAGTAGACAGGTCTCCACTCAGCAGCTGCTGTGATCTGCACAGCTCTGATGTGGTTTTCTGTAGGTCAAAGTGGTTCAGTTTTATGATATGAATCACAAACGAGTTGGGAGCCCAGGAGAAGTCATATAGCAGTAGCCTCTGTGTCAGAGAGACAGCTAAGCCCTGGTTCATGGACAGATGATGAGGAACTGTTCTACCACAGTGGGTGTTGTCAGCCAGGTTAAATCAGTTTGTATGTCAGCACCAGCTTGCTGCCAGCTGGACTTTTCCACTCTAGGAGAGTACTTGTCATGCTTTTCCAAATAGGAGTCTTGCCCATATGCTCCTCTGAGTTGCCATGCTGCAGTATTTCTAGAGCATTTCATTAAAGCTGTTGTGTTTGGGGGGGGGGATGTGTTTTTTTTTCCTATTCCCAGTTTGAAGAGAGAGATGAGAAACCTGAGTGAAGAGTGCAATCTGGAGCCCGTTACTGTCTCCATGGCTTATGTTTACTTTGAGAAGCTTGTCCTTCAAGGCAAACTCAACAAACAGAACCGCAAACTGTGTGCTGGTGCTTGCGTTCTGCTTGCAGCCAAGATCAGCAGTGATCTCAGGAAACACGAAGTTAAACACCTTATAGATGTAAGTGCTCTCTGTCTTCTTTCAGGTGTTGTCAAAACCTTCTTTCTGGCTCATAGGTGAAAAGAAATGCAGGCATGTTCCACTGAAAATTTTGGCTTCAGTGTTTAAGACCAGCTCTTTCAGTCAGTTTTATGTCTCATGAAGGCTCTTGATTTATTTTTTAAATTCATTAAAACTATCTGACTGATGCATCTTACTGATCCTACAGTAGTTACGTTTGCACTTGCATATTTGTGCCTGAGAAGCAGTAACTGTTGTGTGGGTGTCACAGCTGAGCTGATAAGCTGGTTTACTTGTCTGATCTCTGGCAGCATGTTTGATAGGTACAGCTCAGGCCATGCATCACTGACTCCTGTTTTATGCTGACTTAATCTAAAAGTGCCTTGAAATCACCTGAATTAACTGATCTTTTTCTCCCCCTTCTTTGTTTTTGTTTTGTTACTGGCACAGAAACTAGAAGAGAGATTCAGATTCAACAGAAGAGATCTCATCGGTTTCGAGTTCACCGTCCTCGTAGCTTTGGAACTGGCTCTCTATCTTCCTGAAAACCAAGTTTTACCTCATTACAGACGGCTCACGCAACAGTCTTAACCAAAGCTCTGTCCCAGCAGGCAGCCAGCAGTGCCAGGGATCACATCCCTGGATGCTGTTGGTGGAGGTGCCACTGGCCTCGCTCCAACTCCTTTGGAAGGCTGCAGGGTGTTGTTAAACTGTCGAGGTGTGTGTGTGTGTTATGGACACGGATGCCAAGTCTGGGGGATGGTACGAGAAGAGTTAATGAACTTTTATTTTCTTTTGGACATTTAAAGCACAAATATTCGCCCGGTCAGCTGTCATGGCTGCTTATTATTCCTTATTTATCTCTTTTGGTTTTACTAAAACTGTTCTTCCCTGTGAAGAATACTATGGTATTGGTTCTTTTTTTCTTTTTAAGCCTTTATTGTATTCCTTGAAACTAAAGGAAGCATCACATCCATTCCAGTGCACCACAAAGTTCAGCTGTTTCTAAGAATCTTCTTGCATTTTTACATTAATGAAATGCATACTTTATTTTTTTAAAGATGTGCCTAAAACTGGCTGGTCTGGTACCAGTGCTTTTTAAGTTAGTTATGTTATTTAGTGGGGAATCCTGAATTTATATAGCCATTTATTCTTTACCTGCATTGGCCTTGCATACAAGGAAAACAATCCCAGTATATCTGCACTAACGATACACAGGGCATCTATTCTACTACTCTATAGATCTGTAAGTAGCGAGATTGAAATTACTCCATTCCAGTTTATTTACTATTAATGGCTTAAGAATATACATTTTACTTAAAAAGGAAAGATGGTTTGAAAACCTGTCATGAAGTACCACATGTTGAACGAGGTAGCTGGGAAGTGATTGCCGTCCTAATTCACTCTTCAGTGGAAGATGAGTGCTCGACTAAGAGCAATTTGCTGTCAAATGTATCATTTAGGATTTTTATTTGTTTCCCTGTTCCGTAGCCTGAAATAAGCACCTTTTTAGTATGACTGTATTATATATGGTCTTACGTGCTCTGAGCAAATATGAAGTCAGTAGAGTTACTGCTGCCAAACGAAGCCAATGAAACAAAGCATGCTTGATATTTAAAATACTACTTTTTTTTAACTCTGTTCTTCCAAGCGTGGCATCACTGTGATGGTCCTCATAAAACTGGCATTTCTTGCACATCTGAGCAGCCACCAGTGGCTGGTGCCCAGCAGTGCTCTAGTGTGTACACAGAGGTTAAATAACTTCTGAACATTGGCTATTCTTTTGGGTTTTTATAATATCCAGGTTGGGAATGAATTCTTGATTTTACATGGATCCTTCTGTGGTATTTGCTCTTGGGTTTATTTTCTGAAGCAATACTATGATACAAGTAACTGTGTCCGTTTGCAAGGAACAAAACTGATACTTGGCTATTCTGACTGAGAAATGGTATTTTAAGTTTGATTCCTAAATGAAACACCAGACCTCATGCTGAGGTCAGGGACTCACTATCTAATATGTAAAGTAATGTAAATTCCTGTTCCTTGTATTAAATGTTGGTTGTAGCCAAAAACAAAGCTGAATCTTTGCTCTTCAGCCTTGTTTTGTCTGAAGCTAATTTGGCTTCATTAGAATTGCAGCAAACTTTACTGGAGCCCCTTCCTCTTTGAGTAGGGCTTGAAGTGTATTTTTCATATATAATAATTCCAGTGACTATCAAATCTTTTGTAATTGTGTTCAGCTGTATGTAGCTTCAAATTATTTGTGTACAATTTAATATGCTTGTGATTTCTCTAACACAGAAGAACTTTCCAGTCTCCATAAGTGAGATGGTAGCTAATAGCTTAGACAATAAGCTTGCCAGTTATCTTCCAAAAGGTTTAAAAAAATTGCCTACTAGTTAAACTTTCTACTGAATATAACTGTCCTTGCATGCAGAAATAGTGATGTACTAAACATCTAGTGTATAATGAGCCTCCAAATTAGCAAAGAGTTGTGTAGACAGCTAAGGTGATGCAACACTCCCTCGTGGCATTGTGGAGGGGACAGAGATACAACTGAGCAAAGCAGTCTCTCAGGTGATATCCCCAGAACAGCTTTGTTAGAGAAAGTGTCTTTCTCTGGGAAGGTCTTTGTTTAGTGTACAAAGAGCTTTTTGTAACAAAATTAACTTTCCTTTCTCACCATCTAAGGGGGGAAAAAACCTTTGGTTTGCAATACTTTGCAGTCTCTACTCAGTGGAAGTTTGTCTAGTTGAAGTGGCCATTTGGGCTGTAATTACACTCTCAGAATCTACGGTTTCACGTCATCAACCGGCAAGCTTTTGTTTTCATCCAGGAGAACAAATTAGGATAAGGAGTATTAAATTACAGAATGGTGAATGTTGTCTAATAGCTATTCTAAAACTTGGCTTGGGCACACACTTGAGTTCAAAAGCTGTTGGGAGCACAGGCCAAAGATGACGCAGGGCAGCGGGTGCTGTGCCAGTCTCTGGCAGAGCCTGGGGTTGGTGTGATGCTGCCCAGAGCCGCAGCCTGGGGCTTGTACATCGGGTACCTCGTGTATCTGTGCAGAAACAGCCCTTCTGCACAGGTACACCAGCTCTGTGTGTTTGTGCGTTGGTTTTTTCCGTTTCTAGAGCGCAGCCCGCAGTCCTGTGTGGGAATCTCTCTCTTTTCACCTAAAAGCTGCCACCATGTGGCAAAGGACTGTTAGTACGTGCTCTGTTCACAAATTCAACGTGGGACCCAAAATAAGACCCAGATCTGCCCGTTTACGTTTTCACAGCCAAACTCCTCTTGCTCTGAAGAGAAGCAGGTTTACGCTGACGGTGGGTCTGGTGCCGTGTGAAGGTGCTGCTGGGGTGGCTCAGCACAGAGAACTCTCTTGATAAGAGGCTGTACGTTTTCCTGTAAACAATTCTGCTCTGGTTTTGTCATACTTATTTAAAAGTCCGAGTTGTAGCCTGTTTTTTGGTTGCTTTTTTTCTTTCTGTGAAATTAAGATGCTGTGAAATAAAACCTGTTTTCTTAAATGTTTTGTAACCAAACATCTCGTTTTGGAGTCACAAAATGGTTGGGGTTGGAAGGGACCTCTGAAGATCATCCAATCCAGCCCCCCTGATGTCAAGCAGGTGCCACAGGAAGACATCCAGGTGGGTTTGGAATGTCCCCAGAGAAGGAGACTCTGTGCCCTCCCTGGGCAGCTGTTCCAGTGCTCTGCCACCCTCAACATTAAGTGCTTCTTCATTTTGAGGTGAAATTTACCGGTTTTTAGTTTATGGCCTATGCTGGGCACCATGTGCTGTTGCTGGGCACCACTGAAAAGAGTCTGGCACCATGGAACCACAGAAAAAAAGGGTCTGAAGGAACCTTAAAGGTGGTAAAGTGTCAGGCCCCCTGCTACAGGCAGACACCTCCCACTACACCAGCTTGCTCAAGGCTTTGTCCAGACACAACCCTTGGACACAACCAGGGTTGGGGCATCCACATCTTTAATGGGCAACCTGTTCCAGTGCCTCACCAACCTCACAGGGAAGAACTTCCTAATATCTAATTGAAATTTCCTCTCTTGTCCTTTGTACTCATTTTGTACCCATTACTCCTTGTCCTATGACCACCATCCACTGACATTTGCCTTGGAGATACTTGTATTTGTTAATGAGATTCCCCTCTCCATCTCTTGGCCAGACCAACCAGGTTCAGCTCCCTCCGTCTCTAAGAGAGATGCTCCAGCCCCTCCATCATCTCTGTGGACTGTGCTGGACCCTCAGAACGAGGGTCTTCGTTCCATTCACAGAATTGCTGCGGTTAAAAGGGACCTCTGGAGACCCTCCAGCCCCCCCTCCCTGCCAAGTGCCAAGGAACGCCTCCAGGTGGGTTTGGAATGTCTCCAGCGAGGTTCCACTCAGGTTTGTCTCTCAGTAACAAATCGTTTCCCGGCACTGGCGGGGAGGGGGGTGCACAACGCCCCCAACGCTGAGGTGTCGGATCCCCGCCCCCGGATCCCCCCTCATCCCGGGGCGGCTCCCGGGCGGTGACATCACGGGAAGGGCTCCGCCGCCTCCCGCCGTGTTTCCGCCTCCGGCCCCGCCCGTTCCTTTCCGCCCGGCCGCGCGCGAGGTGGGAGCGATGGCGGGGCCCGGGGGCGGCGGCGGCTCTGCCCGCGGGGTCTGGGCTCCTTCACCGCCTCGCTGCGGCTGCACATCCCTCGGGGAAGGGGCAGCGCCCGGGGCCAGGAGCCGAGGGAGGCGCTGGAGCTGTGTCGGGCAGGGTGGGGGTGAGGCTGGGGGTGAGCACAAGGATGTTCCCCCGCCGGGAGGGCGGTGGGTCACTGGGACGGGCTCCCTGGGGCGGTGGGCACAGAGCGGAGCCCGGGGAGCGTTTCCCCCTCAGGCACGGGGTGGGATTGTGGGGGTGCCGAGGGTTGGGCTGGGTGGATCCTGGCGGCTCAGGGTGTTCCGTGGTTCTTGCAGGTGTTGGTGCGTAGTGCCTCAGCAGGGACCCGGACGAGATGCAGAACGACGCCGGGGAGTTCGTGGACCTTTATGTCCCTCGGAAATGGTGAGCGGGGCTGGGAACGGACCGAGGCCGCTGCAGCCTCTGCAAAGAGGCTTTGTTTTTTGTAGCAGCGAGTATCTGTGGAGGGAATTGAGAAAATGTTTTCTTTCTAAGTACCTTACGTCAAGTACGTGAAGCAAACACTAAAGTTGAGGAGAANACGGTGGGTCTGGTGCCGTGTGAAGGTGCTGCTGGGGTGGCTCAGCACAGAGAACTCTCTTGATAAGAGGCTGTACGTTTTCCTGTAAACAATTCTGCTCTGGTTTTGTCATACTTATTTAAAAGTCCGAGTTGTAGCCTGTTTTTTGGTTGCTTTTTTTCTTTCTGTGAAATTAAGATGCTGTGAAATAAAACCTGTTTTCTTAAATGTTTTGTAACCAAACATCTCGTTTTGGAGTCACAAAATGGTTGGGGTTGGAAGGGACCTCTGAAGATCATCCAATCCAGCCCCCCTGATGTCAAGCAGGTGCCACAGGAAGACATCCAGGTGGGTTTGGAATGTCCCCAGAGAAGGAGACTCTGTGCCCTCCCTGGGCAGCTGTTCCAGTGCTCTGCCACCCTCAACATTAAGTGCTTCCTCATTTTGAGGTGAAATTTACCGGTTTTTAGTTTATGGCCTGTGCTGGGCACCATGTGCTGTTGCTGGGCACCACTGAAAAGAGTCTGGCACCATGGAACCACAGAAAAAAAGGGTCTGAAGGAACCTTAAAGGTGGTAAAGTGTCAGGCCCCCTGCTACAGGCAGACACCTCCCACTACACCAGCTTGCTCAAGGCTTTGTCCAGACACAACCCTTGGACACAACCAGGGTTGGGGCATCCACATCTTTAATGGGCAACCTGTTCCAGTGCCTCACCAACCTCACAGGGAAGAACTTCCTAATATCTAATTGAAATTTCCTCTCTTGTCCTTTGTACTCATTTTGTACCCATTACTCCTTGTCCTATGACCACCATCCACTGACATTTGCCTTGGAGATACTTGTATTTGTTAATGAGATTCCCCTCTCCATCTCTTGGCCAGACCAACCAGGTTCAGCTCCCTCCGTCTCTAAGAGAGATGCTCCAGCCCCTCCATCATCTCTGTGGACTGTGCTGGACCCTCAGAACGAGGGTCTTCGTTCCATTCACAGAATTGCTGCGGTTAAAAGGGACCTCTGGAGACCCTCCAGCCCCCCCTCCCTGCCAAGTGCCAAGGAACGCCTCCAGGTGGGTTTGGAATGTCTCCAGCGAGGTTCCACTCAGGTTTGTCTCTCAGTAACAAATCGTTTCCCGGCACTGGCGGGGAGGGGGGTGCACAACGCCCCCAACGCTGAGGTGTCGGATCCCCGCCCCCGGATCCCCCCTCATCCCGGGGCGGCTCCCGGGCGGTGACATCACGGGAAGGGCTCCGCCGCCTCCCGCCGTGTTTCCGCCTCCGGCCCCGCCCGTTCCTTTCCGCCCGGCCGCGCGCGAGGTGGGAGCGATGGCGGGGCCCGGGGGCGGNTTGTGATTTCTCTAACACAGAAGAACTTTCCAGTCTCCATAAGTGAGATGGTAGCTAATAGCTTAGACAATAAGCTTGCCAGTTATCTTCCAAAAGGTTTAAAAAAATTGCCTACTAGTTAAACTTTCTACTGAATATAACTGTCCTTGCATGCAGAAATAGTGATGTACTAAACATCTAGTATATAATGAGCCTCCAAATTAGCAAAGAGTTGTGTAGACAGCTAAGGTGATGCAACACTCCCTCGTGGCATTGTGGAGGGGACAGAGATACAACTGAGCAAAGCAGTCTCTCAGGTGATATCCCCAGAACAGCTTTGTTAGAGAAAGTGTCTTTCTCTGGGAAGGTCTTTGTTTAGTGTACAAAGAGCTTTTTGTAACAAAATTAACTTTCCTTTCTCACCATCTAAGGGGGGAAAAAACCTTTGGTTTGCAATACTTTGCAGTCTCTACTCAGTGGAAGTTTGTCTAGTTGAAGTGGCCATTTGGGCTGTAATTACACTCTCAGAATCTACGGTTTCACGTCATCAACCGGCAAGCTTTTGTTTTCATCCAGGAGAACAAATTAGGATAAGGAGTATTAAATTACAGAATGGTGAATGTTGTCTAATAGCTATTCTAAAACTTGGCTTGGGCACACACTTGAGTTCAAAAGCTGTTGGGAGCACAGGCCAAAGATGACGCAGGGCAGCGGGTGCTGTGCCAGTCTCTGGCAGAGCCTGGGGTTGGTGTGATGCTGCCCAGAGCCGCAGCCTGGGGCTTGTACATCGGGTACCTCGTGTATCTGTGCAGAAACAGCCCTTCTGCACAGGTACACCAGCTCTGTGTGTTTGTGCGTTGGTTTTTTCCGTTTCTAGAGCGCAGCCCGCAGTCCTGTGTGGGAATCTCTCTCTTTTCACCTAAAAGCTGCCACCATGTGGCAAAGGACTATTAGTACGTGCTCTGTTCACAAATTCAACGTGGGACCCAAAATAAGACCCAGATCTGCCCGTTTACGTTTTCACAGCCAAACTCCTCTTGCTCTGAAGAGAAGCAGGTTTACGCTGACGGTGGGTCTGGTGCCGTGTGAAGGTGCTGCTGGGGTGGCTCAGCACAGAGAACTCTCTTGATAAGAGGCTGTACGTTTTCCTGTAAACAATTCTGCTCTGGTTTTGTCATACTTATTTAAAAGTCCGAGTTGTAGCCTGTTTTTTGGTTGCTTTTTTTCTTTCTGTGAAATTAAGATGCTGTGAAATAAAACCTGTTTTCTTAAATGTTTTGTAACCAAACATCTCGTTTTGGAGTCACAAAATGGTTGGGGTTGGAAGGGACCTCTGAAGATCATCCAATCCAGCCCCCCTGATGTCAAGCAGGTGCCACAGGAAGACATCCAGGTGGGTTTGGAATGTCCCCAGAGAAGGAGACTCTGTGCCCTCCCTGGGCAGCTGTTCCAGTGCTCTGCCACCCTCAACATTAAGTGCTTCCTCATTTTGAGGTGAAATTTACCGGTTTTTAGTTTATGGCCTGTGCTGGGCACCATGTGCTGTTGCTGGGCACCACTGAAAAGAGTCTGGCACCATGGAACCACAGAAAAAAAGGGTCTGAAGGAACCTTAAAGGTGGTAAAGTGTCAGGCCCCCTGCTACAGGCAGACACCTCCCACTACACCAGCTTGCTCAAGGCTTTGTCCAGACACAACCCTTGGACACAACCAGGGTTGGGGCATCCACATCTTTAATTGGCAACACACTCCAGTGCCTCACCAACCTCACAGGGAAGAACTTCCTAATATCTAATTGAAATTTCCTCTCTTGTCCTTTGTACTCATTTTGTACCCATTACTCCTTGTCCTATGACCACCATCCACTGACATTTGCCTTGGAGATACTTGTATTTGTTAATGAGATTCCCCTCTCCATCTCTTGGCCAGACCAACCAGGTTCAGCTCCCTCCGTCTCTAAGAGAGATGCTCCAGCCCCTCCATCATCTCTGTGGACTGTGCTGGACCCTCAGAACGAGGGTCTTCGTTCCATTCACAGAATTGCTGCGGTTAAAAGGGACCTCTGGAGACCCTCCAGTCCCCCCTCCCTGCCAAGTGCCAAGGAACGCCTCCAGGCGGGTTTGGAATGTCTCCAGCGAGGTTCCACTCAGGTTTGTCTCTCAGTAACAAATGGTTTCCCCGCACTGGCGGGGAGGGGGGTGCACAACGCCCCCAACGCTGAGGTGTCGGATCCCCGCCCCCGGATCCCCCCTCATCCCGGGGCGGCTCCCGGGCGGTGACATCACGGGAAGGGCTCCGCCGCCTCCCGCCGTGTTTCCGCCTCCGGCCCCGCCCGTTCCTTTCCGCCCGGCCGCGCGCGAGGTGGGAGCGATGGCGGGGCCCGGGGGCGGCGGCGGCTCTGCCCGCGGGGTCTGGGCTCCTTCACCGCCTCGCTGCGGCTGCACATCCCTCGGGGAAGGGGCAGCGCCCGGGGCCAGGAGCCGAGGGAGGCGCTGGAGCTGTGTCGGGCAGGGTGGGGGTGAGGCTGGGGGTGAGCACAAGGATGTTCCCCCGCCGGGAGGGCGGTGGGTCACTGGGACGGGCTCCCCGGGGCGGTGGGCACAGAGCGGAGCCCGGGGAGCGTTTCCCCCTCAGGCACGGGGTGGGATTGTGGGGGTGCCGAGGGTTGGGCTGGGTGGATCCTGGCGGCTCAGGGTGTTCCGTGGTTCTTGCAGGTGTTGGTGCGTAGTGCCTCAGCAGGGACCCGGACGAGATGCAGAACGACGCCGGGGAGTTCGTGGACCTTTATGTCCCTCGGAAATGGTGAGCGGGGCTGGGAACGGACCGAGGCCGCTGCAGCCTCTGCAAAGAGGCTTTGTTTTTTGTAGCAGCGAGTATCTGTGGAGGGAATTGAGAAAATGTTTTCTTTCTAAGTACCTTACGTCAAGTACGTGAAGCAAACACTAAAGTTGAGGAGAAGGCTCAGCATCCTCTGTCCGAGGCTGTGCAGCTTTACAGTGACTGCACATGGAATCTCAGATTGGTTTGGGTTGGAAGGGACCTTAAGGATCATCTCATTCCACCTCCTGCCATGGGCAGGGACACCTTCCTCTATCCCAGGTTGCTCCAAGCCCTGTCCAGCCTGGCCTTGGACACTTCCAGGGATGGAGCAGCTGCAGCTTCTCTGGGCAGCCTGTGCCAGGGCATCACCATCCTCACAGGGAAGAATTTCTTCCCAGAATGGTTCATATCAGAAGCAAATGTGCGTGTTTGCAGCATATTAGTGTTTCTATAATTCTGTCCTGCGTGGTGGTGTAGTGGATCTGTTCAGTGATCACGTTACCTTGATTGCACATCATAAGTGTAATTTGGGATGGTAGTAAATGAACAGTGCGAAGCTTCCTCTAAGAGTGTGTGCTTAAAAATTCACTAAAATATAAGCCATTTGTACGAATTTATTAGATTTAAGTCAAGATACTTACCACCAGTGATTTCTGAGGATTTGCAGCCTCAGTGTCTGTGACAGCTGTAATGACTCTCGATGGAAAAGACATAGAAACTGCGTTTTGTTGAATTACTGTAATTGCTGTATTCTCAGTTCCCTTATGCTTAAATGTATATTCTTTTATTCCTTAGCTCTGCCAGCAACCGAATCATTGGTGCCAAGGATCATGCTTCCATTCAGATAAATATTTCTGAGGTAAGTTTCTTAGCAGAAGTATGTGATGAGAGAGCTACACCTTTAAACCTTTGATAGAAGTTGAGGAATACTATAAGAGCTTGTGATGTGTCTCCAGTAATTCCCTAAGGAAAGCTACAGTAGACCTTGACTGCTGCAGGATCCCAGTGAATGCACATGAGCTCTAGTTAATTTAAGGTCCTGTTAGCATGTTTTGGAGGCTTTTCCCCCATTTGTTTATTGCTTTTCACCTTTCAAGAATTCTCTGGGGCACAATGTTCCTGTTGCTTATGGGCTGTAGAGCCTGATTTATTTCTTGAGTGGGAGACAACAAGGTCACACTCCCTTATTTTTTAAACAACTGAGTCTTGTGTGTTACCTGACTAAAAGAAATAATTTTTTTAGTGTTGTTTGATTTCCCATAAATGTTACAGGAAATACTTTTCTTGTCTACCATATTTCATCCCTTCAGTGATCCCTAATTCTTGTTGTCAAAGGATCAGAGATGAGGAGAATGTGGGAACAACTTACCTGGTATTACAGAGTTCACTACACTCCTTAATTTCATTGTTTATGTTGCTTGGTCTTTTTTCCTGTTAAATTTCTCAGCAATTGGAGAAAGACAATTCATGTCTCTCAACTCGGACATTTTCCTACCTGTGTAAAAAGACTCTCCTTCCCCCTCTCAGTTCAATTTTCTGTGATACTGACCTTAGTTGAACATGAAAAAGTACTGAAGGCAGGAAAATCCATAAGTAAACTTTGCAGTGAGGTTTTCAGTCAGTCTGCAGTAACTTGGCTGTCATTGCAGGTTGACAAGGTGACAGGCAGAGTCAACGGCCAGTTCAAGACTTACGCCATTTGCGGCCCAATCCGGAGAATGGTGAGTGCTTTCCTCACTGCAGAATTACTCTGCTTCCTTTATGTTTTGGTAATTAGTTAGATTGTGATTAGTTAGGTGTGTGTTTAGCCCTGAAAACACGATGTGCCTTCAGCTCCTCACTCGAGAGCAAGAACTTCAGTGGGGATAATGGAATAAGAGTGAAGATGTGAACAAGTTCATAGAACCCCAGACTGGATGGGTTGGAAGGGACCTTAAAGATGATTCAGGTTCAGCCCCTTCCACCAGACCTGGATGCTCAGAGCTCCATCCAACCTGGCCTTGAATACTTCCAGGGATGGGGCATCCACAACTTCTCTGGGCATCCTGTGCCAGGGCCTCAGATTAACTTGGAGTAATCAGTTTCTTCCGGAATTTTGTTTGTTTGTTTTCATGATACTTTGGTTTGTATAAGTATGTATGTTTATTTTTTTAATCACTGAAAGGTGAAAGTGATTTTATTTTTCTTTAAGAATGTACTAAGTTACTAAAACCTGGCTTTTATCTTTGTTTACATTTTGGGAGGATACTACAGTTTGTTAAACATGGTGTGAAGTTTCTTGGAGTTCATCACTTAGCAGAAAGTATACCCTTTTTGTTAATGCAAGCGTGTGTTTCATCAAGCTAAAACTGTTCCTTATCCTTAAGGAGGACAAAAAATTAACAGTTTATTTTGAAAACACTAATCTGTGTATAAAATGTAGACATCTGTGGGAGGTTTGCATTTCCCTACCAGCATTAACTGCTGCAGCTGCTTCTCTTTTCCATATGTGTCAGCAATTATTTGGACACTCCAGAATATTTTTATTTTATTTTTTTAAAGGGTGAATCAGACGACTCCATTCTGCGCCTGGCAAAAAATGATGGAATTGTTTCCAAGTATGTTTCCAAATCCAGATTTTAAGATGACAATGTGTATATTGTATTTATAGGATGATTACACAGTTGTTGGAGCAGATTGGTTTCCTAACAATGTTTATTTCATTTTCTTCTAGGAACTTCTAACTGAAGAAACTCCAGTTTGAAGCATGTGATGTAAAATAAACAGTTCAAACCTGTATTTTGCTGTGTCTTTTGTTCAGTTCATAGATATGAGTGGATTTATTATAGTTAATCTTAAAAGACATAGAAATGTGTCTTTAGAAGTATACAGATTCTAATTGTGAATTCTTAAAATAAATCAGCTAGTAAAGCAATGGCAGAGTTGAAATTCAAGAATTTCCGCTTCAGTCTTTGATTCGGTATCATCTTTCTTTTCCAGATTTAATAAGTTTTGCAGTTGGAGCACAAGTGCTTTTTTGATCTTTAATAGAACATTTCAGGTTGTTGCTTTTTCACTTGCTTTCAGTGGAAAAACTAAGGAGATTCTTCTCATTTTATTATCAAAGTTTAGTGGCTTTTGTGCTGATAGAGGCTCACAGTATTTATTCTGTTATTAACACGTTCTTTAAGTGAATTATTGAAACTGAATTTCATGGACTACTAACCAGGAATACTTCCTGTAATAAAATAGAAATAAAATTGCAGGAAGTGTTAAGCTAGAAACAACTGCTGTTGAACTCAACTGCTTGTGAACCCTTTTTAGCGTAGCCATAACCTAAAACATCTTTGAAATCTCTCTTCCCACTGATAACACTTGAATTTACCAGTACTCCTCTGAGCTGATAGAACTTTTAAAAGATAAACTCCTGGATGTTTTGAGTGGGGAGGAACTCAGCTGAAAAAAAGGTTCATGTTAAATTCATGTTGAGCTTAAAACCAGGGAGCACGTGAGGGACCTTGTAAATACGTTATGTACTAAAATGGGGGAAAATTGAACCCACACTTTATTGTTATTTTCTTCTGACATCAAAGTTAACCATGAAAAATGCATTAAAAAAAGGAGGAGGGGGGATTTGGGGGGGATGACAGTGTTAACTGTGATTCTCCTAGAAATGATTCATTTTTCCAGCAGATAAATCTGTGAAAACACTTTCTGGAAGGACAAATACAGTCTCCAAACTGGAGAGATTTCAGCTTGGCATATGTCCAATCCTTATTACTTTCCTTTGTACGCAGTAAGAGGAGATAAGTTTTAATTGGACTTGGTGCTTTTTCCCTGACATATCTCAAATTAGCTATTTCTGCCTTGGCATTAAGGGAGAACTTTAAATAAAACCACTAACTGTTTGCTGTTGATAAATGCCTTGTTTACCAAAGAGTTTAAATATTGTTGACTTGTTTCTAATCCCCTGAGACTGTTCATCCGTGTGGATTTCAGTGGAATTCCTCCATAAGGCACAGGGAACTGACAGCTTAAAAGTTCAAAACGAGCTTGAGGTCTCTCAGATGTCTTTTTTGAGGAACACAACCCCATTAGCCTACAGCTGTACCAAATTAACACTTCTGTTTTGAGTGTTTAAGAATTATGTTGTCATTTAAAATGCTCTGTGCTTTATAACACTGATTGTTGCCATTCGGTTTTCAGAATTTTGAAAAATTGAAACAAATTACCCTATCATTAATTTCTTGTCAAAATAAGAAATGTTGTGGTGCCATGTCCTGAAGCTGTTCAGTTGGGAATGGATTAGTGCTGTGCTAAAGGCTTCCTGAAGTTCAAGCTGTTGTCACCAGCAAGACTGCACAAAAGTCTGACAAAAATTCCTGCAGAATCCTAAAAAGGGAGGACGTGAGTCTCTTTAAAATGCAGTTTTCCGTTGCATTTTCTGGTATTGTGATGTAAAGTGTTCTTTGTTTTCCTGGAACAGGAATAGTTCAGATGTTCGAGAGCCATGAAAGGGAATGAACTGTACTTGTACTGTACAAGATGGACAGAGTTGCCCTTACATGGTTACATTGCACCAAGTTGTGAAATTCTTTGCTGTTACTTAGGAGGACTTGGCAGTGGCATCCTAAAGACATCTGATTTAACTGAGGCTATTTTAGTGTCATTGGCCAACATGATGCTGCTCAGACAAGAGCCTATCAACTTCTGGAAACACCTGGATTTTTTTGGTTGGAGCCTGTAGATGTCTCATAATACATTAAGTTTTCTTTTAAGCCTTGGCATTCTTCTAATGAACTACAACAGTGTTGAAAAGCTGCTTTAGCCAGTCTTAGCTGTAAGCCTGTTGAGATCAGAGATCCGGGGTTAGGAGGTCAGTGCTGCTTCTGTTGCCGTGGGCACCGAATCAGCAGCTTTGATAACATCACCCCTGCTCCGAGCTGCCAAACAGGGACAGCGCTGCCAAGGCTGCGAGAAGACAAGAGGCAACGTGCTTCCCTGGCAGGAGCACTCTGTGGGACTCAGGAGAGGGATACAAAAGGCCATGAGTGTCCTTTCCCTTCATATGTGTCCATCCATCGCTGCTGCTCTGCTGCCTGGCTCAGGCTCCCGAGGAGTTTTCCTGTCTCACCACTGCTCCCTGCAGAAAGGAACCTGGGACAGCTGTGTGGGATAAAATTTATTTTCCTCAAGCATGTGGTGATGCTGGAGGCTGCTCAAAGCCTACCTAGAGGCCTGTGCTAATCTAGTTCCACTAGATTTGGCAGCAATTTTGTTTTTCAGCTGGATGTTACGGAGACCTGTCTGTTCCCCACTTCCCGTTTTGTTCAGTTGCTGTCACTCTTAGTGATACAGTGAGATAAATACCTTTCTGCTGCAAATAGGACTTTGAACAGGTTAGGGGAGTTTTTGATTTTGGTTAATTCATTTATGGTTGTTTGCATTGAGGCATCCCAGGGGAGGCAGCTTCCCTGTATGTATGTTGAACTAATGAGCCATGGAAAAAAAACAAAGAAAGCTAATTACGCATTTTTTTCCTGCTGGGAAACACACTGTTTGTTTGATAGCAGGAGTTCTGCTTGGCTAAAACCTCACTAGGAACTGCAAGTACTGAGATTTTAAGAATTAAGAAAAATTAATAAGGTCAACGTGGGATTTTTTCCCCCTAAACTTATTATGAATGAAGAAGGTGTTATTTTAGCATCTATTGTCCGATAGCTGATAGTAAAACTAATGTGGCCAGACTGAACCAAGTATGTTTTGGAGTGTACACACCTGAGCTTTGTTAAAAAATCCTGGTCTGTGGTTTCTCTCTACAGGACTGGGACTGTGGATAGGAGCAGGTACATGCCTGTTCTGCCCCTGGGTTTGGGAGCAGAGCGCTGGAGCAGAGCACTGACTGCTCCTTGCAGTCCTGGACTGACCATGGCTGGCTGCCAGCACCCTTCTCCCCCTCCCACAGGACAGAAAATAGGGTGGAAAAGCACATGGGTCACAGCACGGAGATCACTTACCAATTACCATCGTGGGCAAAACAGGAAAATTAATGTGCTCCTTGTTGAAACAGAGTCGGGTGGTGAGAAGCCCCATCCACCCCCTTTTCCCAGGCCCAGCTTCAGGGCACACCTGCAGCTCCCCAAGCCCCAGTGCTCATGGGGCTGCCTCTCACAGTTTTAATTTTATTTTCCTCACCTATTTTGCCCGCTCTTACACCTGCTTTGCCCACCATGCCCCTGGCATTGCTGAGGGGCTTTAGTGGGGCAGCTGAAGCTGTTCAGAATTGGCCATGCCCAGGGTGATGTGGTTGTGCTTCCCCTTACAGAGACCCTCCTGCACTGCACCCAGCACAGCTCTGCTCCTCACCAATAGGTATTTAAACCAAAAACCTTTGGTGCTACAACCGCTGGTGTGCTTCAACACTGCCTCAGGTTTTGTGTCCTGTTTGTCCTGCATCAGCCTTAAGGGGGTATGTGTGCATTTATCCATGTTTCTCACCTGGGAAAGCGATGGCGCTCTTAGGGTAAGGCATGGCCATCCATCAGACACCTAATAGCACCAGGATTAAACTGCAGATTGTGGAGCCCCAGAGATGTAATTATAATTCAGATGCTCTTCCGAGAGGATGGAAGATCATCCCTGTGCAAGGGAGCCAAGGCTTGCAGGGCGTCAGCTGGGGGTCACTGCAGGGTTGGAAGTAAGAATCACACTTTGCATTTTGGCGAGCCCTTTGTAAACTGTGCTGGGACACACTGCATGCGCCAAAATTAAGGTGCTGCTTATCTGGCTCTAAAAGCAATAATTTTTTTCACTATTTTTCCAGGACACCAGAGTCCTGAGGAGCACCTGAGTCCCTGCATGGATGAGTACCAAAAACCAATGCACTGGTGTCCTGATGTGAAGTTACTCAGGCTGTTGCCCTCTCATGCGCTGCAGTGCCTGTCAGGTAAGTAAGACTGAGCTAAAATGCTAAGATAGTGCATGTTTTATTTCACAAAACACTGCTTTAATAACTTGTATAGCACAACTCTATACAGATTGCTCACTGAGCCAGGAAATGCAATACTTCATGCTCTAGGCAAAGTGTTTCCAATGTCTGAGGCTACAAAAAAATAGCATTTCAAAATATATTGGGCAGCACACAGGGGAGGTGGTAGAGATCATTACTTGCTGCTTCTTCCTACTTCATTCAGGTCTTTCCCCTACAAGAACTACAAAGGCTGGGGATGTAGCTCTCCGTTTGACCAGTTTGAGTCTAAAAGGAAGAGATTTACATGCCTGATTTCTGTTCTGGCCAATGGAGCCGTGATCCAAGCGAACTCCCTCTGCATTCCTAGGAAAATGGGGTCATTTGTGCCAGATCACTCAGCCAGGCACGGATGTGTGACTGCACAGCCCACAAGCCAGCTGTCCTGAGTTAAATTCCGTGTGTGCTGATGGGACACTTTTGCTGCTGTCTTGTGTCTGCTCTCAAGGGCCTGGAACCATCGTCCCAGAGCTCAGTGCATTAGCTGGTAATCTCAAACTTGGAAGAGTTTCCAGGCAGCCTGACCAAAATCCGAGGATCTAAGACTGCCTGTACCCAAAAATAAGTAAATAAAAGGAAGCTAATCCCAGATGGTGCTGATTAAAACATGAACTACAAAGGGAGATTAAGGAAGCAGCTTTCAGGCTGCAAAGTATATTACCTGAGAGGGAGCTTGATCATTGTGCACCGAGCTCATATTTCTGGAAACCCAGCACATCTTGACACAGCACTGCCTTTGGAGAGTCTGAATCCTCCTGCAGAAGATAACAGCACTAGGCTTTGGGTCTTCTGATTACAGAGGGAATTAACATCTTGGCAGTTGCCTTCCTGATCAGTGATAAAAGTGTGACCACACTGGGGGCACAACCCCTGCTTTGGTCGTAAGGCCCCAGATGCAGATTATTTTTTCTTCTAAAATACATTATTTGTCACATACCTCTGTGACAAACAAGCTTGTTTGAGACTATCCTGACAGGAGGGTTAATCCTTGCCTCAGTTGGAACAGTGCTGACTCACTGCCGTAATTCCCTGGAAACTAAATACCCAGGAAAATCTCATACACATATAACAGCTTTCCATATGGTTATGTAAAAATCTCAGGGTATGTCACTTCAGATACCTTATGACTCATGTCTGATCTGTTACTCAGCCCTCATTGTCTTCAGTGCCTTTAAGAAGAAAGAGAAAAAAAGTGCTGTTTGTTTCCGCAGAACAGAGAGCTGTTCCTGGCACGCTTCCCATGAAGTGTGCACCACAGGCATTCCAAAAAACTAGAGCACTGGGACCAAGGCCCAAGAGACCTACTTTCTACTTCCATCAGTGACATTTTTTTGAGCAAGACCCCTTGACTGCTACGACCTACACCAGAATTTACCCATCTCTCGTGTAAATGTGATTAAAAAAGTAGGAAGCTTTAAATCAATTTAAGGAGTGCTCAGAAAATGTAGCATGAGGTGGCATAGTTCTCTAAATAACTTATTCAAGAAGGATGAAATTTAAAGAAGATCTGCAGTGAACTCGGTAGAGTTGAGCCAGAGGCAGGTGTCCTTATTTACTATTTTAACCCCTGGTTTTATCTGCTATTCAGCAGGGAAATTTTACACCACCCATTTTCTGGCCAGGCAAATAAAATAGTGTCATTTTTCTCTTTTTTAATCCAGTACCATTTATGGGTGAGTGTTTTTGGTTCCTTTAGGGAGTGGGCAATGAGAGGGAGGGTCATATCAAAGTCAACTGCTGGAAGGAATTACTCTGATTTACAGTGCTCTGCAGCTTGAGATAAAATGCCTCTGGTACTTGAAGACTCTGAAAAGCAAAAACTAATGCTCATGGGGAGCCTGCTCTCAGTCACCCCTTTCTTGTATCAGTAGTTGGGACCCAGGAGTTGTGAATGACAAAAGGACTGGTCCTTGTCAACCCATCCCAAGGCACAAAGCTGCAGCTGCCCTGTCTGCTTCTGCCACTCTGCTGGTCCAGCCTGAAGACTTCTGGGATCTGTAAGGTCAGTGGAGCCTTTAATGCAAATTCACAGGATACCATTAGCCTTAGATTCCCATCTTCATGAATTTGCAAGAGACACCCGACACTTTCCAGAAGTGCTCAGAGCTGGGAACTGAACAAACCAAGAGAAATTCCAGCAAAGGGGGTGGGTGACTGATTCCAGCTCCAGATAAGTTGTTATCAGAGAAGCTCATAAATCCACCCAATTTAAACAGAGTGTCAGGCAGCATCCCGTGCTGCATTGTGTGTCCCCTCAAGGGATCTACAGCTGCTTGTTCTGATCAACGACTTCCATTCTATCTTTCAGGTTCCCAAAAGTCACCACTTCCTGGAGAATGTTTGTGGGAGTGCTAGTTCTGAATGTATCTGTATGGCCTTAGGGAGAAGGAGCAGAACATGCTGCTGTTCTAATAAACAACCCCAAATTACTGCTGTCACTTGGGTGGCTGAAAAATGCAGCAGTGATTAAAACAACCCATATTGGCAAAAGCAACATACCAGAAGTATGGAGATTGTTTCAACATCAGCTTTGGGATCTGGTTTTCAAGTGTCTGGTGGAATATGAAGTTTTCCTTAAGACAGTGTCAGTGTCTCTCCTGGGACTTGTAAGTAGACACCTAATAACCCTGTGCTTTGGGAAGCACAAACACATGGATAACATCACCTTTGATGTGTTACTGTCACCCTTCTGGTGTCATCACTGTCATTGCAGAGCTTCTCTGCATCTTGGCAGATGAAGATCACTCAAAGAGAAGACATAAAACACGTAATATGTGTATCTTAACTCTAGTTTTGCCTCAGGCATTTATTCTGAGGTACTATGGCCTTGTAAAAATGAGGCAGACCTTTGGGAGGAAATATACATTTACTGTTTTGGGGAAAAAAAGCCCCACAGCTTTATAATGGAAAACTATAGATTTGCTGTTAAAGAATGATGTAGGTAGGAGAAGATGTGCATCTCTGGCAAGGAGTTGGTCTCAAATACAATGTCAGGCTGACACTCATGTACTTAAAGTGATTTCTCAAGAACTCCTTCCTGCTGCATGAAAAACAAAATTTGTATTGTGGTCAGCCATCCCTTTTAGGGATGTGCTGCAGCAATTATGGAGAGTGAGAGAGAGTCATGACCTTGCTATTATTCTAGCAACTCTATTAGGGGAAAATCCATGGATTTATTTCAGACACATTTTTGTATCTTCCAGCAAATGCTCAGTAGTTTCCAATACACCAAAAAGAGCATAAGGGGATTTTGCCTCCATTGTTGCAACTTTTGAATGACCTTGTGAAACAAGGACTAGATGATGATGTGACCTCATTAATTGCTCTTTTAGGAAAACAACTTGTCATACACTGCTGGGATGAATTGTCCAGAACAGAATACTGAGAATATTGTATAAAACAAACTCTGAACTCATTCCACAAGGTGGAGAGAGAGAGAGAAACTTGTGGGACTCGGTGTCAGTCAAGCAGATGTGTGAAATCTCTATAGCAGCCTGCAGTGTAAGAGGGGGTATGTAGGGAGGTTATTTCTTCTGTCATATGAAAACGTTTGGCATCTTGGCTACCGTCACAAGAGTGTAAGAGCCCTTCCCTGGCTTCTCTGGTGATGAAACTATCCTTCTATATATCCAGGTAACTTCTAAGTGGGCTGTTTGTGCCTAAGCAGAACAGTAGCTGGATGCTGAGACCGAGTGCTGTGACAACTCTGTCACCAGAGGTGACACAAGGTAAAGTGGGATTCCCAAGGAACAGCCCTTGGGAGAAGCATTTAGGGGTAGAAATCGATACAATTAGATAATAGAGGCATAATCATCTTTTTTTTTTCTTTACTATTGTAAAACGTAACTGAAAGAAAGGAGCAGATGACAATGTTTGGTGTTGAGTGAAAGGTGAATACAGGTTGGGCAGCAAGCTCCTCTTACTGTCCTGAGATGAGCTGCTCAACTAAACCCTGAGCCTGTGATCCTCTGTGTGTCCTCCTGCACTGTTTCCAAATGTGTTTCACAAGGTGCACAAGATGTGTCACAGCTGGGTGCAACCCACTCTCATGGCCAAGCAGGAAAGGCAGATGGACCCTAAGAGAAAACAAGAGGTGAGATGTGAAGAGAGACAGAGTGGTGGTTAAAGAGCAGAGAACCATGGAACTGGAGCCGGTGCCACCAGAACAGGAGATGTTGAAGCATCTGGAGTGGGTCTGTTTGCAAGGAGGGATGAAGCAGGATAACTGCAGGAGCAACAGACAAGGAGTCAGTGAGGAAGGAGTGATCATCTGGCAAGACTGAGAATTGCTCAGAGGACATGACTTGGGGGAAATTTAAAGGAAAGCCTCACGGAAATCTGGAGGGGGGCACTGCTGCCTCCTGGGAGAGATGAGGAAGGAAAGGGGATTGTGTATTTATATGCCCTGTGGGGCCCGGGCATTCAGATCACTGTGCAAGACCTGCACTGCCATATATTCTTTATAATGCGTGGGCAGCTGGAAATGTCCTTTCCAACCAGCGGCACCGTGTGTTTGTCTGCACTGTCAGGTACTGGTTAATCTTGAAAAGAAGTAGTACTTCCCTGTCTGCTCCTTAGAAATGACCTGAGCAGTAACAGCGTAATCACTTTGCACTGAACACATGGCTGGAATCCTTTTGATAAAGCCCAAGACACAGGACAGCTTCCTACACGCTGCCTCCAGGGCAGACCTGACCGGCTGACTCCCATTGTGGTGACATTTCAGGAGCAATTTTATTTGTTCCGGTCGGCTTTAATTGAACATCTGGGTTAATAACAGGGAGATTCCCAAGGTTGGCGAAAAGAGTCGGGAAGGAAAAGGAGTCATTTTGGAGTTCTTCCTTAATCCCAGCTCCTTTGTTAGAAATGTTGGTGTTATTTAATTGACTGTTAAATCCCAGTCACATGAGCACCCTTGAGTGTAATCTCCTGTGATAAATTGCCCAGTACTCATGTCAGAGACACATTCTGGTCTCCAGCCTGTGCAAGACTGAGTGCTCTGTGATTACAGCTAGTTTTGGATCAGGAACAAGGGAGGAATGAATCTTATTTCTGTTTAAATTGATTTAAAAAGACAATTAACTCCAGATTTGGATAAAGACACTGTTCTCTAATCTGCTTGAGATGTTTGTAGGTGGAGTTATTTTTTCCATGCTTTTCAGCAAATGTTTACAAGGTCCAGGTCTTCTCAAGGTCAGACAGCCCTTAGGGGGGAACAACCAGACAATTACACAAGGCCTAATCTTACAGGTGGGGCAGAGGGAAGGGAAGGGGCTCAGTGAGGGTTAGGTGGGAGCTTGTTATCTGTTGAACGCAGCCTGCACACAGTCAGATCTCCAGGATCAGGAAAGAGAACTTGAAGGTGGAAATGGAAACTAGATATGAAGAAAGAACTGAGCTGATACAAGGAGGATGGGAAGGAAAACCTGTAAGTCTTCAAGAAAACCTTTATTGTCCTACAATCCTCTAATATTTCCACATTTTATTCTGGTCATTCTTCCCTATCTGAAATTTCCCCCTATGTTTTGGGGTCTCTGAGAGCAATCAGAGCCAGAAGATAGGCCAAAGCCAAAGCAAGGTGCTGGCAGCCCTGTGGGGCACAGATGTATGGGGTGAACTTGCAGAGGACAGTAAGTGGCTTCTGGAATGCTCCTGACTCCGCTGGCACTGCATCCCCCAGACCTGGGGAATTAGGAAGGTAGCAGCATCTGTGAGCAGCACACTGGAGAGGTCTCTCCTTTCAGACCTCCACACTTGCATGAGGGGCAGAATTGTTTGAGTCTCAGATGCAGATTTCCATCCCACTGTGAAGACACATTTATACTCAGCTGAGAGGGCAGGTTTAGCTTTGCTCAATCAGTCTCACTTTAGAGATTCCTAAACGTTTCCTGATGTTTCCTTAACTTTCAGGGCAGCAGCAAAACAGCACAGGGCTCCTGCCTCCCTCTAGGAAGGTGATGGTGTGCACCAGCAGCCTAGAAGTTCACTGGGAGCAAAGCCAAGGAACCAAGGGATCTGCAGCAGGAGAGGAGCAGCCCTGCATGGACACATCCAGGTAGGACAAGAGGTCTGTCCCAGACTGGCTGCCCCTGGGTGCCAGATGCAGGCAGCTACGTGTGGCAGAGGCATGGTCTCGAGTGACTGGTCCTGGTGTCAGGCATCTGTCTCCCTTCTGGAATGCAAGGCTTGTGCAGAGATCAGCTGACTGGGTGCTATTTTCCCTGTAATTTTAATGCTGAGGCACTAAGGGAAAAGGCAGTGTGTGTTGTGGTGGGTTCAGGATGCACAGCCCTGGCTGAGTCCCTGGACTGCGATGTTCCCTGCCTGCCTCCAGCACAGCAGCAGCTGTGACAGCACCCCATGTCCCAGCACACACACAGCTCATCATCCTCTGGCATGGCCCTGCTGATAACAGCCTGTTCTCTCAGCCCATCACAGTCACATCATCTCATTTTATCCAAATACCACTTCTCCCCCTAGTCCTGAATCATCACCACGCCGATATCGGTGCTTGGGTGTCAGTACCAAAGGAATGCCTGATAATACTATCCCTTTTTCTCTTCATCTTTCCCCATCTACCCTTAAATCCAAAATAACTTGTAGGACCCCAAAGGCACTGCAAAACAAGTGTATCAACATGAAAGTAAGCACTTTAATCAGTAAAATGCATTATTTTTCTTTTAAATAATAACAGAACCCTGCAGGGAGAGAGACTGAAAAAAGAAGAACTAATAAAAAGAAATGCTCTGTATGTTCTGGCTATGAGCCAAAGGCCCTCTAGGCCAGGTCTGGATAAAATAGGGCTTAATTTCTCATGTGAGAAACCGCTAGAGTGAATCTATAGCAAACAAAGGCCAATTCACAAAGGGACATAGACCAGAGCTGAAGGAGTAGAGGGCAGCCTGCCAGTTCTATCAGCTCCTGTGATTTTATCATGTATTGCAATATCAGATGTTTTACTTTCAACTTCCTTTTCCACTTGCATTTTTTTAAAAAAAATGCATTTCTACTCATGAAACCTGTAGGGAAAAACTTGAGGTACACTCCAAAGATGGTCCAGAAAGCAAAACAAAGATAAAAACACTAGAGTTCATTAACTTAATGAAAATTAAATTGAGATTCTTAAACAAGACTCAGGGAGAGGAGATGTTTGGGGTTTTTTTAATGCTTGGGCTGGGCAGTGTGAAATGCTTTCTTGGACCATGAAGCACTGTTTACATTTGAAAAGAAATGCTGTGTCAGCAGTGCTAGTGGGCTCATCACTCAGTCCCAGCATTATCTCCTTGGAGAGCTTCCAGTGCCAGAGGAGTGTGAGATCCCCCTGATCTCACGGGACTCAGCATTGCCCTCTTCCAGAGCACCACAACCTCCTCTGCACATCCCGGGGGTCAGAGAGATGACATAAAGCCAACTATGGTAACAGGGTAGTACGAACCTACCAAGGCAATTCTCTCCATAAAGGGACTCTTGCCCGATTCTTGAAAGTCCATTTTTTCCCTTGGGAGCACAGCAGAGAGCATGTACCCAGAACAGTGGCATTTCCATCACATCCCACAGCATGGGTGGGACCGATGGGAATGAGTTGTGCTCCCGTTGTGTTCCCTGATTCCTTCCAATAAGCGGAGCAGAGAGAATGGCTTGTTCTGAAAATCTAAAGCTTTTCTATTAGCTGCACGCTGTGCCTAATACCCTTGATAATTAAACAGTTGGCTGGTAGAATGTACTTTGTTTTTTCTCTAAATGCTCAGATCCAGGCAGTGCGTTTGAGAGTCAGCTCTCAAACAGCTCAGCATTTACTGCAGCTACAGAAACCAGTGGCACTGTGTGCACTGATGGCAGCTTCGGAATCCCTCTCAAGAAGGCTGGTGGGGACGCAGGATTGCTTCCCCAGGGGTCATCCCTGTATTTTCCCATGATATTATCTGATTTTTGAGGCCAGTTGTGGATGCAGGAATTCTGCCCACGCACATTTCTTCTGGCTGCTGTAGGTCCTGGGATGACAGTAGGTCGGCCCACACAGGGCAGCCTGTGGCCATTTACCAGCCCACACCAACATAAGCTCAGTCCTAATTTTTTATTTTGAAAACACCATTATGAGAGGGTAGGAAACACAATCTTTGTGTCACCATGTCCCCTTTGGGTTTAACTCAGACCACCATGACTTGGGCTTTCCTCATGTGATTTCTGATTGAACACAAGTGATAAGGGGTGCATGTGTGGAGTGGCTTTGGCTGTTCTGAGGTTCAGTCCCAAAGGAGGCACTTTGCTTGAGTTGCTGCTACTTTACCAGACTAAATAATTAAGTTTTCCAGAAGATACTGAGCTAAGGACATGAGACGTCACGGTGTAGTTGGTTGGGAGGACATTGCTGGAGTTTACATCAAAGCCCACTGTATGTTACTGAAGGATTTAAACCCCAGTCCAAAACCAGGGGAGCCATATATGCAGTGAGAAGGCAAGGGATGAAATAACACTGCACTTTGCATGAGAGCTTGTGGTAGAAGTCCAAATTGCTCCATCCCCTCTGTGCTGGAGGGGTGCTGGTAGGCACAGGTGGATACACCCAGTGCCCCGGCTTCAATGACAGCCTGCCTTGTAGCATTGTTCACAGATGTGTTGCCTCCCAAGACAAATGTACTGGGAGCGATGCAGGCTTTCCACTGTGGCACACAGGCTCAGTGTGACTAATGGAAGGGAAACAAGGAGTGTTTGACCCTCGTTAGTGTCATAATTTCAAGTGATGCCCACCCATTCCCCATTTTTACACTCCCGGGGCTCTGACAAAGAAGGCTGTGTTCTTGCTGTGTATGATTAACTAAACCCTATGTCAGATGTAACAGGCTGGATGGGGAGCTGAGGACACTGTTTGCAAAGATAAAGGACTATAGAACTGTACTGGTACAGGCAGTGCCTCTGCAGGGGACGGGTTTGAGAGGAGAGGGAGGCTGGGCTCTGTTTTCATCTTGTTTGTAGCTGTGGTACTTAAGAGTACATGAAATTCGAAAAATCCCTTTGTCTGGCCGCCCTCAGGCTTCCCACGTGGAAAAAGGGTGTGTGGGGATGGGAGTGCCCACGCTGTGAACACAGTGTGCTCTCTGCTGCTTGCATTGCCCAGGCTGATCCAGGCAATGGGGAGGGAAGGAGAAGTCGTTCACCCACATAACAGGAATTGTTTGGTTACCACCATGATGGAGGAGAGGCTCTGCAGGTCACCCATCAGGGAAGCCCCTCAGGGATCAGGTTCTCCTGTACAAAACCCATTTCAACTCCCCTGCCTCCACCCCAGTGTTTCACACTGTTCAGACACAAACATGTTCACACAACGCCTTTTTCCTACTGTTTCCACTTGCCTCTGTCCTCTTCAACCAAGACCACATATATCAAAATATTACAAAGGTCAGCTGCTTGCAGGATGAGGAGGTACAGGGAAGTCCCCAGGACTGCACATGCTAATTCATTTCAGCATCACCTGTCTCCTCAGCTCATCATCTAACCCTGTTTTTATTACTCATAAATTTTCAAATGGAGTAAAGTACGTAGTTTGGGCAGCTCAATTTGACTGCAAATGCTTTTGGAGATTGACAGGAACAACACTTATATTGTCACATTCCAGCAAAAGCATACCTTTCACTTCAGATATTGGGATGAAAATGATATATTATGATGGTGTTTCAGGTTTAGTTTCACCTACAGCACCTTTTATGGCAGCAACCATTAGAAATGAATGATGCCAGAACCAGACAGAGCCTGTGCTCTTAATTGTAGGGGCCATTTGCTCTGCTGATGACAGACAGTGTCTGCCTGTGTATGCTGGCTTCACCTTCTCATGTGTTTCTGGTTTTGCTGCAGTGTTTGCTATGGAGGCAAGTGAGAATATCCCTTTTGTACCATCCGTGATGGGGTTTTAACCCTGAAGTGTTCTGAAAGATCAGCCCATACTCAGCCAAGTGTGATGGCTTTGAACTGATTGGAGAGAGGTCCACAGGAATCTGTGCCCACCTCAGGAACTGGTCAGGGGAACACAATTCAGAAACATTAGAGTCCAGAAGCTTCTCCACCTCATCGTGGTGTGGCTGAGATTCCTGCCCACAGCACAACTCCTTCCAAGAACATTTGCTCAAGGGAGGAGTTGATGTGGAGGCAAACATGGTACAACTGCCTCTGCACTTTATTGCCCAAGTATTAGTCCTGTGAATGCAGAAAAAGCAGCTCAGCACATCCTAATGTGGTGTTCATTATCACTTCTAATGGGTTTATGTTGGTGTAAACATTTAGCATGGATTAGGGTAGCCAGTGGGATTGGGATGAGGTGAGATCTACACTAGATGCTTTCTGAAAATGTCATTAGCATAGTATATTTTGCCATTTGTTTTTCCTGTTTACAAATACTTTCCAATCTACGAATTCACACACCAAGTTTCTTCTGTAATGAGTCTTCACCTGTTTGCTAATTGCTGCAACCCAAAGCCCTGCTGCATTTGGCATCTGGTTTCCTATGAACACCTTCACTTATGGATATTGCTTTGGTAATCCCAGCAAAGCCATCCTGACAGCTCTGACTGATTGTCCCCATTCAGAATACTGCATCTTAATACCTAATCCTCACCACCGCTGCCAGCCAGGCAGATTCATTGTTAAAAAGATTAAACTATTCTCCCAGGCAAACACCAACCTCTAATTTCTAAATGTTAGGCAAGAGTCTTTTGATGATGGAAAATGACAGAATGCATGGGACACTGTATTCTCTGGAGTTTCATGGCCAACATGTTTAAAACTCTGTGAAAGACAAACTATTGCCTCATTTGTCACTTCTTTAGGTGAAATAGCCTCCCTTCCCCCAGCCTAAACTCATCTGGTTTGTAACTCAGAAATGAAAGTGAAGCATCTTTTGTTTTGCTTTTAGATTTTTTTTTTAATTCTGTTTGAGTCACAGGCTAAAATTGTAGTTGATTTTGGACTATTTACAGCACAAGGATTTTAATAGCAGGCACTCACTGAAAATTCAAAGAACAGTCCCAAGACTTGGACAAGTTAAACTCTTTGCTACTGCCTCTCGTACTAATATCAACTTTTTCCCATGGATTAGTATCAGACAGACATGATCTAACCGAGGTGCATTTTGAGTGAGATTCCTGCTCCCTCAGAAGAGCAGACTGCTTGGCTGACATCTTTAGGTGGCTTTCACAAAAAGTCATTTGTACCACACCGGGTTTTTAAGCACCTTTGGGTTTTATCGGGTCCGCTTTGAAAGGTGCAGTTACACCCCAACATACGTTTTAAATTAAGCCATTTTGGCTGACGGGAATCTAATGTAGAACAGATTTAAGTAGCTTGAGTTACAATCAAAGATCCCCATGAGGTTGTGTTTGGCCAGCTAAACACTTGCTAAAGGATGACTCATTTAATCTTTGTCAGCATGGTAGATGGTGCATGTTAAACCGCACAAGCGGATGTATCGAACAGAAAACCTTTGTCCAGGCAGCCCCTGGCGTGGGGCACTGCTGTGAGCCCTGCAGAAGCTCACAGGGTGGGTGCAGATGCCTGTTGTTGTGTGTGAGCAAAGGCAGCAGAGGCTGGGTATGTGGGGGTGGTACATCAGGCCATGGGGGGGGCACATCGGGCCAGCGCGTTTGTTCATGTCATTCACGGGAACTGCTGAGCTGTTGCATGCAAGACCTGGAAAGTCAGCATGGTCTGGGGAAAGTGATTAAACAAAGATACGGGGCCTAAGGAAATGCTCTGGTTAGCTGAGATTTATGAGCCACAGTCAGATATGTTGCTTGAAACTGCTAAAACAGAGGGGGATGGGTCCTGATTGTTCTGGATGTGGTGAAGAGCTGCAGGCTGTGCTTTCCCATCCATTTCGTGTCCATGCTACAATATACTTAGCTGTCTGAGTGATGCCTGTAGCTTCAGGGGTTTGGGCTCTTCCTTGGTGTTTCTTGGCTTTTTTCCATTCGTAAAAAGAATTCTGCAGTCTAACTAATTTTCCATCTTCAATGGAAAAAAAAAATATTTTTTCATGTGGGCTTTTTCTGCAATGTTTTACTGAGCAGGGGAACTGGGGTGAGGAACTGAGGCTGCATGGTGGGGCTGTGCAGTACTTGTGATGGTCCTGCCTCACACTCAGGGCAGGATCCCACACAGAGAGAGCTGCAGTGTGGGCCGAAGGACAAATCCTTGGGTTTCATCCATAGCCGGTGAAGTATGAAGATCCCTGAAGTGCAAACTATCTTTGTCTCAAAGAAGGGACCTTCTGGTACTTTTGGTCTTGAAAAGAGTTGATTAGTGGGGGGGGAAAGAGCTGCAGGGGTTAGAAATGGCAGGCAGGCAGGGGAATGATTTCAGAGTGGAAAAATGCTCTCTGCTCCTCCCAGGCAAAGAACCTGCCAGCCTTCATGTGGCATGTCATTTGTCAAGCTGTCACCCCAGGGCCCGTGGGTTCACCCAGGAGGGAGCATAGGGCACACCTGTAACCTTTGCCTCCGGAGCTGTCTGCAGTTGTCCCCAAGGCTTCTTTCTGACTGCAAATGCAGCAGTGGGCTGTGGGCGAGGTGGGGAGGGACTGTGGGTGTTCATACCTGCAGGGGTGGGAGTGGGGAGCGTGCTGAGAGTGCCCTGGAAAGCCTCAGCTTCTCTGTTGTAGGAGTGTGTTGTGGCTGAAAGAGCTCATCTCTGCCCCTGTCACTACAACCCAAACCCACAGAAGACCCATTTCTGGGGAGGGATCCCTATTGCTGGATTTACTCATGCTGAGGGTAGTTAAGAGCTGCTCCAGAAGATTGCTGGTCACCTTTCCGGGACGCAGAGCAGACAGTTCCTGCCTAAAAAGTTAGGGCTGTCAGGTTCTGTTTTGAAGTAATTCTTCCTCTCCCCATCAAAGACCTGGGCGTGCATGTTCAGATTTTCTATTTAATGCTAGTTTGCAGATGTTATAGTTGCTTAGTGTGTGTGGTTTATCTTACAGCAAAGCACAAAGGAAGAGCCCCATGCCCATTCCTGGCTGTGCACAGGCAGGACAGCTGCAATCCCCCTCCCACGGTGGGCTGGGCAGGCTTTGTGTCTGCGGAGGGAATGAGTTGCAGTGTGCCAGCAGGAGATGAAAAACACACCTGGGAGGAAAAATGAGTGGGTGCCAGCTTTTTTTTTTTTTGAAGCAACGTGTGAGTATCTGTATGGAGGGAGTGGTCTTGAAACCAGGGTAAATGCCTGTCAGGACGGTGAGTCCCACTCTTCATGGTTATTGTATAATTTATATAGCACTTCAAAGGTATCGGGGCACTCTGCAAGAAATACTGGAGGGAAATTTACTCCCCAGGAAGCCTGCACTATGGCCTTACCTGCATTAAATCCCTGACTCTCCCTTTTTGCTGTAACCTGGAACCCCTTTCTACTCCAAAAAGCTTCCTGAGGTGCCTTTTCCTTCCCTTCATCTGTTGCTTTCTCATTACCTGTAAATTTATGGACTAAAGCAGACACTGTTCTTCCCGATATTTAAGAGGATGCTGTTGTGCATCAAGGAATCAGTTTCATTTCTTAGCCACTGAATATTTACAGATTTTGTTTTGGGTTTTTTTTAAGGTCTTGCTCCTCTTTTTGTTGTTGTTTGGGTTTGTTTGTTGATGTTTGGTTTTTAAAATGTTTTTTTTCTTTTAACCTCTCAGCTCCGCAGGGAAGTGGAATCCGGATGGGTGAAGTATTTCTGGGCTGTAGCATTTGCTGAAGATCAAAGGAAACTTTTCAAGCATCATTATCACCTTGAAGAGGTGTCAGCTGCATCTTAAATAACAAACCTTTTCCTCCAAGGAATCGTTGATTGAGACGCACTAAATGCAGTGGGCTGGACTTTAGCTATTTCCTGGTCAATTTGGGCAGTCCAGTTCTTCTCTTGTAGCTGAGCCTTGGCCGCAGTGAGCCCCCAGGGGATGATCTGACCTTTAGTATGAATTTAGATCAGCACTGTGACTTTTCTAAATTATGACTGCCAGAGGTCTCGGGGTCACAGCTCTCTATCGTCAGAGCCCTTCCAGCTCCCAGCACACTCCTGGCATAGTGTGGGAGCAGGAATGCAATTTTTCATAGTGATTTAAAGAAAAAAAAAAAAGCTGGATGTAAACTGTAAAAATGACAATCTGCTGGGGTGTGTGCTCATTGTGACTGCCGTGTGTTTAGAGATGCTTCTGCTGATATAAGTATCGCCACCTAAATCGCTGGTGTAGGACAGCAAATTAGCTCTGCACATGTGCCAGATGATGTTTCTGCCACCTTATAAATGGTTAAAGTAGAAGAGCTCCTCTCTTTGCTTAGATAAACAGGGTCTCTGTGTGAATCGCTCGCAGCCCCCAGTCATAATCCCTTTCTGATCTCTGGTTATAAAAATGATAGATGGAATGTAAACTCCATAAAGATTAGTAATCACCAAAAGAGTAGGAAAAATATTGGGAAGGGTTGTAAGGTTTTTCTCCGTTCCTGAGGAATTCTGCAGGGATTGCTTTTCCTTGGTGAAACAAGAGAAATAGTCCCATCTTTTGGGATGGGATGGGATGGGATGGGATGGGATGGGATGGGATGGGATGGGATGGGATGGGATGGGATGGGATGGACTGTGAAGTGCAGCTGGTGCATGCGGTTTAGTGGTCAGAGAAGATCTGCTGGGAACAAACCCATCAAGCACTTGTCATGTGGTTAAACTACCAGTGCAGAAGCCATGCCTGGGCTGTAAATTGAGGGATTTGGGGGAAATGAGGAGGTTGCTTCACCTATGCTCCTGCAGGGTTTTCCCATGTACCTCCCACCCTCTGCAGGGCCTTTGGACTGTGTTCAGAGCAGCTGTGTCAGGTTTAACAGCTCCAGGGACAAAATTGGGCTTTCATTTAGGAGGAAGATTTTTGTGGTATGTTGTCAAGACGGTGTTTCATTGCAAATTATCAATGTAGGCTGCGCCAGAGACCACCCAGATCTTTTCCTGAGAACATGGCCACGCTCTGAAACTCCTGTCAGGAAATCCTGTTGCCATCTTGTCCCTGCAGTGGGTGCAAGCTGCCTGTCCCCTGCTGATGTCATGTGCTGTTAGGTGAGTCTTTTTTCTGTTATCCCAGGAGAGGGCTTTTCTTCAGTATGTAAGATCTCATCTGCTCTGTCTGCAGTGTTGTTGAATCTGCTTTACGGCTGGGAAACTGGGGTGCAGACAAGCAATTCATCCAAGATCACGCAGGAAATTCATCAAGGACTCAACCCAGCACCCAGATAAACACTTAAAATTTTTGCTGCTGATTACTGCAGCTCATTTATCTTTCCTGACTAACTCAGCTATCCCCATTGCAAATCTGGATTTGGCTGGAGACTACTTCAGCTAAACATTTGGGATTTTGCCCTGACAAGATATGGAAGGCTGGCTGAAACAGCACAACATATGCATGCTCCAAGAATTAAAAATTCTAAGTGCATTGACCTGTCTTTCCCGCCAAACGGATGGATCACTTTCAGTTCTGGCCTAATGACACTCCAATTTCCTATACATCATTGCTCTTAATAGTAGGAACTGCTGTCTTAAATCAGCAAGAGATGGATGTCTTTTTCAGCAGCTTCTAATGCTTACCTGTGTTAACAGCCTCGTACAGAAATAGTCGTGCTTCCAGATGCCTGACTTGTGCAGTCTTGCAGGGAGGGCTATTCCTTAAATGGTTTAAGATAGCTTAAAAAAATAAACAGTAAAAAAATTGTTTACACCCCTTTTTATAGCTGGGTCAGTTCACAACCTGGTTCCACAAATGGTTCTGTTGGCACAACCAACAGAGGAGGAAGAAGGGCAAAAACTGATTAGGTCAACGCTGCTGCCAAAGACAACATGTTGTTAAGCCGTGGCCTCAGTCCCTCCTGTGTGGGGAGCAGGTCTCCTCTGTTCCCTCCAGCCCTAAACATGATCAACAAATAGCGAAAGAGATCTGATGCTTCCTCTCACAAAGCCAGTGAGTGCCTGTAATAATAAGGATTTGATAAACACCCCAAAGCATTTAATCTGCTTTTTCAGTGAGCTGCAGGCCAGGGAACAGTCAGAGAGACTTTAAAGAGCAAAAGCAGAATGGATTGTAATGAACTTTAAAACCCAGTGAAACTTGTGCTGCTGCGTGTGGCAGCTTCACTTTGGAACAAAGTTGGGTTTAGTGAGAGTTCTAATCTTGGTATCAAGTCAAGGCTTGTCCAGTTAAAGTGTATGTGCCTTTATTAGCATGCAAATCACATACCCCCTTTATTGCACTGTCTCTGCATCTCTCCCTCTAGAGCTGTTTAACACAAGCAGGCAAGAACTAATTAAATTCCTTTATTCCTACCTCATCCTTGAAGTGCAGAGCTCAAGGCAAGAATTGCAATGGGCACACGCCCATACCCTCTCTGCTTCCAGAACGAGTGTGGCATGCCTGACCTTCACCTCATTAGGGAAGGAATAAATCCCCTAGCATGAAGATGAGGATGTCAGGCACTATATGCATAAATCACATAAGGAGTTTCCAAATGGCTTTAATCTTGGGAGTCCTTAAAAGTTCAGAGCTGTGGATCAATCCAGAGTAGATACCTTTCAGCATTAATTCCACATCTGAAGCACTTTAATAATGTGGCTCCTTTAAATAAGATTCTAAACCCCCAAACCAGCCGAAATGGTAGCACACAATCAAGTTAATTACTTTAATTACTATAAAATTATCAGACAGTGCATTTGTAATTTTAATCTCATAATCCGCAAAGTACCTTTTTCCTTTTAGTGTTCCTAAAGAAAGGAAAATTGCTTTTGGTTTCCCTGCCAGCTTTTCAAGGATCTTTGAAAACTGAGGAGAAACCTCCCACAAATAGCCAGCTGTGGCTATGAGGTTTCTTTTTACATTATTGAAAACATTATCCTTTATATGAATGCAAAGCATTTAAAAGCAGTAACAGGATCTATCCCAGTGAATCAGCCATTTGAGTTTAAGAAGATTTCTTTGGTTACCTGAACTGTACAAAGGTAATGCACAATATGAATCGTCTCTAAAATGCTGAAGAAATTGGAAGTTAGGGCAAGGGAAGGATGTCTCATGCCGAAAACGGGTAGTCAAAGAACAAACCCAAAGCTACTAAGTATCTGTTATGTTTCCAGATACCTTATTTGAAGTGTTATGTCTGGAAAACTGCACTCCAAATTTTGTCGTGAAGGATCCCAAAGTGCTTCCCCATGGTATAAACAAGGGTTCCTGACCTCCAGGACTGCAGACATTCCTCATACCAGCTCATCTTCTGGGGTGATCCAAGATTCTCCAGCACAGGAGGGCTGTTTGCAGAGAGGCTGCTCCAGCATCCCACTGCAACCTCCTGAGCTTCCATCTTAGAGAATCCCTCAGTCGTGAGAGTTGGTGGTGGCTTTTCCAGTCACCCGCCCTTGGAGCTGACTTCAGGGCCCATTGTGTTTCTGATCTGTGTAAAACCCTGACACACTGTCACTTTTGTCCTTGCTGTTGGATCTTCTGGAAGGCAAACTAGAGAAGCTGGGCAGAATGTGTGGGATTTTCACTGTTTATTAGACCTACAAGATCAAGCAGGGCTTAGCTGTTACATCCATTTTTTTACAAACTTAAAAATGCACCTGCATAGGACAGTTGAGCATCTCAGAGCTATTATTCTTATCATATCCAATGACTGCTATTATTTTTAATTCTGAGTTGATGAAGAGAGGCTAAGAGAAAGTCAAGTGATGTGTCCAAGGTAATGCAGGGAACTGCATGTTGGGAAGGGATTTGAGCCTCAGCCATAGTCTGAGTTCTTGGCTGTGGCACCATTTCTCTCTGTGATGTCTGAAACAACTCTTCTGTTTTGGAGAAATCACTTATTTTCCTATTTGCTCTCATGTCCTACTGGAGGGAATTATTTTTAAACACAAAACAGCAAAGCTGTTCCTACTAAGCTACTGTAGGAATAATCTGCATGGAAAAAAACTCAGATGCTTTCCTAAATAGGAAGTAATTTAGATTTCAGATTAATGGCTGTGACAATGGAAATATATAAGATCATTTCCTGATATGGAGCCCAGACCACAGCTAATTCTTATCTGTGGTGGGCACAGGTGTAAAATTCACTTGTCCTGCACATGAGGAGCAAACACTAATGAAAGACATAAATATCCCTGTTACACAGAGCTTCCAGACCGCTGTGTGCACTGTGAGGGTGAGTCAGATGGTGTTGGTGAACCGCTTAGGAGGGGGCAATAATATGTTTTCTTGTATCTCCTATAAATTTACTCTTAAAACTTGGTTCACACACAGCTTAGTGCAGCACAAAACCAAACCATGAACCCTTAATGCAGGGAGAGATTGTGCTGATATATTTTATCTTGCTTTTAAAACCCAGTGTTCAGGAAATGCTGATCAGAGTCCAGGAAAGGCAGCAGGAGCTTGGAGTACCCCACACAGCACAGCTGCCCTAGTCCTCAGCAGCCACTCAGGTAAATACTGCAGCCGGAATGGAGCTGTTCTGTTAGTGATCTGGTGCTGCAGAGCTTCTGCAGGAACCACAGCTGCAGACTCGGAGCAGCCCTTTGTTGTACACCTTGGGCTGTAGAAATGAGATCTAAAACCTCTGTGCCCTTTAGCTTTCACCAGGAAAGCAAGGCCTTATCTGGCTGATGCTAATCCTGCCCAAGATATGGTTATGGCTCATGTGCCACTTGGAGATGAAAGCCCGTGGGCAGGTGTGGAGAACCAAGTGATCTCAATGCAATAAGAAGTAGCTCAGTGATTTCCTTGTAGGAGCCATACCGTGCTTGCTCAGCGCTGCTCAGCCTGTCAGCTCAGATGCTTGAACAGTTACTGGCATCACCCCTTGTGAAAACACATTGTCACCCTAACCTCTGTCTCTGATACTGCAATTGCCCTCTTGTGTCTAAAGCAGGAGTCTTGGTGTGCTGGACAGAAATAGGGAGGTCTGAGAAGATTATCTTGTAAAGGAAGTTATTTTGCACATTTTGAAAAAGTTTTAAAAATATGAGATCTGTTGGTCTTGCAAGTCTTCCTCTCTTGCAGGCACTCTGCCCTGATCGCTCTCAGGGAAATGAATTGTACTCGTGGAAATAAGAGCAAGAGTGAGAAGTAGGGAGGATCAGGGCATTGAGTCATTCTCTCTGGGACCTAGAAATCCTCAGTCCTGGCGGTGAAGGAGCTTCACAAAATGAAAATGAAGGATTGGAGTGGAGAGCTGGGATGGAGGGAGCCAGCACCAGGAGCCAGCCCAGGCTTGGAGCGATGACAGTCCTCGGAGCCATCAGCTGCAATTCATGAAGGCACTGCTGAAGTTTCCCCCACTGACACTGCCCTATGGGTGGGATGGGGACAGCCTTCCTGGGGACAACACAGCTGCAGTCCAGGGCTTTCTTTACAGGCACCTGCTCAAACAGAAGAAAATTTCTCTTTTGTGCAAACCTTAAGCTGTACATGGTGAAAAAGCACATACCGGAGAAATTCAGATTCCACACAGCATATAGGGACCCATTTGCACAGAGAGCCAGAGAGCCTGGGAGGGAAGTGATGGGGGAAGAAGGCCTTTTCAGATCTGAATTTTGTGGCAGAGGGACTGGTGAGGTCTGTACATGCAGTGCTTCTTGCTTTGCATTGCATGAAGGCCCTCTGCATTCCCTACGTGTTCCGCTCACTGATAAGGTTAACAGGATAAAGACAATGTTACCAAATGCATTTTAACAGATGACTGCAATTTGCACTCAGCTGTTAGGCTGCTGGATTTTTCTGTCCTAGGAAATGCAGAATGGTAAACCCCAGCTTGATTTATCGAGAGGGGCAAGATGAAAGTGAGCAGCTAATGATGGCTGCAGAGTGAAGCTCCACAAATTTCTCTTGCATTCGGTCAAACTACAAATAATCAGATTAAGCCATAACTGTATAAATGGGGCTTGAGTGTGTTTGCTCTACTGACTTGGTCATGCATTCAGGACGTTCAGAGTGGTGTAACTACAGCCCAGGAGGTATTAGTCACGCTGGGAGAACTTCAGTGAATATAAGAGGGCTTCATCTGGGCAGTTACCAAGGCAACTCTTGCTAATATTTCATTACAATGCTTTTGCCCTCTGCAAGTCCCACGGATTAGGAGTGGGAATCTCAGAAAGAAGAGTTGATTGTCAATATTGTGCTTGGATTGAATGTATCCCAGACAAAAAGAAAAAAGGTAAAGCATTTCCCATAGGCAGAGCCCACAGTGCACAGCTGGAGTTAAACTCTGTCTGTCATCCAGCACTGCCTTGTGCCCTGAGGAGAATCTTGGCCAGGAACTAATCTCCATCTTTCCAGCTCTGAAATAAGTGGAAAATGCAGGTAAGGACTGTTCCTCATCTTTGTTGAGGTGATGCCAGGTTCCATTTAGAGTGGCTGCAGCACAACCTGTACCAGTACAGGCTGGTGCCCTCAAGCAGGGGGGACAATGTGCTCCAGAAGGGCCACCTCCACACCTAATTCTGTGGCCATGGGCAGTATTTGCTGGAACCATGTCCTCAGTGCCAGCATGTGGGGGTATGGCAAGCAGAGGCTGTTTGATCTCCTCCCCAGTCATGGAGGAGGTGGTGAAAGCAGGGTAAATGCACATGAATGCACATCTGTTGACTTATTTTGTTTGCACTGCAGCTTCTGCTCTGGTAAATGATGGGGACTACTGGTCAGAATTATGTCTCCCCATGTGCTTTAATCAAATACTGCAAACATAAGGGTGTTTGATGGTCATGGTGTGTGCCCACCACACCAGATCCTTCCGTTTGTCTGCATTGTTACTCCACTTTTTTACTCCAGAGCAGTTATCTTCTCCCTCACCTGCTGTTGCCCTTTCCCTGTCTGAAGTGAGAAGAAAACACAAAACCTGTGTGTTGAGACTGGTTTTTATCTTCTGTGGCTAGAATGTGTCTCCGGGGCTTCATTCAGTTTTGTGCATTTCCACATACCAAACTAAACTGCAGATTGGAATGAAAAGGGAAATTCCAAATTTAAATGTTTGTACTTCTAAGTTCAACAGACTTGTTGGGTAACTGGCTTTGTGCATCTCCCTCTAATTGTACTCCATGAGCTTGACACAAGAGCTGTTGCTGTTGCTGATCCCTTTGTGGAGCCACAGCCACCGTGTGTTGGACTGGACATCCCCTTTATCTGGAAAAATACACATGAAAACAAAAGGGCATTTGCTGGGATATCGGCTGGAGAAGCACCTTCCTCTGGGACCAGCTTGGCACTTTAGTGTTGCTGAGGTCTGTTGCTTGTTCCTAATCACACTTTTCTTTAACTATGTATTATTTCTCATTAATGAAACGGGATTTAATAGGAAAATGGTAATACTATTGTCCAGTATGGAAGAGAAGTTCAGAAGTGCTATTAGGGAGGGTTTGTCTGCCACCAGTAATTTCCACCTAGATTTTGAAAAACTGGATATGATGTGATGTTGGTGGAAGCCAGCAAGGGTTTGTCATGACCCCACTGCTGGAGAATATTTGTGCACATAGCCACAGGGTACAGAAAAAAACCCCAACGGGTGAAGTAATCTGTGGGAGGATGAACTTCCCGGTATTCAAAGAAGCTACAATGACATGGTAGGAAAAGCTGTATTCTCTGAGTCAGGCTTGAGTCAGTTTCCCATCTGGAGTGCTGGATGTGTCCCACCTTTCGGACAAGAAGCAAAAGCATGTTCTGTCTGTGTGTCTCCAGCGTGACCCCACTGCTCTTTCACACTCCAACGGCTGCGTTAACTCCCATCATTGCACTGGTTTTCATCCCAAGCACATTTACTCATCCCCCTGCTTCCTCCATGGATTCATCTTGACACAGTGGTCTTCGTTCTCCTGCAGAGCTAAACAGCCACCAAGGCTCACCCCAGGAGTAGCTGCACTTTTCTGGTGGGTGAACTGATCTCTGTTGACAAGTCTGCTCGTTAAATCTGCAGGGTCCTTCTGGCTGAAGGCAGAGCTGTGTGACAGACATTTAAAGCATGATTTAGTTATTAACATAAAAGCAGCTGTGTCCTGTTTGAGTTGTGCAAAGAAAAACATGTAGCTAATGATGACCGAGCCTGAAGCGAGTCTAGGAGACAGCATTTCTGTGTGTTTTCCAAGCATCCCAGAATAATGCAGAGTTTAGGCTTTAAAAGCAAGTATTTGGGTCCTTGCCAGGTAGACAGACAGTATGAATGAAACACCTGTTCTGGCTTTGGGAGGGTTTTGGAACCATTTGATTACAGGGAAGGTACAGGCTGACCTTAAAGTGAATTGAATTCTCTGGTGTAGAGTAACATGTCCTGCTACATTATGAAACTTCTTGATCTCTTTGTGAAAATGTCCACAGCAGACAAAACACAGATGTGTGCTGCCTTTTGGTTTTAACTAAAAGGTGCTGCCCGGGCATGGCAATTTTACCAGCTCTATCTCAAAGCAGTCTTTTTCAATTTGGAATAAACATTAAAGAAGCAACACTGTAAAGGAAACAAAGATAAAACACATTAAAGTAATTTTACCCAGACAGGAAAAGTAAGTGATCATTCCAGATGTGTCCTAATTCTGCTCTTGCTAATGTTCATTGGCACTTGCCAGTTTTAGGGGGTTGCATTTTCACCTAGTGTAATTCAATTCCAAGAAGATATAAAAGAGGCTGTCTTTCCTGGAGTCACTTTCTGTTGCATCACCTTATCAGTCTGGTCTGGTTTGTAAAGTTTTATCTATTTCTTTTAACAGGGGAAACCAGGACCAGGAATACTTCCATAAAAACCAGAGCTCTGCTGGGTATAACATCATGGGATATAAGTTCATGGCCTGTAGCAGACAGCAGAGGAGGTACTGTGATGAGTTTGATTGTCCCCTCTGGCCTTTGGCTTTCTGTGTGCATAATAACCAGCTGGAAAAACCAAGGCATATCGTGGTCAGATTCCTCATGCCTTCACCAAAACTCTTCAGTCCTTTCCCACTGCATATTGAAGCTGTGCCCTAGCTCCCCCCGATGAAGAAGGGCTTAAAATCTGTAATTGAGCTGTCAGTTTGAAGAACAAACAGGAGAAATGTACTTTGGGTCTCTATTTGCAGAGCTATGTGCATGTGTGGGGGGGTCTGTGGGAACAGGAGAAGAACTCTTTTCTGTGCCTCAGTGAACTCAGCAAACTCAATGCAAACCTCATGTGGAACCTGCTTATGCCTTTTGTGGTTTTGTTTTACAATCTTCTCAGGCAGAGCTTGTGAAAGCTGTAAAATTATAAAGCTAGAGATGTGCTTGAAGGATATTGCTTGCAATTCTGGCTCGTGTTAGTTCAACTCCGGCTCATGTAGAATTAGTTCTTAGCTTCTAGTAGCTGTTCTTGACACACTTGTGTCAAGACATGACATGCTTATGAAAGTGGTGAGCTTGGTATAATGTTCTTGGGTCACCACAGAGCAAAGCTCAGGAAACACGTTCCTTTACACAGCTTGCAGCAGAAAAGTAATTAAATCTTCTTTAAGATAACATATTCCTGACCCTACACCATACAAAAGCCATATACTCCCTTATTTCTCTTGGCTCAGGCCCTGCTCTCGCTGACAGCTCTGGTACCTTGGTAGGAAATACCACAAGTGAAGGCAACGGGTCTTTTTCCATTGGCCATATGTTGGTTTTCCTGGAGCAAGGAGAACTCCTTTAATTTCTCTATGTACTAGACAATACCAACCCAGAGAACGTATTCACAGCAAGCAGAATGTGTCTGTATCACCACTGAATTACTAGACAGGCCTTGCTTCTGGCTGTGGGATGCTTCCCTGTGCTTCTGCTGTACAATAAAAGGGTCTTTGTAGACAGAAAAATTCTCATTTGCAACTTGGAGAATCTTTCTTCAGATTTAGGAACTGGGTTCCCTCATTAAGATAAGGTGTTTGGAGCCCATACATTGAATTTGTTCAAAGATCTCTTTTAAGCTCTCCCTGTCCCTCCGCAGTCCCTACCCGCTTCTGTCACTCTATGGCTTGCTTGAAGAAAGGGCCTGTGGTTTGTGTTGGCAGCTTCTGGCAAGCTCTTCACGGTCCTGCAGTTTTTAGGGAGGCAAAAGTAAAAACTTCAGTGGAACTTGGATGCCTTTAACGGATACAGATAAATAGCAGCATGGCTTAAGTCATGTTGCTACACGTAGGCTCAGAGAAAACTGAAGCAGGAATGCTACAGCCTGGATATTTTATTTTTTTTCAGTTCTTTCTGCATTCACTGGTAGTGGATTGGATTTAGATGGAAAAGTCTCTTCTGCTTCAACACCTCCTATCTGAGAGCGTGTCACTGTGACCAATAGCTTTGTGAAGCTGAGCCAAGAAGCACCACTGCTAGGCTCAAAAAAACTAGTAAAATTCAAAGACGAATCAGAGCAAGTAGTAACAGGAATGGTAAGTGTCCAGGGATGGTGAAATTAATGCTTAGAAAAACTTTTTAAATGGAGAACAGGCTGTAGTACTCAAGCAAAGTTCCAACTGTTAAAGATCAGAGGACATTGTTTTGGGTGCAGAGCATTCATTGGGAGCAGAGCAACCCATGGAGGGATTTCACCTGAAATATTTGCTTCTAGTGTCCCTCAGATGAGACATTGGACTAGATGGGACTCGTGTCCAGTGCAAATTAGCAAATGTGACTTATTTTCCTCAGTATGGCTGAACAGAGATCAGGACAGCCATTAGGATAGGAGTTCAAGTTGTTAGCCTCAACTTTTTTGGTTAACCTCTAAATCAGAACCCTCTGTCCCTTTCTGTGCTGGAAAAAGACCCTCAGAATGCTCTTTCTTTAAACCATTTCCATTGCTTCCTGGAAAACTTCAGATCCCATCAATTATAGGTGGCCTAAGTATGATTTCAGTCCTCAAACTGCATTTGAAAGAAGCTCTGTGTTTGACTAGAGGCTGGTTCACACCGCAGAAGGGGCTTTTTTTTTTTTTCTGCATGGTGCTCCTGAGTCTGTGCCACAAAACCCACGTGCTAAATGTGATTTCACTTTCCTTAATTGCATTTCGCAGGGCAGATTAATTACGTGCCAGCACTTTACCACTAGAGGGATTATGGATATTAGCCTGGCCCAAGTGTTTTGCCTTGAAACTCCTGTGGGGGTGGGAGAAAGTTATTTTCCTAATCTGTGCCCTGCTTTCCTTGTTAACTCGTTGTACATGTTTACAGGTGCGGTGGCGTGCAAGTAGATAATTAAATATGGCATTTGATAAAGTTTAAGGAAGTTTTAATTCCTGTCCTGTGGAGTATTGGTCTCCCATACACAAACATGTAAGTTAAAAATTACTGCAGAGCGTAAGTATTTTTAAAGACGCCTGTTCTACTTGCCCCAGGGAAACCTACTGATTTCCAAGCACGGTTTAAAGGGCAAAGACTGCCTGTTCTCTTGATAAGAATTTGGTTTTAAAGGGTCTATTTCACTTTTAAAGGATAAATTCATTTGCGGAGTGATAAGATCTTGCATTAAGCGGGGAAACCTGGGGAAAGGTCTTCAAAGAGAAGGACAAGCCGGAAAGGGTTAAAAGATGCCTGAAAGCCCTTTAGGAAGTCTTTCTAACTGAATGGGCTTGGCGGCTGTGCTTCAGTGCTCCCTCGACATGTGGAGCCAGGCAGCTCTCACTGCCCCGCGTTCACAACTCCTGATGTCACGTTAATGTGATCCCAGAGAAACAGCTGGCACTGGATGGCTCCCTGGCTCCTGACGGCATGTGGACCTGTACTCCTCCACCTCCTGATGCTGGAACCCACCAGCATTGCCGGCCAGCACTTGGTGAGAGTGTCTGATTGCCTGCGATGCTGCAATGACCAAGGCTGCACTGCTACCCTCTGGAATCACATATATTGATACGTTACCCCATGTACAGTGTGTGAGATACAGTAAAAGGGATCTTTCAAAGGCCCTTGGAAGCGCTGAAATGAGTGTTACTGCACAACCTACCAGGTACACATCACATGTGAATGCAGTCTGGGGAACTACAGGTTTGGACTACACGCATCACCATGCTTTAAAAAAAATATTTTGAAGAGCTTTTCATAATTAAGACAGTAACTTTTCCAAGAGGGTCGGGTTATTCCTAGGCTGTCCCCAGAAAAAGAGAAGGATGTTCAGCAAAGAGCAAATGCTCATCAGCAGCCTGTGAAGACCTGGACATGCTTAAGAGCTTGTTTTCTTCCTGTGGGGTTCCAATACCTCAGCAATCCGACTGTGTGGAATCCAGACCAGCACTCGGTATCTCCTAGTTTAAAGAAACAGTCTCGTCTGGTTCAGGCACAATATTTTGTGCATATCATTTAATTCTTGGATTTTAAAGAAGTCTCTCTGTGCTAGAAAAATCAAAGCAGTGATTTGATGAATTAATCTAAGTGTTGTTATGTATCTGTCCAGTTTCTTATCTGTAAAGTGTCTTCCACTCACCAGTACAGAAAGACCTGACAGTGTGTGTGTCCTTGCAAGTCAAACCACAGAGGGACTGTCCGTGGGCAGCAGAGGGATGGGAGAAGATTGGGTTATCCCTGAGCTGCTTCTTTCGCCCTTTGGTGAGAAGGTAAAGTCATTTCCCGAAAGTCATCCTTTGCGGGGAAAGTGGAAGTAAAACTTTCACTGTCCAGATTTAATGAGCACCCACGNGCGCTGCCCGCCGCCGCTGCCCGGCCGCCCGCCTCCTTCCCCAGCGATGTGAACGGGCACAGCCTCCACCCGCCCTACTTCAACCTGGCCGAGGGCACCCGCATCTCCGCCACCGCCACCTGCGGAGAGGAGGAGGAGGAGGCGGCGGCGGGCGCCGGCAGCCGCCGCGCCGCGGGGGGTCTNGAGATACAGTAAAAGGGATCTTTCAAAGGCCCTTGGAAGCGCTGAAATGAGTGTTACTGCACAACCTACCAGGTACACATCACATGTGAATGCAGTCTGGGGAACTACAGGTTTGGACTACACGCATCACCATGCTTTAAAAAAAATATTTTGAAAAGCTTTTCGTAATTAAGACAGTAACTTTTCCAAGAGGGTCGGGTTATTCCTAGGCTGTCCCCAGAAAAAGAGAAGGATGTTCAGCAAAGAGCAAACGCTCATCAGCAGCCTGTGAAGACCTGGACATGCTTAAGAGCTTGTTTTCTTCCTGTGGGGTTCCAATACCTCAGCAATCCGACTGTGTGGAATCCAGACCAGCACTCGGTATCTCCTAGTTTAAAGAAACAGTCTCGTCTGGTTCAGGCACAATATTTTGTGCATATCATTTAATTCTTGGATTTTAAAGAAGTCTCTCTGTGCTAGAAAATCAAAGCAGTGATTTGATGAATTAATCTAAGTGTTGTTATGTATCTGTCCAGTTTCTTATCTGTAAAGTGTCTTCCACTCACCAGTATAGAAAGACCTGACAGTGTGTGTGTCTTTGCAAGTCAAACCACAGAGGGACTGTCCGTGGGCAGCAGAGGGATGGGAGAAGATTGGGTTATCCCTGAGCTGCTTCTTTCGCCCTTTGGTGAGAAGGTAAAGTCATTTCCCGAAAGTCATCCTTTGCGGGGAAAGTGGAAGTAAAACTTTCACTGTCCAGATTTAATGAGCACCCACGGCATACCTCGAGGATAGCGAACGGGATTTGGGGGGACCTTTCGCTATTTTGTTAATTAGTAACAAAGCTTTTCCTGTCGATAACGCATCCATCCGTTAATGGAGTTTAACGTACTAAAACACCAGCGAGCCGCCCCGCAGCAGCGCAGCCCCGAAGATACACAATGGGCACATTGTTCCCCCGGGGGATCTTATCACCCCCCCCTTTATTTGAGGGGGGGAAAGAGGAATCACTTCACCCCACTTGGCCTCCCCACGCTGCGGCGGGGCCGGGGGGTTCCCGGGGGCGGCGAAAGGGTTAATCAATGGTGGCGGCGGGGCCGCGGCGGCCCCTCCCCGCCCGCNCAGACCATCCAGGTAGGGCCGGTGCGCGGGGAAGGAGGGGAGGGGGGTGGTCGCGCAGACCCCGCACACGCGGAGCGTCGCTGGGGTGGCACAGCCGGGGGTGCAGAAGGGTCGGAGCGCCCCTTTGTGCTTCCCCGACCATCGGTCTCTCGTCTGTCCGCCCCATTCCTTGGGGGCCGGGAAGGGCAGAGGGTGCGGTGGGGAGTCTCGGGGTTGGGTGGGCAGGGGACCCGCGGCCCCGCTCCCGCTCCGCGCGTGTTTTCCCACGCATCCCCGGCCGCCTTGTGCACAGCGGGTCCAGGCGCTGCTGGTGAGTTAGGGGTGGGATGCTCAGGGAGGGAGCAAAGGGGGGGCAGGTCCCAGCTCATCCTCCTGCCCAGGCCTACCCGCAGCCCCCCGGAGCAGCGGGACGCCAAGACACACGTGTTCTTTCTCTTTCCCAGCCTTGCAAGGAGTTGCTCGCATGAAACGCGGCTCGCCGAGTTCCCGGGACATTATTTTTAAAGTTGTGGATTCTTTATGTTTATAAAATCCTGGGCGAGTGAGCTCCCACATCCCTTTGCTAGTCAGGGAATCGTCAGGATAAATGTGATAATATTTACCTTGCTGTGTCTTAAACGCGATAATATTTACCTTGATGTGTTTTAACTCCGCCATTCCCCGCGTGTTGAGTGTGGCAGTTGGGATGAGCCGAGGAGAAAGTTACGAGGGTGCATTTTACAAGCGAATGTCAAGTGACTTATCTCGGGGGTCCCATTTTATGCTGCCCAGATGGAGCTTGCAGCCCAGAACGCAGGCGGTAACAACTGCAGTGCAGTGTAACAGCCATGGCTCTCTTGAAGAGAGGGAAGAACAGTTGTAAAAGGGCTTGTAAAACCCTGCTTTTGGTTGCAGGAACGGTGTGCCCCTACTCAGGGCAGCCAAGGCTCAGAAGAGCAGCTCTGATTTGGAATTCACTTGCAGCCCAGAATTGGCCACGGAGCCACCAGCTGCTGTTCACCCGGGTGTTCTGCCTGTGAGGGTCACAGTGCCAGTTCACCTGTTGCAGTGGAGGCAATGGGGTTGTCCATGGAGTGTGTAAAAGTAAGGATGAGCAAGGGAGAACTCAGTTTTCAGTCTGAGTTTTTCTTGGTCTTTTGGTAGGGGTTGCCTTGTTACAAGATCATCACTGAAGCATTTTTCTCATTCTGGCCACATTCTCCCGAGTTAGTGCTGTACTAGGAATTTTCTGACTATTGTGTGGTTATGACATGGAATTTTGCTCTCTGCATAGTATGAATTATTGAAGATGTTACTGAATGGCAAAAACCTGATGTGTCCTCTTCTGAGTTTTTCCACCTTTTAAAGTGATGTTTCACTTTGCTGCTCTGTAAAATAATGTAACTCGAGGAAGCTTTGCTTTAAGTCCGGGGAGCAGGAGGCTTACAGGGACCTCAATGTAGTAATTGTGACTACAGTGAGGCAAAAGAGTAAGGAAAGGTGAAGAAGTGGTGCTATGTGCACTTGCAAACAAGCCTGAGTGATGTGCCAAGCAAGACTGGGAGGCATAAGAGTGCTTGGAAAAGCTGGCAAATGTGGCTGTGCATTCATCACTCCACATGTGTCCATCTGTGCTCTGGCCACCCTGCTAGCTCAGCATGGCACACAGTACTCAGGATGTTGGTGACTAAAAGAAACTCTTCAGGCTGTACCAGCTCTGGGGGCAGCCCCAGCATCCCCCTGCTGCCAGACACAGCTCCCCAGCTGTGGATTTCTGCAGCAACCCCCTCCCATCCCCTCTCCAGCTCTGGCACAGGGTGGCTTTGATCTGAGCACCACTTCCCAGGCCAGCAGCCTTCAGTCAGTCTGAAAGCGTTGGAAAAATCCTTTTGTAGTGGCTCCTTTCCATGACCACAGGCAGCACCTAAGTGGGGGGGGGGGAGGAAACAGGAGGCATCAGAGCAGAGGTCAGAGTTCCCAATTCATCCCCTTTTAGGGGTTTTGGCACCATGGGGTGAGTAAAGCAAGGAGGGTGGTGGGAGGGAAGTGTTCAATTTGAGCAGACCGAAACAACGATAATGAGCTCCACATGCATGGCCTCGCTGTCTTGTGTGTCACACCAGATCAGAGTCCCTTCCCTTCTCCATTCACCTGCTGAGGCTGCTCGTGTGTGGTGTGGCTGTGGCATAACAGAATAATGTGGTCAGGAATACTGGAAGAATGCATCTTGGGACCCTCCCAAGAGAGTTCCACGTGATGTGGTGGGGAAGGGACATTTGCTTGATTAAAGACCTAGGATAAGCCTTAATACAATCATCTGATAAATCAGTTCAGTGAGTTTGCTGTCTTCTGCTGTTTTAAATTGACATAGTAGAAGACTTCGCAAAAGGTCTTAAAATTTCAATAATCATTAAACTATCTGAAATAATGCTGCCCTAAAGACACTTGCAGTGGTTTTGGCACAACTTGTGAGAAGGCTGTAAACCTTTTCAAGGAGCTTCCTTTGCTTTATTTGGGGCTTTTTGGCAGAAGACAGCCTTTCCAACTGTGGGGGCTTTTCAGTCTGGAAGGATGTGATGAACAGCAGCCCTGAGGTGTGCTGAAAGGAACTTGCTATGGAGGTTTGTATCCTTTGTCCAACTCACTCTTCAGCATGGGCAGTCCTATCTTAATAATGTCTTGAAGATGAGACCAAAGAGAAATCATAGGTTTGGTTTTTTTTTTTTTTCCTAATCAAGCTATTCAGGAGATGCTTATAGCTCTGTCTTCTAAGACAGACAACTCTGGAAAGGCACAGCCACGTGCTCGGGTTTCCCATTCCACCTGGCTGACTGTGGGCTGTTCCAAAGCCAGAAGATATTGTACACTGCTCTTGGAGTGGGGCAGGGTTGTAGACGATTATTCGATGAGATTAAGAGTTGACCAGAGGTCTGGTCCTCTTACTGTTCCAGATGTTGGTGACAGATGAGGTCTGAAGCTGTCTTCAGACCCGAATGTCTCTGAATTAAGTGATATTCTCTTTTTAACATCCTGCATTAGTCAGAATCTGGCTCATACCAGGGCTGTGACTCTTTGTACGTGTCCCTTCTGCATTTACATATATGATACTGCTGGACTTCAGGGGTTTAACTGAGGCTGAAAACAGCTTTTAGCACAAGCTGCTGTTGCCTACAGAAAAACCACCGGGTGAGACAGCACCTGCTTAACTCTGTGTGAGCAGTTGATCTACAAGGGCAGCCCTGGTAGCAGCGTGCAAGCATGCACTTTACTTGTCTGAAAGTGCACTTTTCCTCCCATTTCCTGCTCTTTTTTACCTCATCCCCAGCAGCCCAGGCTGCCCCATGCTCCCTGTGGTTTTCTGATAAATCAAGTGAGGAGAGCTGATGTTGGGTCATGGAGGGGCCAGATAAACTGGGACAAAGCCACCTGTTTTCCCCAGGGCAGTGGTGCCAGTGGGGTGCCTGGCTAGTCTTTATGCTCAGGGGAAACTTCAAAGTTCCCACTGACTTGAACAGGATCAGGCCTTGCAGGTCTCTGGAAGCTGCCCTTCATTCAAACCTCCTCCTTATCTCTCTCTTTGCAGTTTGCTCTGATAGTGGCAGTTTTATGTTCTCTAAGCTGCCCTGCAACTTTTTGCATTGCTTTCTTTCTGCAAAGTTCTTTCTTTGGTGTACCTTATTGGTGTCCACACGTCTCCTGCTCTGGCAGCCTGCTGTTTTCACTAAGCCTGTGGCTCACAATTGATTTTTAATTAAAATCCTCTGCTGATGTCAGAACTTCCCCGCAGAGAACCTGACGCACTGTGCGGGAGCCTGATTTTCTCGGAAATACAAATAGCTGGAAAGGATTCTCCTCAACTTTAGGGCTGGCTCTAATGAAATAACTAATAAGCAACTGGTGCATCAGAGAGGCTAATCACACTTTTAACAGCAAGCCTGGTTCAGCTGTTGATGTGTTCCCAGCCCAGGCTGCACAGCAGTGAGGAGAGACAACAGCAGCATTACAAATGCGAGGCAGCTGATTCTAATTTTTAATCCCCTCTTAGCTTGAGTTGACTATCCCCCTTCGGTGTGAACTTTGGATTCAAACCGGTTTTTACATCTGCAGCAAGAATTTCAACTATGAAAACACTTTATTTTTGTTATTTATCCCCATTTTGTAACGTTGCCTCACATCCCCCCCTTCCCAGTGTTGTGCATTGTGCAGCAGAAATTTCCACTCAACCTGTTGCACCGGTTCCTACTAAAGGTTTGAGCTGAAGAGTTGGGTCAGTTTTATCTGGTCTGCTCTCCCTCCTGGCTCAAAAACATGTTCAGACGAGCCTTGTCCTGACCTCTCTCTACAGCAGGTACTCCCTGCACGGGTGTCAGGGTTGCCTGGATGGTTTCAGCTGCCCTTTTCTTTGGCCTTGTGCTTGCCCATCTGCTATTTTCCTATCTCCAGAAGAGTTAATGAAAATGTATTCTTGCTCCGGACAATTCGTGTTGCATAATTGCCTACGAATAACATAGGACATTGCTGTGGGGAAGAAGGCTGCGAAATCTGTTTCCTTGGCACTGAGATCCCTCCAGGGTTTGGAGCATCTGGAAAATCACACGCTCTGTGGTGGCTGTGGCTGTGTCTTGCCTCAGCCCTTGTAGGGGTGCAGATGCGGTGAGCAGGAAGGGGATTGCCTGTCTTGAGATCTTGTACCTGGTGTAATATTAACGCTGGCTGCAGCTGGAACAGGCAAGGGCAGCATTCCTGGCTGGGAATAACTGCGCCTTTAAAAGGGAAACTGCCTGTAACAGTGTTCCCCTTCTAGGCTGTTGCAGCAGCAATTCAAGTGACAAAACAGTGGCTCCACAAAAGAAATAACTTGCCAATTTTCAGGGCTATTTGCAGGAGTTTTTTTAAAAGCGAGTGTGATTCGTTTGTCCATTAATGGGAAAAGAAGAATTGCCCTTAACAGCTCAGGTCTTTGTCTGATCGTGCTCTGGAGGTGCTGTTAAGGTTGCAGGGTTGTTTTCTCTGGCAGCGTGTCCATGGAGCTGACAAAACCACCCGTGCCACAAAGGCAAGGCAGTGAAGTGATTGCAGTGAGGTCCCTGGCCAGCTGACAGCTGGGGCTGTCCCTTTCTGGCCTCACACTGTAGCGTCATCAGCAAGAGGAACTCAGTTGCGAGACTATTGTGCCTGAAAATGTGGCTGAAAGGACGATATTGTGAAACAAACAGGTGGACAAGAAACAGATTGCAGGGAGGTGGGCAGAGTAGCTGCCAGTCTGAGTCCATAGAAATGAGTGAATGGTCTGGGTCGAGATCTCCGGGTGACAGCAGGGATGTGAGTGGCAGCCTGGGCAGAGGAGCTGGTGGCCATGGAGCTTGAGCTACTGCTCTTCGTTGTGGTGCAGCTTCTGCCTCGGCATCTAGTAATCAGTTTTTTGGGTCTGGATTCTTATGCCAGTGCTATGTGCATATCTGAAATACAGAAGGGATGCTGCTTGGAGCAGCCCAAATTCTATACTGTGGGTTTATTGAGCCTTTTCATGTTCCATTTTTCGTGCAGGCAAAACATTGGTATATTGATTTGCATTAGCAGGTTTACACCCTGGATGTTGTGAGTTGCTGTGATACCCGTCTGCTTTGTAGCACGTTTTTCTGGCTGGAGTTCAATGTTGGTTTTGTATTTTCCAACAGGGCCAGTACTGCGACATCTGCTCCTCTGCAAACAGCAACAAGGCCCACCCCATAACAAATGCCATCGATGGGACAGAGCGCTGGTGGCAGAGCCCCCCTCTCTCTCGGGGGCTGGAGTTCAACCAGGTCAACGTCACTTTGGACCTTGGACAGGTAACCCAAAACCTGTTCTTCATTGTGTTGTAGGTCATGCTGGTGAGGACCTGCTGCTCTGCTTCTAAAATCCTTAAGCACACCTTGCTAAACGGAACAAAACCCAGTCATTTAATAACAGGGCATGAGGTTCTGGTTAAAATATGGAAGGGAAAACCTCTTACCTGTTTGTGATATAAACTACATGATGTTCTATTTGCTGTTACTATTTAAATTCTGCCTAAAAGTTGAGTCAGTCGTGGAAAGCCACTGTGTTACATAGGTGCCATTCCCCTTAGAGGGTACCTGCTTCTTGGAGGAGGAGGACAGCTACCAAGGCTTTGCCCCAGAATGGGAAAATACAGCCCTGAGAAATTCAAGTTTGTGCCCTAAAACTTCTACCTGGTGCATTTAAAACTCCTTAAAAAGAGCAAATCCATGCTGAAGAACTTCCTGTAAAAGACGAAGGATGACAATGGTTGTTTGGTCTTTAATGCTGAGAAGTCAAAGGGAATTACCATTGTAATGGCAGGGCTGCCAGCCCCCGCTGCCTCCTCTGCTGCTCCTGTTCATCCACAAAACTGACCCTCTAGAAATGGGATGTTCTCTCAGACTTGGCTCAGCTTAGAGGGAAGCAGCAGAAAAGATAACTCCTAGCTAGAGCTGCAGAGGCAGGAAAGCACTGTAAGCCAGAAGTACTTTGGGATGGGAGTCTGCTTTTGGTATGGGACTGCTCTAGCTGCTGGATGGTGAACTCCTCAATCCTTTGTCTGGGACAGGAGGTGTGTGAATCCTCTGCTCTCTGGCAGCCTTCTATTAGATGCCTCAAACATGTGCTTTAGTACCCAGGATTGTCTCTGATCCATTCCCTGCCCTGCTGTAGTACTTGCTTAGAGTCTCTCAAGCACCCTTCACAAACTTCTTCCCTCCCATGCATGCCAGCTGTCCAAAGCTGTGCTGTACACAGCTCCAGTGAAATGCCTGGGGCACACCATTCATCGCACAATAGCTGTGTGGGCAAAGCCTTCCTGGTCTGCTCAGAGTGTGCTGAGCCCTTGCCAGTGTAGGTGGCATCTGCTGTGTCTCTCTGACAGCTGGGATGTTTCTGAGATGTGCTGGGGGATGGATTGCTTTGCTCTCCCCTTGACCAAGGGCCAGCCTGCAATGTGCCTTTTCGGTTGCTCACTTCTTCTGGAGAGGGATTTTCAAAGACTGACTTTCCTTGGGAGCTTCACCTCTCCTTTGTCATTCTCTGTGGCAACTTTCTGGCTTTAGGCCAGAGCTAACCCAGCTGCACTGTGCTGCCTGCAAGCTGCTGTGCTTGGCTCACCTGGGGATTTGCAACCTTCAGAGCTGCTGTGCTGGGATCCAGGGCCTGGAATAGTTTGGTGGAGGAGCTGCAGTACTGTTAAAACTGAGCTGGTCTAGGCTGCCTATTTGCCCTTGATATGCAGAGAGATGGAACTGCATCTTTGTTTTTGCAAGGCTGATACCAGAATTTGCACGAGGTGGTGGAATATTACTCATCTGGTGTGGATTTTCTTTGGACTCACAGACCCTCTACTTCTCTGCCACCTGTGCAATACATCATACTTAGCTGGTCTCAACAGCAGCTCAAACCTAAAGCTCCAGCTCATATTTAGCTGCTTCCCTTTTATACATGCCCTTATTGCATATAATTGCTATAATTGTTTATGCTCCTGGTGAGAGTCAGTTCTTTGCTTTCCCCTCCTTTGTTTTGGTGGGTCAGGCAATGGAAGCAAGGTGAAATGTTACAGAATTGCTAATTTCCTCCTTTTGAAGTTGAGCCTGATTGTAAGGCTCTGCAGGCGAGTGCAAGATCATACCTTGTAGCCAACCTTTGCAAATTCCTGGGATACCTGTGAAACCAGTGCAGGTAGCAACACCCTCCAAGGCACGTCCGAGAGCAGGGCTTTATTTTGGCTGGCAAACAAAGCTTCTCCTCTCTGTCCCTCTAGGGAGTTCTTGGACCAATTAAGATTTGATTTAAGGGACTGACGCCGCAAAAAGCTTTTGTCCCTTGGGGGGTCATGAGTGCCAGTGCTGATGGCCTTGGGGGCATGGCAGGGGCTGGCACAGGGGTTATGGTACCAGCCCCTTCCTTTGCTCCTCCTGTGCTTCCCTGCTGGCTTCTCCCCTCTCCAGCCATAAGTGCTTAATTACCATCTGGAATCGGGTTTCTCCAGCATTTGGCACGGCTGTGGCAACTGGGAGAGGGGCAGTTAATTAAGCAGCCTGTTGGTCTTTCCTTGTGCCGGCTGGGAGCTTGCTCTCCTCACAGGGGTGTTAAAATCCTTTGGGAAGGAGAGAAGGAGGAATATTCACAGCCAGCAAATAAGTTAAAGAATGGCTCGATCTGGCCACACAGCTGGTGTGAGGATATTAAACACTCTCCTCACGTCATCTTAGTGCCAGCAGTGGCCTAATCTTAATGGCTTCATCAGCAAGGCAGATCAGAGCTCCCACCATGGCTTGGGAAGAGGCTGTGTCCGATTATCTGTTGAGGGGGTTGGATCAGAATTGCTCCTGCTGGTGATGTATCTGTTCCTGCCTCCTTGGGGAGGAGTGATTTTTTCTTTTCAGAATTGATGGGGGAAAGCCTGGAAGAGAAGGAAAATTCACTTGGGGGCTCCCAGGTCAGACCTAGGTCTGAGCATCAGAAATATGGCAAACGGTTCCAGGGAGGAAAGTTAAATGGATTTTAAAAGCTGATGAGGAGAGGAGTATGAAGAGGGAAATTTTTCTTTTTTTTAAATATTGCTTTTAATCATGGCCTTGTGCTTAAAGGTTTTGTATTTAGGATGAATGGCTGGGCTGCTGCATGAATTTGCTGCAAAACACATCACAGAACCATGATGAAGCACAGCTCAGGTTTTGTAGAGTGGAAGAATTGAGAGTGCTGTGTTGAGAGGACACTGTTGCTGAACAATCTGGACTTGTCAAAGCCCCAAAGCTGGCTGTCCTACCTGGCTTGCAGGGCAAAGATCCATGTTGTGATGGAGACTTCTAAGCCTGCCCCACTACTGCTCAGCCCCAAGCTCTTTCCTCTCTCCCTCCTGGAGCCTCCAGGCCAGCTGGAAGTGGGAAAGTGCCTCTGGTGCAGAGGGACTGTGCAGAAGGACAGGAGACCATGACTCACTGCCACCACGGGAATTGTCCCCTGTGATCCTACTGTGATTAAGTGCCACAGTGGGTGGAGGGGAGGAAAGGGTGTGATGGAAGATTTTTTTTTTTTTTCTCCAAGAAGGTCATTTGAGTCAGAGCTGACAGAAATGAGGAGGTTTAAAGAAACATGAATGGCTGGCTTCCTGCCAGGGCCTGACATCTTCCTTGCATGAAGGTGAGCTCAGGCCAGCCCTTCCCAGAGATGTTTATAGATAGTTGGTGCTTTATGATAAACTCTGTGGGGAGGAATGCTCACAGTCGTGCAAGAGCAGGAGCTTCGTGCCAGTGCTTGCTTGGGCTTAATCACTGCAGTGAGAAGGTGGCTGGATATATCCCCCATCTCCCCCTGTGTATTCTGCTGGCCCTGGTGACACTAGAGAACAGAATTTCAGGCTGAAGCTTTGCAGGCAGTTTTGATTTGCACCTTGAAGGTGTTGAATTCAACAGTTGCTTCATGGAGGGCTCACAGCCTTCCCTGCGCACTGGTCACTGGCAAGAAAGACTGATGTCTGTTCACCTCTGCTGCCAAGGAGAGAAGCCTCCTCCTTTGGAGAGCTCCAGGATGTTACTGCTTAAAATGCAGCTCTTTTAGGGTTAAAAAGAGGAAAGAAAAGAGTTACATTCATTGGTAAGTCATGAAGATGGAAAGGAAATGAAAGGGATTGTGAGCTGAGCTCCCAGGCCAGTCTGAAGGGAGTGGATTGATAACTTCCTGGGTGCTTTGAGAAGCACCTCATGAGTTTTCTAGTAATTACAACAAGATCTGCCAAAGCTGCCAGTCTGAAATTATTAACTTGCACTGCCAGGCTCTTCCAGCTCCAAAGTAAAGGTGTTGATCATAATGCACATGTAGTGCTTCAGCCCTTGGTTGGCCAATAGGCTGCTGGTCTTTCAGTGAAAAACTTTGCTCAAAAGGAGGTGGGTGTTTTTCCCCTGGTGGATTTTTGGGGCATAAACCTACTTCTATTCCCTCTTGCACTGCAAATGTGGCCCCTCAGAACTGGCTTTGCACAATGGTTTGATGTGCTGGATGCCTACAAATTTGCAAATGTAGTCAAATGCTTGACTTGCACAAACAGCTCAATTCTCTTTGTATGAACTGATTTCATGTCAATGAATATTAAATTCCTACTCATCTTTGACAGACCTGGTCTTCATTAGACCTGGCCTAATGCTGAAGGAAAACCACTGGGCCGTAGCGTAGTTCCTTGTATGTAACAATACTCTGAAATCTTCTTTCACCTCAGTTATTAACTTCCCATTTATTTTCACTTGGTTGAAATACTAATGGGAGCTGCTGGCAGAGATCTTCAGGATCTCTCTTTGAAAAGCAAAGGAAAGCCTTGCAAAAAGATGGGCCAAGGCTTATCTCGCTGTTCCCAGGGAAAGCCCTCAGCATGCAGATGAATCTGATGTGTATTCTCTGGCTTAATGAATTGAAAAATCCTTCTTGATGAGTAAACTCTTGAAATTCCAAGAGAGTGCTCATGGTTGTTCCTGAATAAAGATGTTGCCCTAGAGGCTGCTTTCCCTAGGCTTGACATGGGATAGGGGTGATGGTCATCCAAGTACTTCCAGCTGAAAACCATGTAAACCTCTCCCTTCTTTCCACTTCATTTCCGTTGCTGTGAGAGCTCTTAGTGCCTCTGGGTGATGTTATAGCTGCTGCCTACAGTTTCCCTCTGAGGCATCCTTGTTCATTCTTGCTGTGTGCAGGGGGAAAATTGAACTGAATCTTGTCCTTTCCTTCCCTCTTCGTGGGAGTGTCTTCTGTAGTGTTTTCCCCAGCACACATTGCTGGGAAGTGCACAGTGTCCGTTTCTCTCTGGGCCGCAGGCTGCCTTATCTGCCTGGTGTGTTTTTCATAGAGCTTTGCAAGAATGGGTGAGGATTTAAGATTATTTAGTATATATTTTTTAGTTTTCTTAACTTCTCTTGCTGTTAAAGATTACTTGGTCTTCACTAGGCTGGGGCACCACTGTGGGAAAGGGGTAGGAGGGCTTAGTGACATTTATTGTGAGCTCTTGCACCTTAAATAAAGGACTGGGGCGTAAAATCTCTAACAAAGGCGTTCTTTCTCCAAATTGTTCTCCAGGTCTTGGAGCAAAAGCAGTATTAAAAATAAAGCATGTTAAGTAGGCTGAGCAGAAATTCTTTTTACTTTGAACAGCTGAGCCTCTGGTCTCTTCTCCTGTGCAGAGTCCTCTGTAATTACCATAAAATCCTTCAAAAGCAGATCCAGATCTCTATCCTTTTGCAGGCTTCAGGATTGTAGTTCCCTGATCTGAGATGGTCTGTGGCTCCCATTTAACTGCAGGGCCTGGTTAGTGCTGCTGTCCTTTGCCACGGTTGTGGAGTGGAAGTGGGGTGCATATTTGTAATGCTTCTCTGGGAAAAGCAGAAAAGGTGTGACTGTGGGAGCATGTAACCCTGGGAGCTGGCACCAAGCCCAAGTGGATGGATCATCTCTTCTCTCCCAGTTTATTTTCCCCTTTATTGTTTAAATTAACTTAGCTGTGAAGGCTGTTCTGTTTTCTTCAAAGTTGCAGTTCCCCTGACCTGCACCAGCAGCTGGCTTTTTTTTTTAGGGTTTTTTTTTGTTTTGTTTTTTTTGGGGTTTTTTGTGCTGATAAAGGGAGATTTTTTTTTTTCCCTTTGCTTGGCCCTTCTCGACCTTTCTGTGCTCTCTGCCAACTCCCACCAGATTCCTGGCTCCAAGGGCTGTGCAGGAGCCGTCCAGGTGAGCGGGGAGGGAGTGTCTGGTTGTTAATCAAGTGGGGATCTGTCTCCTGTGGCAGCAGGAGAAGACCCATCCTCTCCTTTTCAAGCATCTGTGCCAAGTCAGATGCCAAGTTCGCTTTTCCAGGATCCAGAAAAGCCAAGGCTGAAACTTCTTTTCTCTCTGTTACTGCTGCTGTTGGTTGCTGTAAGGGAATAGATATGCAGAATACCCGTGTAGGTAAATCATGGATGACACATGGATTTTGTGTGTTATGTTTACTCAAGTCATGAACCAGTGGTGCTTATAATCAGCCTTCTGGGGCTACAATGAGGAGATGGTATTTCATTTGTAACACTTGACTCCCAAAAGACCTGCCCTGCCTCGCATCTACCAGGAAAAGAGCAGGGAAGCAAGGGGCTCTGGGCAGTTCACTCGGCATCGTGGCCTCCAAGGAGGGTGTTTCTGCCTGTCCTTTGCATCTGGTACAAATGACCCTTGTGCTTCAACGCTTAATCTTCCCAGAGGCTGTGCTTGCTCTGCCTAGACCTGAACCAGGTGTTAAAATAAGCCTCAGCCTCCTCCCACCCCAGCACAGCTCCAGGTAATGACTGATGAAAGGATAATTATTGCTTCTAAGAAGGGTGTGCAAGATTTCCACTGTAGTTTTCCCCTAGATATTGTTGCCTATTTTTAATTTTGGTGTGATGAGAAACAAAAGAAGCTGATGGTGAGGTCTCCTACCATTCCCTCCAGGCTGTCCCTTCATTCTCGACTCCCTGGGATTCTTCAAAGATTAGGAAAAAGCCTCGAGGCGGGTGCAAGCTAGGGAGAGGTCAGGCGAGCTGCAGGCTGGCGTATGGGAGGCTTTAGTTTGTAATGAATAGCTGGAAGGCAAGCCTTGTAATTTCTTGCCGTTCTCCTGGAAAGTGTCTGCTTGGCTGGGCTGGAAAACAAGAGCGTGCCTTGAATCTGGTGTGGATGTGTGTGGATACACGTGCTCTGGGGGTCAGCTTTGTCTGGTCTGTTTGTGGTTGTACCAGGCAAGTTAAAACAGAACAGAACTGTCTGGGTTCAGGCCCCTGTCTAGGGGAGAGTTGTTTTCCTCCTCCAGAGAGATGTTGCAGGAAATGTTTTGGGAAGGTCGGTTTACCCAGTGGAACTGGGACGTTCACAGCTCCAACCCAGACCATTCTGGCATCTTAAGTGGTTTAGCATTTTCTATGATTTGGCTTGTCCCATCTCCCAGATGGGATTACTCCACTCATCTCCCTCATTTTCTGTGCACAGCCTGTCTGCAGGAGTCTGCACAACACCAGACCCAGTGAGCATTTGCTGCAGAAGGGAATGATTTTCTGAGTCGGTCTCTTGGCTCAACCCCGTGCAGCCCTTCTCTCTGTTGTCTTCCTCCAGCAAGTGACAGCAAACCTCACCCCTGTGTCCATGAACTTGTGTCCTGCGCACACACTTGAGTGCACACTGCTGGAGCTGCTGAACCTGAGGGCTGTGAGCCTGGGGCTGGGAGACACTCTCATCCGGTGGCATTGCACGGTCAGTTCAGTTCTTGATGCTTGTCCTGGTCATGATGAAAAGCCCCTCAAGTGAGCTTTTCCTGCTTCCTGGAGCTTGTTTCCAGGAGCTGTCCTTGCCCTCTGCAGCTCCAGCACAGCTGTGTACTGGCTCAGATCCACCAGGCTGGCAGGGAGGATGCTAAATACATTTCTGATCATCTGCCTAGTCAGCTTCTCTGTTCTTTCAAGCCTGTTCTAGCCCCCCTGCACCTTTCTTTTGATGCTTTACCAAGCCTGGCTCAGCCTTGCTTTAATCTCTATCTTATCCTTTTATTATAGTCATAAACGTGGGCCTCAGGGCTGTGCCCAGCCTTGATCCTCAGCCGTTTCCTGTTTTCTGGATTCAGTGCTCTTCAAATTCCAGACTTCCCCTCCTATGTGAAATGCCAAGCAGTGCAATAAATAGTACATTGCTTGCTGTTTAATAGAAATTAAAAGAAAGACCAGTAGGAAGGCACAAGGTGAGAGGCGCATGCCTGGTGTGATGGGGTGGAAGAGTTTCTAAATGACTTATGAGTGGACTTAGTATCAGTGGCAGCTAATTAGGGAAATGTGGCCTATTCACACAGACCTGGTAACTGAGGTTTTGCTTCTGGAGTTGTGCTGAGGGGGTGGTTAGGGAGGAGAAATTACAAGAGGGATTTGTCATACTGAGAGATCCAGGGAGGAAGAGGGCAAGTCCTGGAGAGTAGCACATGGATGACTCCACACAGGACAAGGACGGTTTGGGGCTACTTTGGTCACCAGAGACCCTGACAAGAATGAGGGGAATGATGTTATTTTGTTCTCCATAGATGGACTTGCCAAGGATAACTATAAAAAGCCTTTGTTAACATGAGGTCACTGCTAATGGAAGGTGGGTCTGGATGGTGCCAGCTTCTGTTTGTGTAGCATAGGAAGCCACAGTTCCTGTTTCCTCCAGGAACCCCAACCTGGCCCCACACACACTGCTTTGGCAAGGCAGCCAGCCAGAAACAAGGAGAGCAGAGGTGGAGCTGCTAATATAGTTTAGCATCCACTTACCTTCTCAGTCCCCTTTTGAGATGGTTTGTAATGGTCTCTAGGTGACTGAGTATCGCCTACTTGATGGCAGCAAGGGTGTGTTGCAAATTGGATGTGCTGTTGCTGCTGGATGTCCAGGAGACTCTGGAGCAGCAGGGATGGAGATCTGCTGCTTCCTGACAGGTCTGCTCAGGACTAATAGCTCTGGAAGAGAGGATGAGCAGCAATTGCTGCTGCGACAAGACTTGCCCAGGCTTGTCAGTCAGGGCTCCTGGAGGACAGTGTTAGGATGGTAGTTTAACTGTCTTGTCCTTCCCACTGTCAAACAACAAAACATTCATGGGAGATGTGGCAGGAAGCATCATGCCTCTTGTTCCCAGCCATATCTACCTTGAGAAGCTGGGGCTCTGCCAGCAGAGTTAAACTTGCTGAGCTCCTGTTGCAAGGATATGTGTCTGTGTTGCGTGTTGTACATGTTTATCTGGAAGTTAGAATCCTAGATTAGCATATCATTGATGTATTTTCCATGTAGCTGTGTGCTGAAAACTGCATCTTTGATAGAGCAGATTTCCTGTCAAAGCCTGTGTGTGTAACACTCTCTAATCGGTGTGCTCTGCCCAAGAATCATTTTGCATCTTCTGCTTGGCATCCTGAGTCTTACCGGTGGTTGTTTGCATAACCCATGCAGGGACAAGCAAACAGCCAAACTGAGAGTTGCCACATTTTTTTTTTTAAGTTGCTCTTTCCCGTTTTTTTTCTGTCTGCTTTGATACAGAGCTCTCCCTCACACACTCTCAGCTGAGCTCTATTTATGGGCTCCCACAAGTTCCCGTCACTGTGGATCAGAGCAGGCCCTGTGACCAAAATCCAGCTGGCATGCTGTAGGCATCTCTTGGATCTGGTGCACATTTATGTGCAATGCCAAGCCCTGATGGGAGGAGGAGAAGAATGGCTTTCTGGTATTTGCACATAGTTACAATCTGTAATCACAGACTCATGACTGCAAACAGAAATCTGTATCACTGGCTTCGTCATGACTTCACTGTTGTTGTCCTGGTTGTTTGCTAAAGCTGTTCCTTAATCCTTTTCCAGGCTTTTGCAAAGTCTGCGTCCACACAGACTTAGTGGGCACAAAGATTTTTGGCTGGACTCCAGGATGGGGTTTGGTTTTCTCTTTCTTTACCAGTTGTTTTCTGCCTTGGGGAAGGTTCGCTTCAAGTCTGTGTAAATGGGGCTGTAAATACAAGGGGGTCTCGGGAGGATTGTGAGGACAAACCCTGTGTTTCTGTGACCCTTGTACCTCTGAACAGCAGTGAGAACTCCACACAAACACTGTGGCTGCAGATCTCTGCTGGTGTTAGCAGTGCTTTGGGAATGTTAATCCTGCTGTGACCCTGGTATGTGCTGCTGTTGGGTAAGCTAACCCAGCTATGAATGACAGTGTCATGGTGGGGAAACTTGCTGACAAATGCTGTCGTGGTGCATGGCTGTAGTGCAGATTTTTAGAAGAATAAACTCGCTTGCATGTGGTGGGTTTGGCTTTGTTGAAAATCTGCTAATGACCAGAGCTTTAAACCCTGTGTTTTCAAGGCTTGCAGGGACCATGCAGAGGAATTACAGGAAGGCAATGCTGCTGAAATGCCTGGACAGTGGGTGCAGTTGAGTTTGGTGCAGGGATCCAATATGTGGTGCAAGGAAGACTCTCTTCCCCTGAGAGCTGCGTCTTTTCAGTCAGTGGCCCGGAAAGGAACCTTTTGAAAACCTCTTGGCCTTGAGAACAGAGAATTAAGAAAGAGAGGGAATTGAGAGCAGAAAGGAAGTGGCGTTTTCCACCTTCTAAAACTGAGTTCAGAAGCACACACAAGTAAGGTGTTCAGAGCTGCAGCATCCGTATCATCTTCCAAATCCAATGAAGGAAGGGTTTAGGTATGCTGCTCTCGAGTGCCAGAGGGCTTGGAGTTCCTCTGGAGTTTGTGTGACTCATTCATTTTTGGCATTTGGCCATTTAAAATGAAAAGCCTTTCAGGGGCTTTGGTGACAAGCTGAGACCTCTCACGTTGTGCCAATTTTTAGCTAATTCGTCCTCTTCCGTTTCCTTCCCCTCCTCACCCTTCCCATGCGCATAGGTTTGTGACAGGATATCCACTTCATTCGAGGGAATGGGGGAAATATTTGTTTGTAGCGTGGCCAGTTGCCAAGGTTGCTTTGTTCTCCTTGTTGCTGAAAGAGCAGCTCAAGGAAACCCTTGGAGCTGAAGCTGGCATGTGCTTGGAGTGGATTTCCTGGAACTCTGGAAGTGAAATGTATGACGTGGGGATTTTTTTTTTTTTTAATCCCATAAATCCGAGGAAAAAGAGGACCTGGATGGTTTACAGACAGGCTGGGTTTGAAGTCCTCTCTTTGTTGGGAAGTTGCTGTGTCACAGCTGTACAGGTTGTGCCTTGTCAAAGTTAAAATTGGCCTTGGATTTTTTTAGTTGAATTAAGAGCTGACCTTGCAACAGGCCTGGGTTTTTTAGTGGAATTCAGTTGTGTGTTTAAGGTGGTGGTTGCCCCTGTGCTGTGCAACATGTTGCAGCTTGGTGCCTGCCAAGTGCTGCTATGACTGCAAAGGGCCTTTTTGTCACAGATTCAGAGCTGTAATGGTAATGGCAAGAGAAGTAGTGAACTGCAGTGTCTGAGATCTAAATCCTTGGTGTGGCCTAAGCAATGGTGTCCAGGGCCCTGGGGTGTTGGGCTGCATACGGAGGATGAGAGAGCTCTCCCTCAGTGTGACGGATGACACCTGGGCTGGTGCTCTGCCATCTTCCTCTGCCCACTGTGCCCTACAAGATGGAAGATTTGGCTCCTGTTTGTCATAGCAGATCAGGTGGCATTTGTCTGCATCCCTGCTGTGTTGTGGTGGGATCATTACATCACTGCCCAGGACCCTCAGAAAGCTCTGGGAATGTCACGGTCCTCAAATTCACCATAGAAGGAGCAGATGTTGTTTTAAGTCTCATCTAGTGCCTAAAGCACAAAATCCTATTTGTACCCTATGGTAGGGGACTCAAGGGTTTCTTTTTTCAGCCCCTGACTTAGCCAAGGGCTTCTTGAACAAACTTAGCAAACCAGCAAGGCTTTGGCAGTATTGAAAAGGGTCTTACTATAGCTCTTTTTATAGTATTTTTTTATTTTTAGTACTGTAAGACAGGATGTCTGATCATGGAGCAGGTCCCAGATTGGTACAGCTCCCAGCATGCTCTTGGAGAGCCCATCCCAACAAGCTCATGGTCCTTAGCTGATGGATCTGTACTTGTAAAACTCTGGGTGTAAAAAAACAGCCTGCAAGCTGTCTAAAGCTCAGACAAGTGTTCTTTTGTCTGGCTTCTCCCTTTCAATTTTAAACTGGCCCAGGAACTCCTAAGAATATTTAAATACCTTGTGCAGTGAACCTGTGTTGGTATTACTTGCTTCAACTCAAACAGCTCATAGAATGTACAGTTGGGAACATTTGTTTGCTCTGGATGGTAGGAATGTCCTCTTGAAAATGTGCTATGCTTTGGTAAGTATGAATAGAGGGGATTTCCACCCCCCTCTCCAGGTTTCTGAGGGCCAAAGTCTTGAAACTACTTAGAAAGGCTGCTGAAGCTGTGCTGATAAGATACGCAGCAAATGTGCTTGAGAGCCTAATGTAGGAACAGAAATGTCTAAGCTGTTTGCTTTCCCCTCTACAGGGTGAAAAACTAATATGTCTTATTAAGGAGCCTGGGGAGTTGTGTGCTCACAGTAAGGGCTACACTGGGGGAGGTCTCCTGTCTTAAGTTATCCCTGAGGCTGGCAGCTGAATCGCTTAGTTCAGAGATACTGGGTGGGAGAGTGGAGCTGATTTGGACCCTGCAGAGCCCCAGTTGCACTTTCATTTCCAGCAATCTCTCTCTGGCTCTGAGCTTGCTGCAGAGATGAAGTCACTGCTTGCTACAGCAAGTCCCATGGTGTTTGGAGATACGATTTTTATATCCAGTTAATTCCTTATTTTTTTTCCCCTATGGCTTTGTTGTTAGCCTTCACCAGCCCAGGAGACATTATCTTGAATAATTTTGGTAGCAGGTCTATGCACCTGTTAGAACAGTGTTCTGGGAGGTTTTGGAGAGTCTGAGCTCATACACCAGCGTCTCAGGTGAGGGTGTTGCTGTACCCTCTCTGGTTTTACACCACTGCTGTTTTTTGTCTGAAATGCAGGAGTTTTATCCCAGGCCATGGGGCAGAGGGTGAGGGCACTCCTTGGAGGTTTGGGATCCCTCTCTGCACACCCTGGGATGCTCTAACATCCATGATCCTTTTGCAGAGAGACATTTTCATGAGGGCCAGTTGGACATATTTCAGCAGACTGTGGCACCAAGTATTGCTTAAAAACTTATTTTTCAATCCCTGAAGACATGCCTGTGCTGTGCCCCCGCCCTGAACACGTGCTGTCCCATGAGCCGCCCTTCTTTCAGCAGTGGTCTTTATTTCAGTGGTGTGTGTACTTATTCACCCAGACCTCTTATCTCCACTAAATCAGAGGTTTCTTAAGCTCTTGTGTTTTCTGTAGCACTCCCCTTATCTCTGTTCCTTCCTAGGGCTGGGCAGTGGGAGCAGGGAAACAGGAGGGGCTGAACAAGCTGTAAATGCTTGTTTGCCCTGCAGGGATGCTGTGTGGGGTACAGCAACAGCAAGGCTGAGAGCAGTAGGAGCACCTGTGGAACAATTGGGTTTTCCCAGGTTGCTGGGCAGTTGTGGGTTCTGCAAGTCAATTTTGTTTTTTGGGTTCTGAGGCAGTAGCACGTTAATGTAGCATGTGGATGGCAGGTCACAGAAAAGGACTGAAAACTGCCTTGAAGGTTTCTGTCAAGTGTATCTGTGGTCTTGTCTCTGCTCTCTGTCCCCTTGTCCTTCCCAACCATCAGAATAAGGATCCTGTGAAATCCTGGGAAGTGCTTTCAGTGATTGTAGCCAAGCCTGGCTGTGCAGCCCCACTCACTGCTGTGCCTTGTGCTCCCATGTGACATTGTCTGTAGCACAGCATGGCTGGTGTCCTCGGCTCATGGAACCACTGTTCCAGAGGAGTTTTGTGGCTGCTTACATGTTTTCTTTAGTTTTCCAGCCGTAAACCTTTTTCCAGCATCGGCTTCGTGACATGAAGGCACCTCCTGGTAGCTGCCAGGCTCTGGATGAGCACTCTGTGTGTGCAGGGGGGTGCCCATAGATGTGCACGTGCTCTTGTCCTCTTGTGGCTGAACCTGCAGCAAAAACTGTGTGTTTATGGCTCCTTGCAGGGACACCTTGCTGGCTTGTTGACTCTTTGAGTTGGAGAACACAGAGTCTGAGCTTCGCTTCCCAGTGGGTTTGTTTCCCATAGGAGGGTTTGCCAACCGTAGTGAAGGGCAGCAGCTTCCACACCTCACCCCACCTTTGTCCTGCTCTGTAGCCAGAGCTGAAGGTGTGGTGTGGGGCGTGGTGACAAGAATTACATTTTCACGTGCTGTTTTGGGGGAAACCTGTGGAACATGGGAGCTCCTGGGTGAGGTATGGTGCCTGCTGTGGTGTGAAGAGCTGTGTGGATGTGCTTATCCTTTGAATAATGTGAAAATAGTTGTAGAGCACTGTGAGTTCTGCTCAGTTTATAAGGCATCTGACCTTTCCTTTGCTAAGGCTTTCAACAAGTCAATTTGCAGTCTTGGAAGGGACCACCCAGAGCCTGGTTTTGTGGCCAGGAGAGAAGAAAGGGAGGGAACTCTTCAAAGAGGAGAGGAGACGAAATTACTCCTCTGGCCTGTATATTGATTTCATGAACCGTGCGGCTCCAAGTCAGATGCCAGTCTGCTTTGCTGTGATCTTGGCAGAATGTGACCCCTGTCCCTCAGCAGCAGAGGAATGGAGGTGATCACGTTTCCCCAGGCAGATCCAATTTCTGGAGGCTGTCAGGACACTGTACCCTGTGCCTGGGAACAGTGCTGGGAGGCATCACAGGGGAGGCTTGGGCTGTGCTGGTAGACACCATCTAGTACAAACACTCACGTCAACGACTTTGGAGGCGAGTGCCAAGCTGGATTGCTTGTAGCTATCCTGTTTGCATGAATGGCTTTGCCTCCTATCCTTTGAAGATGATGACTCTCTTTTGAAAATAGGAGATCAAGAATCTAGTCTCAGACATGTTGAAAGATGCTATTTACAAATGTTTATCGTGGAAAATATTTATAGGGCTCCCCTTGGGAGCAAAGCTGTACAGTACTGGGGCCTCCCTTGGACTGAAGTACAGCTGTTGAACAGCTCCTGAGCCAAACTTGCTCAGGTTAGCATGCATCCTGCTGAGATCCTGCTTCTTCCCAATAGCCACTTATTGCAGATCCCATGGTGTTTATGTTGCTGTTACACACGGTGCTATATTCAGTGCTAAACTGCTCTCGCAAGGTCTCTGCCTTTAGAAGAACTGTGTTTAGCCAAGGGTAGAAGTTAATATGGGTGCCCTCTCCAGCCGCTCTAAAGGTATTTTGGGATACTCACACCAGATCATTCAAGAATTTCTTGTTGATCTCATAATAACATGATGTGCTACAACAATGCTGCTGCCACATCTGAAGTACCAGTCTCGTGTCCTTGGTTCTTCCTCCAAAGGGCAGCACAGATTCTGGTGGTGATCAGCAGAAGTGTGAGGTGAAGTGCCCTTCCCTACTTTGTGGTTATATACTCCCTTCCTGAACAAATAGCAGAGCAAATCCCAGAGCATGGTGGAGATGCCCTCTTTGTGCCTGTGGTCCTGGTGGTTCTACACCCCTCCAGTGAGGACATGTACAGGGTGTTCTGAGCACGCTGAGTTTGTAATCCTGTCCTTACTCTATATCCATAACTGGCGCATGAGTTCTGATCCCTTTTACTTGTGTGAGGGCTAGTAAATCCTGCCAGTGATGCTATTTTTTGGGCAGGGAGTGGGGCTAAGGGCTTGGATTCCTGCAGTGGTGGGACTGATCAGTTATCATGTATGTGCACCACCAGGAAAGAAGAAATGTGAGATGTCTGCTGTGCAGGCTGGGATGTTGTCTTTGGTGCCAGTGTTGGAAAGGCTTTGGGATTTATTTTCCCTGCATCCCAGTGTCTGCATCTCACGTCAGCAGTGAGTCCTGGTGCAGTTCAGTGTCCCTAGGGCCAGGACAGGATGTGAGCACGTTCGTGGCGTGGCTGCCTGGGGTTGGGTTGCTGAAAGGGAGAGAGGGGGTGACAGGTGCATTGCCGGTGGCAGGGCTGGTGCCCCGGCACAGCTCCCAGGGCTCTGTGAATAGAAACTGCCCGGATTTGAAACTAGGTCAGAAGCATGACCTGAAACACACTGATGGGCTGGAGAAATTCTGGGCTCTGTCGCTTCCTCCCATTCCTGGCTGCTGCATCAGCCAGAAATTCAGTGTTAGAAATGTGAGCAGGTGGATTAGTGCTGCTGTTGGCTCAATGGTGATGCTGACTGAGCAGGAGCACTTACAGTGGTGTTTTTTACAGCTGGGTGTGCTGCAGCCTTTCTGACCAGGATAGCTAGAGTTGTGCTGAAAGCATCAGTCCTCAGTGAAGTGAAGCTGTTGCAGTTGGGCTGGGGCTCCTTTGTCAGCAGCAAGACCCACTTTGGGCAGCAGAGAACCTTCAAGGCAGCCCTGGGCCAGGTCAGATTAAAATGGGGCTTTACAATGAGGAAAGTGAAGCTGCTCTGGATGTCTGAGCCATGGGAGCCACTGGGATTCGAGAGCAGTGACCGCACGTGTCCGCAGTGTGCTTCATCTTAGCATGTTGTTTATTTGACGTGCTGTTTGTTCTGGCACAGCCTGGCTGCATGCTGAGATAGCTCACGCTGTTCTCCAGCGTTATCTAACTCTGCTCCTCTAAAAGAAATGTCTTGTGTTTGCCAGAAGCATCTCCTCTCCCAGTGGCTGGTACCAGGCAGCCAGGGACCCAGAAAGGGAAAGGAGTCTTTGTGGCTTCCCAAGCCAGGGGAGGTGGCACACTTCACATTTGGAAGTGTCTTTGGTGTTCAGGGTAGGTGCATCAAACCTACCCAGAGGCTTTAGTTTTCAGTTACCCCGCAACTCTGGGAAATGGTGCATTGGATGGGGTGCCTGGAAAGGCTTTGTCTCTGCCTGCCTTCTTCTGTTGTATCTGCTGCTGGTCCTTTGATGTCTGGTGCTTTCTGCAGACTCTGCTACACATCCAGCAGTGACAGCCAGCACACAGGACTGTGGTGGAGATGATCAGCAGCCTGCCCCAGGGGGACTGCTTTGTGTCCCATCGCATAGCAGACCATTAATTTCCTTGTTATTAGTTATAATAACATAGCACATACTTAAAAACAACCCATGTTAGTCCTCCCTCCAAAAGAATTCGAACCTGTCATGAAAGTTAGAGGAGAAACATTTTCCCAGACATCCGATCCAAAGTGGAGTGTTTCTGTTCTCCTCAGCTGCTCGCACTTCTGGGAAAAGGAGTTGGTGCATCCAGAGCAGGGATTTCCTGAAGTGTTGGGGGTGAGGAGCACTGTCCTGGGGAGTGCCTATCTGGTAGGACCTGCTGTAGCCCCTCCAGCAGAGGTGTCTGGAGTGGAATCAGGTTTTGGTGGCCTGGCACCAGCTTGAAGTTGTAATTCAGCCATGACGAAGGGCATGGGTCTGTGTTAGCAACTAGTGTGTAGCCCTGCTATGTCATCAATAACGGGCTCCAGGCCTTGGGGTACACTCAGGGTGCAGGGAGTAATGGTGTAACAGTGGAAGGAGACGAATAGGGCTCCTCTCATGACCTCAAAGGGTTAGTGTGAGGGTCTGGCCTGGACAAAGCAGTATTTCACTTACAACCATGTGTGCCAGTTGTCATTTCCTATGTGTTCATGCTGACCAGGGCTCCAGGAGGGACAGTTTGAAGCTGAGGAGTGGAGGGGGCTCGCTTGCCATCCCAGGAGAGACAAGAACATGTCAGCATTTCCCAGGGTGTACCAGCTGAAGAGATGTGGGGTGGAGATGAAAAAATTCCCTGATGTTTCAGTGACTGATTGAAACCCTATTGAAAATCTCTGCTGGAAGAGTTGCTGTGTTGCATTAAATAAAACTGGCCTCTCTTCATCCTCCTGGAGTTGAGCTTCCAGGGGCAGACAGAAAACACTTTGTCACAGTTACAATATGATCATATCAGCTTCTGCCTGTGAATTGTGCCTAGGTTTAATTGACTTTTTCCTTGTGTTGGTTTGAGAGCATTTCTCTTCCCCAGAAATGAGTTTTCCAGATGCTTACTTTAAAGGGAGGAAAAATGTAGTTAGGGATTTTCTTTGGCCACCTTTCCAGCTTCCAGCTGTTAAGTGCTGGAAATGTGTTCTTCATTATGTCCTGGAGAGAAATGTTTCTTTCTTCCGATTGGGAAGGCAATAAATATTTCACAACATAATATGCTGCCGACAAGTGAGTTAGGATCGTTTGTTCTCTGTGCAGCAGGACCAGTGGCTGCTGTGTGATGGACAAGGCAGGGAGTTCCTCTGGTCCTGCCTTAATTCATCAGCTGTCCCCAGGCTGTGCAGTCACTTTATTGGTATAGATTCAACAGTCGAGTGCCTTGTTCTGCCTTCAAAACCAAACCAAAAGCAGAAATCATCAGCAATCCTCAGCAGCCCCTTCGTGTTAACATTCCACCACTACCATTTCCAGCCAGTGTGCTGCTGTCTTCACAGCACATCTCCAGTCTATGACTCCTTTCTCCTCATCTGACCCTGGAGCAATGAGTCCCGGATTGAACCTGATGGGCTGGTGAAGGGGCTATTTTGGATTAAAAGGAGGAGGGGTGAATTCCAGTTTTGTGGAGTATTCCCTCTTCTGCCAGCATTGGCTTTGCTCCTAGCAGGGATGCTCCAGCTCGCTCCTAGTGATCTTGGCCGGCGTGCCCTGGGCAATTCCACCAATTAGAGATTTGCAGGACACCACGTAGCACTTTTTTCCAACTAATTTCAGTCAATTGAGTTGCCAAAGCTTGGCATATAGATTCCCTCTTTGGTCAAGAAGGCAGATAAATTTGGGCATCTGCAAGAGTTTGTCTGCAGACACTGCATCCAGCTTGGGCTCCATGGATGTGGTAATGCCAGGGATAGCAGTGACCGTGTCTGGATCTGATGGCATCTTCTCAGAAAAGGCAGAGATAGAGAGGGCGCTCTCACTGATGGTAATGCAAGCCACAATCTAAATCAGCTCATGAAAGCAGTGGTGTAATCAGGATGTACTCATTAAGGAGTCCTTGGAGGTGAACAGCAGGCTCTTGCTATAGATTATAATTTATAGTGTGAAAGAAAAAAAAAAAGGAAAATTTTGATGATGGCAGATGGAATTTGAAGAACTGTGAGCCATCATGAACCCCACAGGGAAATGAGATGAATGGAAGAGGGCGGAGCTGGAAAATGAAATTAATATTTCTTGAACAGGAAAGGAAGGAGTAGCCCATTTTTTGTGATAACAGCCCAAAGCTAGTGGGAAAGACAGGATGGGGCTTTCCAGTTGTTCTTGACCTTCATTCCCAACATGGGAAATACTTTAAAATATCTGTTTCTCCCACAAAGACTGTGGCATATTTTTCCCTTCAAAATAATGTTTAATAAGATTTTTTAGAAAGAATTAAAATACCGATAGAAGCAGGAGGGCATAAGCCAAATATTAAGAAAAAACCCTTGAGGATAAAATGAGTTTGTGAGCAATTTAGTCTTGAACTCTGTGGGAATGGAACTAAATCTGTGAAGTCTTCCCGGATATCTCTGCATAATTCGGAGCTCTAAAAATAGCCCCAAACTTGAATAGCCTGGATGACCTCAAAGACGCTTTTCAAGAGGCTTGCAGTGTAGCCAGAGTAGGTGAACACCCTGCAGCACATCTAAGCTTCAGGAAGCCTGATGAGTCAGTTGTTGGGGGATTGCTAATTGGTTACTGGTCTTGGTTAACATCAGGCTTTGATGGATTGGGCTCCTGGGTTTGCTTCTGCAGGCAGTGAAGACTGGTGGGCGACAGTGGCCTCTTTTGGAAATGGGGAGTGAGTCTAAAGGGCCCAATTAAGCTGGTCGCAGGGAGGGCTGTGTCACAGAAGACTGCAGCCCTCACTGCTGCCGGCTGTGCTGGCAGGGAGCCCACTCCAGTGATTTATTCCTGGGCTCCAGAGCTGACCCGCAAGGCTGAACAGCTTTAGTGGATGGAGGAGATGCAAGGGTATGCAAAAAGGTACTTACAAGGGAGCTCTGGTTTGAAACAAAGCAGCCAATTTCCTTTCACCACAGACAAGCCTTATCTTGAGAGATTACAGTTTGTCTCGAATGGAGCCTCTGGTGTCATAACCGGGCTCTTCCTGGGCAGATAGAGAGAAGCTTGCACAAAAATCCCACAGCGGCAGGCTGGGATCTGCTGTGGTCATGACTCATGAGCCCTGGAGTGTGTGGTGGGTGCTGGGACCAGGCAGTTTGGGGCTTTTTGACTTGGTTTTGGGTTGGGTTGGTTTGTTGTTTGGGGTTTGGAGGTTTTTAACTGGCAGATGAGAAATGCTGCAGGACCTATTGTCCTGCAAGTCGCTGAGAGGCCCAACTCAGGCGCCTTTTGAGGCATCTAGTTGATGCCTGGCTGATGTTACAGGTCTGTGCCCCTGCAGATGTGTGCGTACCACTGTGCCATTGAGAGAGGGCTGCCTGGGATCTGTCTTGCTGGTCTGACAGGTATGAAGGTTCCTCCCAGTAGTCATGAATGGATGTTGTCCATGAGAAAGGTCTTCTCTGGGACACAGTCTCCTCAGCCAGGCAGAGAAAGTTTTCTTCAGCTCCTCTAAAACACTTCTCAGTGCACTTTCACATATAAAATAGCAGGAATCAACTGCCATGTGGTTATTGCCCAGTAAGTTTGCAAAGTGAATTGCAGATGGGCTGCTTAGTCCATCATAGCCAAGAGTGTAGACAAATTTTCTGGTCCTGGCACAGATATAGCCAAGGTGTATTTGCCTTTTTTCCTCCTTCCATGATCTCTGTGGATTCTGCATAGCTTGGGATTAGTGATGGGCTGCAGATGGGTCAGTCTGGTTTGACCAGCACTTTATGAAGCTGCACTCAAGGCATTGGGAGAATTTTGTAGTTCCTCTGTCCGGGGTAGATTGCTTCTCCTCATCTCTGCATGCAAAACCCCATCCTGCCTCTGCAAGGGTGCTGAGTAGCCAGGTTGATGAAGTGTTTAGACTACTGTTTATGTATGCTTTTTTTTTTTTTTTAGCTCATTCATATTGTTCTGTGATGCTCGATGTTCTTTTTGAAGCTAGGGCAGGAAGAGGCTGTAGATAAGACAACAATAAAAGGCTGGAGTAAACTTTGCTAGCAGAGATTATGCACTTTAGAGAATATGGGTGAACTGGCAGACTGGAAAGTTCAAGGAAATTTGAACTTTGGGCCAGTCAAGATGATTACTTTTCCCACCAACTGCTCTGCACAACCAGCTTGGCTTGTGTTATACATGAAACTGCTTTTAGTTTAATTCAGACCACCTGTTAGATACAGATTCATTATATTGAAAGCTGTATAATATAATGTATATTACTTCACTTTTTTTTTTTTTTTTTTAGTTTTAGTCCATTTAAAGGATTCTGCTCTTAATACCTGGCCTAAATCAAAAGGTTTCTCATGTATCCTCCTCAGCTTTCCTCCCCTGCATTCTTGTTCCACAAATCCATCTTGTGATGTCTGACACCTCTACAATGAGGAGAAATTAATCACTGTGCGTTTTGTCTTGATTTTCCACCCTCCCACCCCAGCTTGTTGGGAAGTCATTGCTATATCTTTAGGGATTTGTTAACCAAAGGGAGAGAGGTCTCCTGCCTGTCTGCATTGCAGGCTTCTCTCTTAACTGCCTGAGTCTGGGAGGTGTTGGAGGCAGAGTGATGATGGGGAGATACAGGGAACTACAGAACGTGCTGCAGGGTCATGCTGGCTCCAGGGGGTTTAAGGCATGTTCGGACAAAAATTCTTTCATGAAGGATGGTTTTGAAAATTGCTGAGTGTTGCATCTCTCAGAACCTTGGTTCTCAGGTTGAACCCAAACTGAGAACCAGGCATTCTTCTTTGACTGTGCCAATTTCTTTGCTTGACTTGAAATGTTGTTAGGGGTTTCCACATTGGTAGGCTCCCAGTCTTTATTGGGGTGCAATTTCCTCACAGACAGTATTTACTGAGCTTAGATATCAGCAGTGCAATGTAGGTGCCACATTCTGTGGCACACAAAGCTGTACCTCAGCGCTCCCAAATCCTCAGCAGCCCGTGCTGCTCCCATAGAGAAATCGTGCAAAAATTGATATCCGGGCTGTGTTACTTTTTAATTGCAGGAGAAATGAAGTGGTATGAGAGGTCAGACCAGATTTGTTAGTGAGGAGCTGTTTGGAGGAAGTTGAGGAATTTTGGCCCAGTGCATGCTGAAATTCCTGCTGATTCTGTGGGAGTTTTGGCTTGGGGGAGGCGGCTCCACTCACAAATCCATTGAGGCTTTGCCTGGACTTTGATTTATGAGGACACGAATGGTTTTCTTCTTGCGAGCTGCATTATGGTGGCTTGCAAGAGTGGGAATTAGAGGAGCTGTGCAGAAGAGCCCCTCTGCCTTCTTTCAGGAAGGCTCACAGAGAAGGGGCAGAGCCTGGAAGGAGCCAAGCCCACCAGAGACTCTGAACTCTGCTGTGCTGAACTGTGGGCCTGCACCTTCTCACAGCTGTGCCCATACATCTGGGCCTGGAATGTGCCATGGCTTAATGACTTGCTTTCATCATGATCGCTGCCAAAGTCACGGATTCCTTCTATATGTTTTAAAAGCAAACAGTCCGTGACTGTGGGCACTGTTCTCTGCATCTCAGCACGCATTTGCAGCTGGGTGAACTGTTAACCAAATTAACTGGGAGCTGTTAAATTATTCTCGGAGGAAATGAGAAAGATGAGCAGCAGCGCTGAGCTCTGGCTGACAAACTCCCGGTCAAATCCTCTCATGGTGGTGATGTCATTGGCTGGTAAAGGGATGAACATTGGACTTTTAATGGGATTCTTTCTTTTTTTTGTGCTCAAGGTCATAATTCTTCCGCAGTTAGACTACTTGTCGATAAACAGGAGGTACCAGGCAGGGATGTCATTGCTAAAAGTATTACAGCTCTTGATTTCGCGCCCATTCTCTTTCTGTCCTGGGAGCAGATGCCCAGGAAGGCCTTACAGACCCATTTACAGCTGCTGGGACAGTTTGGCAGTAGGAAGGGCCTGAACTGGGCTGTCCTAGTTCTTGCTGTGTAGTGATGGCCAGTCACTGGGGAAGAGAAGGACAAGTTTTTCCTCTGAAGTTGGACCTTCTCCCAACACCACAAAAGGAATTAATGGGTAGATGGGGTTTTTCTTGCCATGTGGGGAGAGGTGGTGGCAATATGTTGTGCCATGGTCTCCTTCATATGTTTACTTTCTGTTGTTTGAGTCTTCTTCACAAAGCAACCAGCTGATGTCCTTGCAATATCAGTGTAAGATTGTTCCCTGAGCAAAGGCAGCATTGGGATCAGCTGCTCTTGAGGAATGCTGTTTGTGGGAACAGGAGCGGTGGAGAGTGACCCAAATGGATGCGGAGTGGGCTTAAAATGTTGATTTGCAGAGCAGTGCCATGCTGGACCTCACTGAGAGGCACTGGGCACAGAGACTGGTCATTTATTTTCAAGACAGAGCTGTGTTCCTTGTCTGAAATTTGCCATGTTAGAATGGGGCACTCCAAGGAGACTTTTTTTTCCTTTTAAAGTCTATCTGGTGTTAAATACTGTGTCAGTTCTGTCCCATTAGTCAGAAAAAAACCCCAACTTCTCTCCCTGTGTGTGAAGTGACAGCCTGCTGAAGAGACTCCTGCTTCTTGCTGTCTCAAATAAGTGCAGTCGAGTGACATCCCTCAAGTCAGGCTTTTTCATAGCAATGACAGATTTAGGATGGAAGCATACCAGTTGTATCAGCAAGCAGGAACTCCCTGGTTTTTCTATTTATAAGAAAGCACATTTTTTTCTGTATGTTCTGGGATTACTAGAGTTCTTACTGGTATAGTTTTCATTTTGCTAAAATTAGTCTCAAACTCCTCTTAGTTTAGAGGAGGAGAATTGAGGCGATGGACCCAAGGGGCCTTTGAAGTTAAGCCTTGAGAACAGTGTGGAGATTTTTTCCTCCTCAAAGCCATCATCAAGTAGGTGGCTGGATATATTTAGCTGGCTGGTTCTGTGTGACTTCCAGTTAAATTCCTCTAGAATTCTGAGCCTTTTGGGGGCACCTGTGCAATGCTCACCTATGTACATGGAGCTGCTTGCAGGCACTTTGGCTCTTTGACTGCTGCACATCAGACAGCACAGTACATATTGCTTCACAGTGGGGGGCCATCAGTGCACTCTGTGAGTACAGAGATGGTGGTTGCTCTCCATTTTTCCTTTTTTTCCTTACCCTTCTTTTCGTGTAACACCTTATTTTACTGGAAGACCCTGATACGAACTGCCACTAATCCTGCCAACTAGTTATTGATGCAGATGTTTTCCCAGAACACCTCACTCCAAAAAAACATTTCCAGGAGCTTCCTAGAAATGTTTAACCATCAAGGGTAATTGGCACCTCAAGGTAAATAGTCTGAGAATCTGAAATCCTGAATATAGTTACTGTGTCTTATCTCTCCAGCACCAGGAAGTTTTAAGGGCATCTTTACAGCTTCCTCTGTGCTGGGCTTCTGCTGATGTTTGCAAGAGGATTAAAGCAACTGGGGAGGGTGGGAGTCATTGAATGGGGGAGGCACCTGCACCTCTCCACATTCTCTGACCTCAGTCAGCTCCTGGGCTGGGCTGGCCTTGTGGGACACTGTTTGTACCCCTTTATGGGGTGCCCAAGGCTCTCCATGTTGTGTGGCGACAGGAAAGTTTGCTTAGCCCTTCTTTGAGGGTGTACTTGCTCAAGTTTAGGCTAAAAGACAAAAGTCTTGTCTTTGATGGGTTACTTTGCACTTTGCCCAACAACCTAGAAAGTTGCCCAGGCCATCTCAGCTAAGTGCAGGGAATCTCCTAATGCACAGAGAGAGAGCCTAGTGTGGCAAAGCCCTTATCTCTAAGTGACTGAAGCCTCAACCCAAGCAATTACAGCCATCCTCTTCTATCTTGACTTGTTTTGCTCTGCTGAGGTGTCTCTGGCTGTGATGACATTTGGGTGGCTCTTGGGCACACATGAAAGGCTGATCCTGAATTAGGAGGGGGCTCTTCTTGCTGGGTTCTAAGCACAGGCCAGTGTTTCAGTGTGTACAGGTTGGTGTGTCAGCATCCCTGGACACTGTAGCTCTGTGGCACTTGCTGTTTGAAGCCCCCCAGGCAGACAAGGGTTTAATGGGATGCCCCCCAAACCCCGTGCCCTGCCTGTGCTCCTCTGTGCCTCTCCTTCGTGCCAGCTGACTGAACCTGCTGTGAACCAGGCTCTTGCTGCTGCTTTGTTGGTGGTCATTTCTAAAACTTGGCTATCCAACTCTTCAGTTCAGTACTCTGCAGGCTGCAAGTGATGGCACTGCTCTGCCCTGCTGTGTGCCAAGTGCTGCAGATTTGGTCCCCCAAGGATTTTTGGCAGGAGGTGTGTCTGGTGCTGGCAGGGGAAGGACAACTTGCACAGGAGGATGCTGCGAAGATAAAGCAGTGCTGTGTGTGAAATCAGTGAATGAGCCAAATCCTTCTCAGAAGTGGTGTTTAAATAAAAAATCCTTTGTGGAAAATGCTCCATCAGCTGTTCACCTAATCCAAGCTGCTTAGGAAGGCAACAGGCGCTGTTTAGAAAACAAAATCCTAAAGCATTGGTTTGCTGTTGCTGCTTGTTATGACACTGAGCAGGTTTCATGCTGGCTGGTAGTTCTGAATCTGTTTTTTTCCTGGAGAGTGCTTTCTGTGATCTCTCTCAATAGAACTGCAGGGGTTTGAGAGAATAGTTTGGTAACAGGTTGGCGCAAAGCTGAGTCCCTTTCTGTGCCCTGAATCTCAGTGCTGGCGTCTCTCCCCAGCCCTGCAGAGATGTTTAACAGCTGCCACTTTGCAGCTCCGTCCTCTCTCTGTAGTCTTGGGTTTGTGCTGGGATCTGTCTCTGTGACCTGTGTGCTGGATTGGGCAGGGACTGGCTGTCACCTTCTGGAGCCACTCAGGGCAACCGGGGCCCTGCTTCCCCCCAGCCTCTGCCTTGTCCCCAACTTTCTGGAGGAAGAGAAGAGCTAACCCACATACCTGCAGGCAGTTCTGGTTTCTCTGAGAGATGTGGGGCATCTTGAAGGGTTTTGGAGCACGGGCGTGATGGGTTGCAAGGGATGTTGCAGATGGTGAAAGTTTCTGAAACTTGGCAGTGAAAATCTTGGGCTACAAACTCAGGGACCCTTCTCATTCAGAACCCTGTAACCCGCATGAATAACTGGGAAAAACATAATTTTTAGGAGTGAGGACTTGACACGCAGACTTATGAGAACGAGGCAGGAGGTGCTGTGAGCAAAAGGGCAAAATGGAGGCTAAGTGTGTTTTGATACACACCCCTCTTTCAAACACTGACTTTTGTGCTTTTTCTGTGTGGGGTTTGTTTGCTGTCAGAGGCTCTTGAGTGTTTTATTAAAAAATGACTGGGTGAAAAGCTGTGCCTTCTTGAAGGCTGCCTAGAAGGGTTGAAGTACTCTCATGTGAATGGAAATAAAAGGTAGGCACACACTTGCCTGCAGGTAAACATGAGAGATTTTAATAAAGCATTCTGATGGATGGGTTGGGAAAAAATAAATCTATTGTAGGACAGCAGAAGCTCAGCAGAGGGACAGTCAGTTGTTAATGAGTAAATCCATTGTTTCCATGAGAATAAATTATTACAGGCAAAGGATGCAAAAAAGGCAGATCACTGACTTAGAGAAATTCGAAGGGAGTCAGAAGCCCTCTGCCTTTCAAGGGCTTTTCTACTTTCCACATACTTGTCTGTGAGCATTAGAGGTGCACAAAGAGGCTTGATTTCTTGTTAGCTTTAGTTTCTGCCACTGGTGCAGTGCCAGCACTGCTGGGCATTTCCAAGCCTGACAAGAGCTCAGGGGAGCTGAGCAGCCACTTTCCTGAGCTGTGGACAGAGGTGTGACCTGTGCTTCCAGAGAGCTGCTTTTCCCTGCTGCTGTGGACTGATAACCCAATCTAGGCTCCGCTATCTGCCTCATCTTCCAGGTGGGCTTGCGACTGCAGTGATGGACAAAGGTGGTGCCTGGGGGATGGATGGGCTTGGGAAGGGCACAGAATTGATCACTTTTCAAAGTGGGGAAAAATGTGACGCTTCCCTCACACTGGTGGTTCTTTTTCTGCTTTCCCTGCTTCTGTGTTTTTGTGGGTGTCTGGAGCTGCTGTGCAATAACCCAGACTGGGGTGTGAAACACCCCAAAATGCTGCAGGTGCCCGCTGTGCATATCCTGAAGCCCTTTGCTGTGTGTACCCAGGAGGCCTCATGTGCCCCTGAGCAGTGGGATGTATTGCCTGTGCACTGCTGTTGAGCTGCACCTGCTCTGCAGGTCCACCTGGTCCTTCCAGGAAATCCCAAGCAGAATAAGCAGTGCTGGCGATGCTGTCCACACACACACTCCGTGGGGATATATGCAGCAGTTCAGAGATGAACTGCTTTGTTTTTATATGGCGCTACTTTCGTAAGTCAACACCAAAGGTGATAAATGGAAAATGAGTGAATAGTTCACTTTATCAACTATTCCTGTGTGTTCCAGGGCCTGGAGCAGAGCTGTGTGGAGCTCCTGGCTGGGAGAGCTTGATCTTCCTTTTGCCAGAGGACCAAAAAGGGCCTTCCTTGTTGGTCAGAATGTAGTTGCTAATAGTGCAACCATATGAAGATTTATTTTGCTTACTGAATGTTACTGTAGGGTTTTATGATGCCTTGGCTTATCGGTTCACCAGAACACCGTGATACGCAAAGCGACACAAGATGTGGTGGATCCAGCTTGTTGTCTTCTTCCCACAAGTGCTTCCCAGAGCTGGAAGACTGAAATCAGTGTCTCCAGGGAGGAAACACAGGAGAAATGTGCAAATTTGCCATCCAAAGACACAAAAGGATAGAGTGTGGGAGATGGAGGAAATGCCCTCGCCTCCCATCTTCTCCTGGCTCCAGTCTGTTCTCATCCTTCCAGGCGCTGAAGTGGCTGCAAGTGATTGTTACTAAGGAAACTTGCTTCTAAACCACTAACAGCAACATCAGCTAGATGTAGGGATGTTACTATTTTCAAAGAAATCTGGTTGCTAATTAAAATACTGTCAGAATTTCCTGGCTGCGGGCTTACTTCATGAAGTCTCAGGCACTGGTCAAAGGTTGAGTTGTACCTGGCATGCTTTCAGAGATGGAGAAAGCAAGTCATCTGCATGCCTGGAGGCAAGTGGGTGTATCAAATCTGGTACTTTACCTCCTTTCTGCATGAAGAAGGGAAAAAAGTTGCCAAGGCAGCTGGGAGCATAGGGGGTTTTATTCATCTGACTGATAGTAGGAGCTAAATAAAGGCTTTGTAAAAAAAAAAAAACAAATCAAAAAAACCCAACCCTTTCTCTTGCAATGCTTGTTGGGCAGAACTGTACTGGAACTAAACATGGAATGAAAAGTCTGGCTTTTCTGCCAGCTCTATTTTTAGAGCTACTGCTCCATCTTTGCATCTTTGAGCCTTCTCAGCAGATGCACATGAAGCAGGCAATCTGCTGTTATTTTTTTTCCGGCAGGCTGTGATAGTCTGCAAGATAAGAATGTTGGATGGAGAGGCAGGAGACTGAGCAGACTTGACAAAAACCCCCTAAATACCAGGATGTGGGTCCTGTTCCAGGTTTGGTTTCACCACGGTCACAGGCTGCTGAATATTTTCTATGCTCCATTGGGAATGATGCTAACCCTTGGATGCTGGAAGGGAGTGGTTTTGTGGTGCTGGCTGCCTTCTTTGTGTCCCAAAATTGCAGTCATGACTGGAATAAAATTCAGCAGCACACAGCAATGCTGGTGATGGGTTTGGGTATGGAGGAAGGAATTGTGTTGGGCTTTGAGATCAGATATCTGCAACTGGGCTTCAGCTGAGGTACTGCAGCTGATCCAGAAATAACCAACAAGTACTGAGGTTCTTGTGCTTCTCTTTCACAGAATCACAGAATATTATGAGTTGGAAGGGACCCACAAGGGTCATCTAGTCCAACTCACCATCTAACACCTGGCTGTAGTTTTTGTTTTGTGAATCCCTGAGCTCGAGGCTTGGTTTTGTGTAAAGTTAGAGCATTTGTGCAAAAGCTGCACCAAAATGACTGGATGGTAATCCATGCTTTCCAGAGGGTGGGGACTTCTGAGGACTAGAAGTGTGCAAATGGTTTGGACTCAAGGGCATTTCATTAGGAATGGATTTTTGTCAGCGTTAAACTGAGCAGTGAGGAGGACCCCCTCCAAAACTCCATGGGATTTACTAACTATAAACTGGTAGCTGGCTTCGCAAAAAGAAGACATTCATTCAGAGCAGAGGCTCCACCAGTGCCTGACACCAGAACATGTACAGGTATTCTGGAATTGCAGGGAATTCCTAAAGGCAGTGCTGGATTCCAGTAGGAGCGTTAATTTATTCCCTGCAGAGTAAAGCTGGAGGAGGGTTTACAGTGGAGGGAAGGTGTAAGTTCACAGGTTGGTGCTCAGCCCTGTTCTCATGCCAAGAGGCAGCTGTGAGAACTGGTCGTGCAGAGAAGGCAGCTGCCCGAGCTGAAGCCCCTTGGGCTTCACAATCATGTAAGAGCTCTGCTGGGAGGATAAGCAGGCAGAAAACACTCCTCCAGAAAGCTTGGTCTTGCCTGCCTCGACAACACAGAGGTTGCAGAGAGGAATTAAGGCAGCAGTTAGGTCTGTTTTCCCTCAATTTTTGGCAACTTGAAAAGGATGTCTTTCCCCCATGACTAGGCTTGCAAGTGTTTTGGCAACAGGGAGTTGTGTTGGGTGACCACTTTGATTTCCTCATTCTGGATGGTCCCAGCCCTTAGCAGTGCAAACCCTGAGAGTGATGGTAAGTCCCACCCTCGCACCCATTCACCGATGGAGAACAGCCTCTGACCTGCTGTGCTTCATGATCACTCAGATTTCCCAGCTGGATCTAGTTCAGTCCTCCCAGAGTATCTCTCCCAAGCCCCCTTAGCCTACACAGAGGTGTAATTTCAGGTGCCACCAGCCTGCAGTAGGAACCAGAACAATCCCTGAACAATCAGGATAATCTGTCCTGGAACCAGAGGAGTGCTTGGGAGGAATCAGAGAGGTTTTTGTCTGTGTGTCCTGCTGAGGGAGGGACTGACCTGGTGCCAGTTCACAAGGCTGCCCCGTCCTTTTGCTCTGTACCTGCACACCAGCACTCTGACACCTCATCTGAATATGGTGACAAGATACGTGCTTTATGGATGACTTGGTAGATTTAAATGCTTCTTCCTCATTTCTTCTGCCCTTCAGAAATCCGGCTAGAGGTTGTAAGAGCTGTTGTGGAGGCATGTTATTATTAATACTCAGCAGCGTGTGTGGCCTGGGCAGGGCTGGGGCAGTGACTGCTGTTCTGGCCTTCCTGCAACTGGTCCTGGCTGGGACATGTGGGCAGAGACAGGCACAGAGCCATCCTTTTCCTTGGAGCTGTCCTTTTCCTCACCTTCTAGAAGTGTCCCTCTGGATACCTATCAGCCTTTGTGGGGGGTGCATAAGGAGGGGCTCCTGAGCTATAAATCTCTGCCTTTCAAGCACTAAACTCCCTTTTGGGTTGTTTTTGACGTTAGGAATTTTCCCTGATAAGAAAACTTTATTTGCCTTTAAATATCACTTTGTGACAGGGTGATGGAGTGGGGATTCTTGGAGCGAGCTGGTGCCAGCCAGGGAAGGGAAATTCTGCTGGGGCTTTGTTTCTCTCTAGCACTGATATTTTAGCTCTTTAAAGAGTATGTTTAATTTATACTTGGCAGGAGTGTGTGTGCATATGTCAGTGTCCAGACAAATGGGAGTAGCCCAGTGTTAGAGCTGAAGCCAAGTGGGTCTCGTGCTCTCCCCTCCTTGTGGCACCTGGGGAAGAGGAGCTGTTCTGGAGTTTTTCTGGAACACACTTCAAAACACAGGCTGTTGTGGGTGAACAGGGCTGCCAAGTGGAACGCCTTAAAAAAAAGAATGATTTTGTGATATTGGGTGCAAGGTGCTGTTGGATATTCTGTGGCTGGCAGGTCAGTGTGTCACCTGTTACCCCAAGAGCAGCCCAAAAGCCAAGGCCTCCAGAATATCATAGCTGGTTTATAGTGCTGCCTGCTCGGGTCAAGGTCAAGTCTAAGGTGTCACCCAGAACAACCTGAGCACGGCCCAGAGCCACAAAGTCTGTGCTTTGTTTGCACTTGGTGTGAGCTGAGCTCCCTAATCTGACTCTCTCCAGCAGCCATGTCAAACCACAATCCTTTTAGATATGGAGGATTTTGCTCTGCAGGCTGCTTGTGAGCAGCAGGATCTGCAAAGTGCTAGTTCATTTATTCCTCTTGAATCCCACTAAACTCTTGCTGGTTCTCCTGATGCCTCAAGTAGCCAACTAACTGTGTGTTCCTTTCTTTCAGCTCTTCCACGTAGCATATGTCCTGATCAAATTCGCCAATTCCCCTCGTCCTGACCTTTGGGTGCTGGAGCGATCGACTGATTTTGGCCTTACCTACGAGCCCTGGCAGTATTTTGCCTGTAAGTATTTTGGTGTTATAAGAGCAGCAGCTGAGTGCCAGGTAGGGAGGCCATGGTGGAGATGACTCTTCTCTGTCTGCCCTGTACTACCCCAAACTGATGTATTTTAGCTCTTCCAGACACAAAACAGCAGCTTCCAAGTGGCTGCTGTCACAGAAACAGGAAACTAAAAACTGTCCCTTGTGCTTGGATACAGCCTGTACAGGGCAGGGAACCTCTGTCCTGCTGCTGTGCTGGGTGGGATCAGAGACAGCTGGCTGGAAAGGATGGCTGCAGAGATCCAGTCTGTGCATTTGGCTTCCCCATTCTCTGATTAAAACCTTACGAAACAGCTGGTTCTACAAAACTCCTCTCCCAGAGGGTCTGTGGGGTAGCCGGATGCTGAGGAACTTGTTAACCACCAGCTCCTCCCAGAAGCAGCAGCAGTAATTGGGAGAAGATGTGAGTTAAGATGTACAGCCAGAGCTTAAAACTTGGCAGGGAAGGTCTTGGGAGCACTTGGAGGCCTTGCCCTGGGCTGTCCCTAAAGGCTCATATTTCTGGCTTACCTGTCAGTCCGCGCTTTGGATTTCTGGCCCCTTCTTATGCAAGAAAGAGCTGCAGACATGTTGCTGCTGTGTTGTCTTAGCATGGTAGCTCCTCTCCAGAGCAGATGTTTTCCTCTGGGCTGTGTGCTAGCGGGGAATTACTGCTGTTGAATTTCCTGCTTTGCTTTTTTCTGAGAATTTCTCTTTCAGCTCTGAAACCTCTTGGAGGGACCATTACAGTTGTGTGTCGCATGGTCTGGGGCTGGGCAGGGAGCTCTTGCCCCGCTGGCTTGTTCCTGTGTATAGTGGCAATGCTGCAGCATCTGCTGTCCTCTTCCCTCCTGGAACATCAGGCCCTGTTACCACTCCCCTGGAGAAGTGACGTGCAGTGATACAACCCAGTGGAAAATTCCCATGGAAATAAAGAGATGGCTGCTCCAAAACCTGCCGGATTTGCTAGCACAAGAAGTCCTTTGCAGAGGTTTATTTTTGGCATGGGGAATTCTGTAGGTGGTCTAATAAAAACACTGGTCAGGTCAGTAAGAGGGTTGAAAGCAGCTGGCAGAAATGCAAGTGTTCTCCAGAGACGCCAGCAAGCCTTACCAGGGGTGACACTGTCCACCCCGGCTCAGCGCTGCCCCTCCAGCCATGCTCACTGTGGGAGGTGTGTGGTTCCCCAGGCTGCCCCGTGCCCCCCTGCCAGGCCACCGAGGTGCTTTTGGGCTTAGCTCTGCAGGAGGAGGGAAGAGGTGACTGCTGCCCTTGCAGCTGATGGATCCTCTCAGGATGTGCAGCTGGAGAGACTATGGCAATACAGATCCTCTGCTCATCACGGTGGGGAGGCACCAAGCTTTCCTTGGCCACCAAAGAAGAAGCAGGACTGCTGGGGAGAGATTTATAGGGGTGTTCATCCACCTGGCAGGTTCCCCATGCAGCACTCTGAATGGGAGCAGGACATGAAAGATGCTCAGTCCCAGCTGTCCATTCCAATCCACAGAATCTTGTGGTGGTGTGCAGAATTAGCCCCTTTGGTCTCACTTTGCTGAGCAGTGCCAGGACAGAGCAGGGCTTTGCAGTTTTCTTAAAGCACTGTTAGGGTTTAAGGCCGATGGGTTACTCTGGTTTAGCTCAGAACGCCTGGCTTCTGGCTCACACGGTTGTGTAGATTTCACAATAACTGGGGGAGTTCTTTGGTTTTCCTGAGTAGCTCCTCATGCTGAGCATCCTGTCTCCATGCCCAGCCATGGCAGTGCTCTAGAAATCAATCATCTTAAGCCAGTGGTGACAGGCTCTTTGCCTGGGGCTTTAAAAACAAATTGTGTTTGAAAAAGCACCTGGTAAAGCAAAGCTCGGCGGCCAGAGACCTTATGTTAAATGTTTCCACATCTTCCTGTGGATGCAACCGAGCTCTTGCTGTTGCCAAAACAGTATTTCATGGAGTGAGGCCACATTTCTGGAGACAAGGTGTGGGTGGGAATAAGCCAGAGGTGAGGGCAGGGAGGCAGAAGCTCTGTGCTCCACCTTTGCTGTTCCTCCTGCTTACTCGTGCAGCACGTAGGGTGAGGGACCAACCTTCTGGAGGCACATTGTGACAGATTTTGGAGGGTTATTCCTGTGAATTGGATTAAGATTGGCCCATCAGCTCCTTATGTGAACTGAGCATTGCTGACAGGAACAACCAATTGTGTTGGCTGCCTTTTTCTTCTTCTCCCCTTGCAAACACCCTCAGGAACACTTGAAGCAATATATACTTCGGCATGCACTGCCGAGAGCTCCTGGCACAGGTGGAATGGGAGTGGGAAGGACTGGCAGCCTTTGCCAGGTTCTTCCTTGGGGAACAGTCCTTGAGAGTGGCACTGTGTGGGTTTTTGAATGGGTAGATGTAGGTGCTCACAGAACAGTCACGTCCTGAACTGCCCCAACACATTCACTGTGGTTTGGTTGACTCTGCCAGCACAGGGATGTCAGACATTCTGGAGGCAAGAGTGCTGGGCTTGAAGGAGAAGCTATATAGGGAAGCCAGGACATTCCTGAGACTGCAGGGATAATGTCTTGGCATGCAGTGTCCCCAAGAGCAGGTCACTGAGCCAGCAGTGTGGCATTCCCCTGGTTTAGTCAGCCTTGCATTGCCACTTAGTGGCAGGTGCCCTCATTTGCTGTCCCCAAGGAGTGGTTCTTCATGGCTTTGGCACTTCCGTTTTGTAGCATTGGTTTAAGAACAGTTGCAGAGTTCAGACTAAGGTGGGAGAAGGAGACATCCTGCAGGCAGTTGCTCTGCCTCTCCCAAACACTGCAGGTCACATCCCTCACCCACACATACCTGGTGGGAGATGCCCCAGCAGTGGCTGTAACTTGTGATTGTTCTCATTATGAGACTCTAGGCTGGCTTTGGGACTGATCCAAGAAGTTTAGGAGCCATGTGAAATGATGGTACAGCTCCTGCATCAGGAACAGAGCCCTGGCAGCAAAGGGCCTGTCTGCAGTTCAGTGGAACCAGCGCAGCAAATGCAGTGCCAGCCAGGCAACAGGTTTGGACCAAGGCTGGATCTCAAGTGGGTTAGACATTGAGCTTAATGCCAAAATTATGGGGTGAGTTTATCTGCGGGTGGTTGCAGTTGGTACAGTGACCATTCTCACATTCCTCATTTACTGCAGGGAAGTGATTTGTCGAGGGGGGCAGTTCTGCCTATTACTGTTAGGGTGACTCCCTGCCTTAGCGGAGTACATGATTTAGCCATGTCAGAGTTAATGATACAAAGCAATTTCTGTGTAGTAGATTCTTAAGAAAGATTGTACACCCCACTCTCCTGTGGTCAGCCTGGGAAAATCCATACGGGGTTCAGACTTGTTCCTTTTCCCTTACTGCTCTCATCTCTGATTGATGAACAGCTTCCAAGAGGGACTGCATTGAGAAGTTTGGACAGCACACTGTGGATCGTATCACCAGGGATGACCATGCCATCTGCACTACTGAATACTCTCGGATTGTGCCTTTAGAAAATGGGGAGGTGAGTATTTGCCTGTTTTCATCCCCTGGGGTTTCCAGGATTTGTCAGTGACTGTAGATAGGCACTCTTACTAATTGGTTCCCTCTTCATTTTCCGATGCTACTTAAACTGTCCGGTTAAACCAAATGGGATTGGCAGGGAGCTGATTCAGTCACCTTAATGACTGGGTTCAGCTGAGGGAGGTACTCACTTCCTACCACCCCATGGGATTACACAAATTTGTTCTCATAGATTCAGAGAATGGTTTGGGGTGGAAGGGACCTTAAAGACCTCATTGCAACTCCTGTGCCATCATCAGGTGCATCTTCAACTAGACCAGATTGCTCAACACCCAATTCAACCCAGCCTTTCCCCTCCTTTCATTCACAGATTGTTGTCTCTCTGGTAAACGGGCGCCCAGGAGCCATGAACTTCTCCTACTCTCCTCTCCTCCGGAATTTCACGAAAGCCACCAACATCAGGCTGCGCTTCCTGCAGACAAACACTTTGCTTGGGCACCTGATGGGCAAAGCTTTGAGGGACCCTACAGTGACAAGGAGGGTAAGACAGGCCTTGATGCCCCTTGCTGTTGAGTTGGAACTGTTTGAGGGCTGTGCATGCTGCCTCTGGGGAGAGGACATCCCTGGACGTTGCCTGTGGGGATCATTTTACTGGATAAAGTCCTGCTGAATCCTGAGTGGGACAGTTACAGAGCTTATTTGTAAAAATATTAATGGCCAACTTCTCTTGTGCTCTCCAGTATTACTACAGCATCAAAGATATCAGCATTGGAGGGCGCTGTGTCTGCCATGGCCACGCAGATGTCTGTGATGCCAAAGACCCCAACGACCCTTACAGGTACCTTTTTCAAAGTCCCAGTTCTGTATAAAAGCATTTTAATTATTATTCTAAGAATAGAGATACTAGTGTGAGTTGTGTCCTGTCCTTAGCTCTTAGTTGAGCCATCACTTCTGTTCGTGGCTCTGCCCTGAGGAGAAACTACTCCAGGCAAAGTAGCTAAAGTTAAACGTTTTGTCAGACTATTTTTCAGCCAGATCAGCTCCCTGGTCAGGTTTCCCTGTCCACCACTCATCTCCATGGGAGCAGACTGCTGACATGGGAAGGTGGGAGATTAAGATTGAACACGGAGGTTTCCCATCAAAGTCCAGGGCTGGTTTCTGAACTTGTTCAGAGAAGTCTCTTGCTTCTCACGTGGCTTCTTAAGCACTTGGACAATGCTCTTGTAAATAGATAAGTCTCCCATGAAACCAGAGACTCTGCTGCCCATTTCTGCTCATAAGACCCATAAATTGGTTATGTACGTAACTGAACAACTACTCTTTGCGAAAGAACAAGAGTGTGCAATGCAGTTCCATTTTGGCTTATGGGACTCTTCCCGTCTGCCTTGGCAACTCGGAATGCCAAAGAGCTGCTTCAAGCCATGAAAGTGTTGCTTTCAGCCATCTGTTTGCAGCTTGAATGTTGCCTTTATGAAAGGGATGGGTAGATTCAGCTGGAAGAGGGGAGCTTGTATTTCTTTCTCATCAGGATCATGTAGAGCTTTTGGATCTTCTAAAATAAAATTCCAGTGAGTCCCAGCCAAGGTTAAAGCTGTTAAGTATTAAAACAAGGATGTGTAAGTCTGAGTTGTGCCAAACCCTCTGACAAAAGGAAGTTCATAAATATCTGAATGTACAGTTCCTTGTTTTTTGGATATTAGTGTTGCTGGATACCAGTGCACCTGTATACTGGGGAAGAGGCTTCATGGGGCCAAGCGCTTCCTTAACATGTAAATGCTGTGACATTTCTTGGGTGTATTGATGGCTTAGGGCTCTCCAGGAGGGGAGGGAAAATCTGGCAAGGAGAAATGTTTTGGAAATCCTCATCCAGTGCCACTTCTGCAGGTGACTGCCTCCCAGAATTCCCCTCCTCCATGCTCATTTGGATGCATTTGGCATCTTAGCTCTTGATAGCCCAAACTGTTCTCTGATGATGCAGTACATGTTGGTAAGCAGCTGTTGCATTTCACCCAGATCAGATTGCACTGGCTAGGAGAAGAAAACATTTCCTGCTTGGGTGCTTTGTGTAGTCAGCACATAACAGCTGTAAGCCCCTTGGGATACAGCAGGAAAAGGTACTTGGTAAATAGAAGAATTCCTCGTGGCATTGTTGTACCCTGTTAGCAAGCCCAGGAGCATGGAGGAGTCAGCAGAAATACAATACTTTCAGTTGAGAAAATGAGTAATTAATGAAATGCTGCCATTCTCCAGGCTCCAGCAGCAGCTGTGTCCAGCCTTCCTGCTGAAGTGGGTATTGCTGGGAAGGCATCCCAGCCCTTCTGCCCTGATGCAGCACAGAGCCAGCTCAGTGATACCTGCTGTAATGCCACATACCAGGAGGCATTGCCAGGGCAGCTGGGGCTCAGACACACTGTCCCTTCAAGTCGTAGGCTCCAGCTGCCAGAAACATGTCAAGTCTTCAGAAATTTGCGCAGTGTGTCCCTCTGCATGTGTCCTGCCTTTTCAGATGCTGAAGTGTGACAAAAATAGGGCTAGGAAATGCAAATAGAGGAATGTGGATCTATTAAAAATCCCAGTTACTGTCTCAGCCTGTTGGGGAGGTCTCTGCTTCTCATTTTAAATTCTCTCTTCTGCATATGCCTGTGTTTCTTGTGCCTGTTGCCCAGAAAGGCAGGATGAGCACTTCGACAGAGGTGAGATGAGATCTTGGCAAAGACTTGAGGACGTGATGGAGCATGTCCATGACTTGACTTCCTGGCCGTAAATGATAATGTTTATCCAGCTTTGGAAAGTTTCTGTGAAGTGCCAAGTTGTGGAGGCTGTACATCCAGCTGTGTCTGGTCCCAGTGTGAGTGTGTATGTGCAGGGACCTGTGGTGTGTGGGCAGGTACAACCTTCCCAAGGCTCTTTGCACTTCCACAACTGTCTCCCTTTGCCCCAAGATGAAATGGGCTGAATTAAGCAGAGGAAGGAATGTTCTCCTGGTTAAAGATGAACCAGCAGAATCGGGCACAGCCCTTTCTCTTGGCAAACCTAGAGGAGCAGCAAGATAAGCATCAGCAGAAACCTGGCATGGAGAACCCAAAGAGGAATCGTGTGTTAACATGCAGCTACTCAGGTGTGTTAACATGACGTGAGCTCGGGAGAACTCTGCAAGAGCTCTGCGTGCCTGATAAGAGCAACTGTTTCTGTGGGTTGACCCATCACAGATGCCACAAGCAAGAGAGGAGACAACTGGAGAGTCCAGCTGCTGCCTTTGTGCCTTATACTGAGGATAACCAGCAACCCAAGAACAGCCTGGCTGGTGAGATGCACATCTGCAGATGACAGATGCTTTCTCTCTGCTGGATCCTGAACTCCAGCTTCCTCTTTCCCATTTTGGAAGGAGAAGCACCCATGTGTGCTGGTAGATGTGTGCCATCTGTCAGTCTTGTTATGCAGGTGGTTTTTTCCTCAGTACAGTCAGAAGCAGAGGGAAGAGGCTTTTCTTTTCATGATTGTGCGACTCAGATGTCCCAGCCAAATCCAGATGCTGTAGTGCTTGTGTGCTGCTCTCACCTCTGCCACAGCTGCTCGCTGGAAACTGTTTAGTCTCTGTTATTGAGTATCAATTCCAGTGGGAAGTCTGCGGTTTCATTTCTTATGGCAAGACAACCAGGAAATATGTGCTGTGTGAACACAGCCGCTCCCTCTTCTTCCTTGTATATATTCAATCAATGAAACATGTAAATATTATAGTTTTATGCATATTTGTCCATAATTCATTAGCAGCACGGACACAGCACAAGGTGTGGTAAAACCATGGTAGATGACCTCTCTGAGAGGTCATTGCTAACTCTGGACAGCAGAGACTAAATAAATAACTCCTCCATCTGAAATATGCATCTTTACTCATGGAGTGCCATCTTTTTGCATTCTGGGAACTGAACCAGTGCTTTTCAAACATCTTGAACATTAAAGAGCCAGGGTGTGTGGCTGAAGCCACGTCCTCCACTCAGGGAGATTAACACTGCTAAGCAGGATTATAAGTTCCTTGACTCTGTGACCATCTTTCTCCACATATATGTATGCGGATGTTAATCTTGATCTCCAGCTGCTGCCATGGAAAGAAATGATAACATTTGTTTCCTTGTAAATGCCAAGTGGTAGTCAGCCAGGTGGGAAGTCTGTGAGTGGTTTTGTTACAGAGACACGGCCGAGGTTTGCCTCTCATTGAGTCTCCCCCTTGGGTCTGTAAAACACTCGGAGAACAAAATTCCTGGTGAATTTTTCAGGGTTTTTTTCCTACTGCTTGGGCTCTGGCCAGGGCTTTGGTTTCGTGCCTGGGCACTGCCAGCCACAGCCCAGGCTCCAAATGTGGGCAGGGACGGGGCATGACAAGTGCTCAAAGAGCTGACTGTGACCAAGCATCCCATGGCATCTGCAAGGGGAGGGCCATCAGCAGGCCTGGGAGCAGCACTGGGACCTCCTGCTTCTCCACCCCTCTGGCTGAAGCAGCCATGCTTCCCTGAGTGTGGATCATGCCCACATTCCCCAGAACTTTCAGATTATCCCATATTTCATCACGATGAGGGCGCTTATCCCGTGCTGCTGCCTCTGTCTGGCAGTACATACACTTTGCAAGTCCCGCGTATTAAAATTACATGTAGGTGGAAACTATGGCACTCAGCTCACTGCTGCCACAGAAGAGCGTGTCTGCACTTCACCCTGAGTGACTGCTCCTTTTATTTCTAATGTTTTTTAAAAGTTACATTTATTTTTAAACTCTGCTTTTGAATGGAAAAGCATTGGAGGATGGAGAGATGGGAGTGGCAGACAGGCCCTGAGGGGAAATGAGTAATTGCACAGATAAAAAGCTGGAACATGCTGTATTATCCATAAGTCTAATACAACAGAAAGCGTTTGTGTTGGATGGGAATCGCCTTCTGCTAAGTGGAAGTTTTTGAGATGATGTCACTGATGTTAATGAATCACCGTTGCGGTTGAGCAGGGACGAGACCCACCGGTTGACTGTCGAGATTTCTTGCCTGGCGCCTCCGGAGCCGCCTGTTTACCCAGCGCAGCCCTGCCTGGGAAGCAGGAGGTGCATTTCACAGGGAGTGTGGGGCCAGCATCTGCTAAAACGCTTAATTCAAATTTCACAGCCACCTCCCTGCACCACAGGTGGAGCAGATAGCACCTGTGTGGCCTCATCCCTATCTAGTTACCATTCATTTTACACTGCCCCTACAAAGCAGTAGGGACATCTGTGTCCCTGCGCCATGCTACACTTACTCAAATAATCTGCTTCAGTTCAGGTGTCTACCACTGCCACCTTCAACCATTTCACGTTTTACTGTCTACAGGGCTGGCTAGGCAGTGGCACTGATTTGTCTCTAATCCTTTTTGTCCCTATGAAGAAAAGAGGAGTGATGGTGGAGGAGAAGGAAGGGGGAGAATGGCGTCAGAATAGTGAAGTTTGGTGTTCAGCTCAGGAAAAAAAGAAAATCAGCAATTAAAGAGTTGAAAAAAACTTGCCTTGGAAGCCTCTTTTCCAGAATACTTGGATTAGTAAATATAATTTGTTCGTGTATCTGACTAGTGACCATTGTGCACAGCACGGTCACACACTGGCTCCCATCCCACACATCTCATCATCACCCCAACCTTGGCTGTGCCCTGTCCCTTTCCCTGCAGGCTGCAGTGTGACTGCCAGCACAACACCTGCGGCGGGTCCTGCGATCGCTGCTGCCCCGGCTACAACCAGTTCCCGTGGAAACCTGCCACTGCCGACAGCGCGAATGAGTGCCAGCGTGAGTTGGAGTTGTGCTTTCCCTTCCTCGCCCAGCTGCTTTGCAAAGCACAGCTTGGCCACACTCCACCAGCCCTTGATGCTGTGGTGCAGAGAAGCCGTTTGCTGGACTGGTGGGGTTGGTGGTGTGTGGGACTGGGTGATGGGGAGGTCACTGGCACAGCAGAGAGGACTCTGCACAGTGGTTGATGGTGCTCAGTTGAGGCTCACACAGGGGGGCCCACTAGGTCTGTGTGGGACCTGGACTCTGCTTATGTTTCAGTTCCTCCTGTGTGTCCAAGGGTTCGTGCAGGCAAGTCTCGTTGCTCAATTCTGTCTGCAAGATGAATTACATTTGGATGTGTTTACACACACGGGACATCTTTATTTGTCTAGAGAAACCTTTGGTCAGTGCCGACAGTGGAATTCCTGGTGCACTGGGAACGCAGAGCACGGAGCTTAGCAACACCACATAGTGTCTTACAAACGTAGGGTGGCAAAGGATCTTAATCCCATGGGTTTGTAAGGCCCCTGACCGGGTGCTAAGTTTTACAGCTCACCTCTGTGGTGGGTGGGATAAAAAAGGCAAGAATGCAGTTTTCTAAACCAGACTACTTGAGGCCCCAGAGCTGGGTAATTCCTCTTTCTCGTCTATACACGCCTGCACATATTTTACTTCTGATTTGATGCCCACTGCACTCTCCTGGTTACACACCAGACTTTGTGAGAGAGTTGCTGCTTCTGTGCTTTTGAACTGAAAGACTTCTAGGAGCTGGGGAGATCATGTGTTTACCCCCCCCAGACGTATTCAGGCATCTTTTCTCATGGAAAAGTACCCCATCCAAAATCAAACCCATAAGGGAGAGTTCACATTTTGAGATCCAGCTGGCGAATGAAGGATCTCCGTGGGCTTGTGGCTTAGCTAACATCTCTTTGTATTTCAGCTTGCAATTGCAATGGCCATGCCTACGACTGCTACTACGACCCGGAGGTGGATCGCCACAAAGCCAGCAAGAGTCGTGAAGACAAGTTTGAAGGGGGAGGTGTTTGTATTGACTGTCAGGTAGGTCTGAAGAGCCCCCCTGGGAAAGGCTGTTGCAAATGTTTGTTTCTATTGTCAACCTAAAGTTCAGCCTTGCTGGCACCTCCACCAACCCCCTCATGTACACTTTGTTATCTAAATTAGCTCTCTCCCTGGAAATTTAGTCTCTCTGCCATGGATTAAAGAATTGTGTTCCAGTGAAAACAGCACTTCAGTTTTTAGCTGTCCCCTAGGTAGTACTGTTGTCTTCCTGATGTTTTAGGATTAAGTCTACTGGGTCACTGGAATTGGGAGGGACAGGTTGCTGTTCAGCACTTTGAGTCCCTGCCTAGTTTGTAGTGCTCAGGTGCTGCCATCTCCCTGGATCTCTCTCTGCTCACCAAGATACCAGTCTTCTCAGTCTCTGAAGCTTCCAGTGAAAGTGAGAAAGTAGGTCTTCCCTTTCCAAGGTGACTGTGACTTGGTTAATTCATGCACTGGCATGAAACTTTTCACTGTGCTTTCTTGCTGAGAGGAAACAGGTTGCTTCCACCCTCCAAGCAAAGAGTGCTCAGGACATTTTTCCATCTGAAGGAAGCGAAATGCACTCAAGGTCAGATGTGAACCTGAAACTAAACTCTCTGTGGGAGGATACAGTTTGGAGGAAATGCTTTGTTTGCAAATTGGCGTATGTGGAATTCTGAGATTTATGTCTTCTGTGTGCTGACAATCCTAAACTGCTTCCTCTTGTAACCTGGAGCTGTTAGTAAATCTGGCAGATGAACATGTATCCTGAAGGCAGAGGAACTGATGCCCGTCTAATCCACTGTCTTTCAGCATCACACCACCGGCATTAATTGCGAGAGGTGCATCCCAGGATACTATCGGTCCCCTGACCACCCCATCGACTCCCCATACATTTGTTACCGTGAGTGTGAACTCCTCTGCAGGTTGTAGATGTCCTCCTGGGCTTTGTGACACTGAGGAGGGTGGTCTGCAGGGTTGGGCTGAGAGGTTGTTCTGGTGTAGGAAGTCTGTGGTCTCAGTCAGTGGCACCACTGCTGTCTTGTCCCCCTCTGCAGGCTGTAACTGTGAGTCTGACTTCACTGATGGCACCTGTGAGGACCTCACTGGCCGCTGCTACTGCAAGCCCAACTACACTGGGGAGCACTGTGATGCCTGTGCTGAGGGATACATCAACTTCCCCCACTGCTACCGTGAGTGTGTGGAATGGTCAGGTCTGGCACCCCCCCAGGCTCAGCAGGTGCAGGAAGGGCCAACAGCTCCAGCTGGAGCTGATCTCCAGGCCCCTTTTCCTCATGCCACAAGGCAGTCCTGTCCCAGAAAGAGTTCTTACAGGTGGGGTCAATACCACATTTGGCTTGGGGGGAAGCTGGACCAGAGCTGAACTGGTTTGAACCCAGCTCTCTGGAGTCAGTGGGAGCTTCCCATTTGGCTGGAGTTTCGGCTCTCACTTTTTGTGAAAGGCAGGTTAATAAGGGCTGTAATGGATCGTTATTTGGTGGGATATCCACCAAATTCCGTGTTCCGCATTTTTATTCAACCTCTTCAGCCTTAGAATTGTCAGGCTCTTAATATTCCAACAGGATTTCTTTGAGCGTGTGTGATGACCTGTGCAATGTCTCTTTTCTCTGTATAGCTGTTCCAGCGTTCACTCACAACGATACGGGAGAGCAAGTGCTTCCTGCAGGACAGATAATAAGTAAGCAATGCCATTTTCCTTGATGCTTTGGCAATCACTGTGATATGATTTCTGCTGTATCTGCTCATCCAGTGCAACATCAGATCTTTAGTTTACTGGGCACGTATGTCGTGTGAGACACGGAGTGGCCTGAGAGAAGAGGGAGCTGAGGATGAGAGAAAGGAAGTTTTATGATCCCTATTTTTATAGATACGAAAATCCTAGCCTAGAGTGACCATGTGATTGTGTGGTTTCCTCTGGGGTCCTGGCCATGTGGGGATATCCTTTCTGGTCTCCCTGTGAGGAACCCCCCAAATAACACAGAGGGGCTGTGGGTGAGCTGGGGGCTCTGCTGTGGGTGCCCCTGAATCATTCACAGGGGGCTGTTCATGCTGCGTCACTTTCTCTGTTGTTTAGAAAGCTCATCCATGCCCTCATCCCTGCTCCCCTCCACCTCCCTCCTCTCATGCTCCCTCCTCTCAGCTCATCTATTCCCTTATGCCTTTTCTTGTCTCTTTTCCCACCAAACCCTTCCCTGTCTCATGCTCCCCAGCGTGCTCCAGATAACCTTTTCCTTCCTTCTGATATTTTAAACACTGTATGTTCCAGACAGGTTTTTTCTTTCCTGAACTGGAATTTCTCACTTCCTTTCTCATTTCCCCACCACCGCCTCCCTCTGGTTCTTGGATGATGTTTGCTCTTCCCTCTCCAAACCCATCATCCCACCCCAGTGGTGGCAGGGCTGGCTCAGAGCCTCAGCACTGCTCCCTCAGAGCACCTACCTGCCCTGGCAGTGGGAAGGCTTTGAGTGCAGCTGAGCATGGAGTGCCTCGAGAGAGAGCCCAGAGCTCACCTTGGTCAGCTGAAGGCTCTGATTATTCCCACACTTGGGCAATACTGCACTGAACCAGCTCTGTCAGGGCTTGTGGAAGCAGCATTTGCCTGCCCTGTGCAATGCCCTGCTGCCCATCCAGCACCTTCACACCTGCATGGTGCTGAGCTGTCCAAGCCACCCCACGAGCCAGGCATGCTGGTCACCTGGGCAGAGTTCGGTTATTACATCTGGTAGGAAGGTTATCAGGAGGCAAATGTTGAGCTGTTGCCTCTTGTGGCAACTGCTGCCCTGTCCTTATGGGATCTCAGAGCTCAGCTGAAAGCCATGTTGATGTTGCCTCTCCAGACTGTGACTGCTACGCCGGTGGGACAGAAGACAACGCCTGTCGCAAAGACCCTCGGGTGGGGATGTGTGTGTGCAAGCCCAACTTCCAGGGAACGCACTGTGACCAGTGTGCCCCAGGCCACTACGGACCCAGCTGCCAGCGTGAGTATCTCGGGGTCAGTGGCCCCAAGCTCTTCCTGCTGGGCAGGAACATGTATCTCCCTGTTCTCCACTGGAGCTGAGGAGGAGGAATTCCCCAGCCTCCCTTCCAAGTGACAAATTCTTGGAAATTTCCCTGGTGTTTTCTATCCAGCCCTGATCCTCCAGCATCCTGCCAGCCTGGTTGGGCTGTAGATAAATTCCCTGTGGATGTGAGCTGTGGGCTAGACATGCTTGCTGTCAACTGCATCCCTCATGGTTTCACCAGTGACTGCTCCTCACAGGCCCTCTGGTTCCTTTCCTAGGAAGAGGAAAGACAAAGAACTTGCTCATTTACTAGTGGTCTTGTTGCCTTCCAGCCTGCCAGTGCTCTGGCCCTGGTCAGTATGATGGGACCTGTGACAGCGAGTCAGGGCAGTGTCTGTGCCGAACAGGATTTGAAGGGCACTTGTGTGACCGGTGTGCTCCAGGCTACTTCAACTACCCTCTGTGCCAGCGTGCGTATCCATCCTGTGGGCTGGGGAGGGTACACCCAGCCTCGGGGGGTTGGAGGGCAAGGGGTTGAAAGACTGGAAAGTGGATTTGCGGGCATTTGGGGGAATACATGCAACAGGCAGAGATTGACAATTTGAATGCTTAGAGCACCTAAACACCCATCTGAGAAACTCAGAAAAAAGACATATTGCCATAGGTTTTGCTGTGTGCTCCCAGCACAGGGAAAATGGGGTCTCTGTGTTGCAGTGTGTGGTTGCAGCGCAGTTGGGACACTGCCGGACGGCTGCGACTCCGTCGGGAATTGTTTCTGCAGGGCTGAGTTCACAGGGCCGCGGTGTGAGCAATGCAGCCCTGGGTTCCACTCCTACCCCCACTGCTACGGTAAGGACCTCAGCCTTCAGTTCTTGCTGCTCTGTCACCTTCTTAAAAATACACCTGTTCATGCGAGGCTTTGGTGTTTCTCAAAATCAAGCCTGTGTGGTTTGCACTGCAAATTTGGCAGCTTTGTTTTGGAGGTCATGGATCATATCAAAGCCTGGAGGATAAAGCCGTTTTTATCAATCACACTTCCTCATCACAACTCTGCTGTGACCTGGTGTCTCAGTTTATGGCTTTTTCGTCTGTCATTTTAGTGCATTAACCTACTAAAGTGCTGGGGAACAGGCTGTAAAAATCCCTCAGTGGCCTTTTCCCGTTAGAGCTGTGATAATAGCTGAAAATACTGCCTGACTTGGCAGGGGATTAAGAAATTAATTTAGTTCTGATGGAAATGGCTGATTCTTGGGGGGCTGAATGACAGACCAGTGGTGATTGGCCACAGATGACACAGTTCATCAGGTTAATGAGAGTCCTGCTCTTACAGCTTGCTCCTGTGATTCCCGGGGTGCAGTGGACAACAATTGCAGCCCAGCTGGCCAGTGCCGATGCCACGGGAATTTTGCAGGACACACCTGCAACCAGTGTGCCCTGGGCTTCTACGGCTACCCCAGCTGCACACGTGAGTAACCACCATACTGCTCTCCACAGCTACTGGAAAGGAGGGTGTAGCCAGCTGGGGGTTGGTGTTTTCTCCCAAGTAACAAGAGACAGGACAAGAGGAAATGGCCTCAAGTTGCATCAGGGGAAGTTTAGATTGGATATTCTTTACCAATAGGCTTGTTCAGCCCTGGCACAGGCTGCCAAAGGATGGTGGAGTCACTGTCCTTGTAGGGGTTTAAAAGCCATGTAGATGTGGCACTTGGGGGCATGGTTTGGTGGTGGGCTTGGCAGTGTCAGGGGAGTGATAGGACTTGATGATCTTAAAGGTCTTTTCCAACCTAAATAATTCTGTGATTCTGTGCATTTCCCTGGGCACTGTGTTGCTCCTGGACCAGAGCTGTGGGTGCCAGGGCTGAGCCAATGCCTGTGGCAGGTGCCTGTAGTCCCAGATACTCTAACCAGCCCTCCCAGCTCTGAGCAGTGTCCCCATCTCCCTCCCTGCCGGCAGTCCGACGGGAAGCCAGATGTACTCTTATGTCTCCCAGCAAGAATTTACTGCTCATTAAAAAGTAATCCATGATACAGTTTCCCTGAGGCAACAAAAGAGCATCATCACCCTCTTGCACCATAGTAAATGTGGACTCCTGAGCCGTGCCAGCTGGCAGAGCACTTCTCCCGAATGCTCATGCCGGCAATATGCCTTTGAAGAGGATGGAGGCATAGATGAAATGGTCTCACAGGAGTTCAGTAGTCTTTTTTTTTTTTTTTTTTCCCTTCTCATAACGCCATATCCACGTTGCAGAGCTGTAGAGAAGCCACAGCAATGAAAGAAAAGAACCACCTGATTATTATGGATTTTTAAAATTTGTTTTGTGAGTCAAGTTTTGCTGTTAGCCAGTCTGGGGGTGTCAGCCTAAAACATCTCCTTTGGCAGGGATTTGAGCGCTGTCTGGGCAAGGAAGGCATGGGCAGCTCCCTGGAAGCTTGCTGACCTTTCCTGTGATAGGGCAGCGGGATCTCTGCTTGGGTTTGTGGGCAGCAGGTCATGCAGGAAGCCACAGAGCCATTGCCTTCCCCTTGCCCTCAGCTGCCCAGGCTGTGCTGCTGGCCTGGTCCTGCAGACCCACTGCCCACATGCAACATCTACAGGGCAGACCCTGATGACCAAATGCTACTCTTGAGCACTTGGGCTTTTGTAGGGTCTGATCTGTCACTGGCAACTGACTTCGGGGTTGAGATCATACTTTCTCCTTCTCCTCAACCAAACTTTTCACTGCCTCTGAAATACACAAATGTGTATATGAAGTTATGATAAACATTGTAGCTTCTATTGTTCTTGAGAGATGGGCTATTTTTAACCGAAAGCAAAGAATGAGCATGTATGTTATTTATAACCCATATTTGTGACTGCTTTGATGGCAATGAAGGTCAGGCAGACAAACGAGGCTGCTGCTGGGTAGCCTTGAAAGCAGGAATCCCTGTGCCCTGCAGCTCCAGCAGTTGTTCTCCCCTCTCTTGCAGCTTGCCAGTGCTCCCAGGAGGGCTCCCTGCACAGCACCTGTGACCAGGACACAGGGCAGTGTAGCTGCAGACCCAAAGTGACAGGAATGCGCTGTGATAGCTGCGTGCCGGGTGCCTATGGATTCCCCCACTGTGAAGGTATTCCACTTCTCCCCGATGTCTTGGGACACACTGGTGTCTTGCTGGTAAATGGGTTTAATATCCCCCAAAAGCTTTAGAAGTGGAGAAATAATTTCTGTTAGAAGTAACCAGGGTGTGAGTCAGTTCTATTAATCCCTCCTTGTGCCTCTCTCTTCCAGTGGGCTCCTGTAACCCGGCTGGGTTGGAGACTGCAGATCCCGCTCTGGCCCCAGTGAGTATCAAATGAACCCACCAAACCCTGCAGATCATTTTTGCATCATCCCCTTTATCTCATTTTGGCCCAAGCCCTTCCTTAAGCTCAGCCTGAAAGCAGGCATTACCCACACCAGAGCAGTAAGACCTCATGTGCTGCAAATTCTCACTCGCTCTTTTCTCCCCCTTCTTTTCCTCAGGGCTCCTGTGCATGTCGGGCATATGTTGAAGGCCCAGCTTGTGACAGATGCAAGCCTGGATACTGGAACCTGACTCCAGAGAACCCCTATGGCTGCCTGAGTAAGGAAATGGCATTTGCATAACACCAGAAGCCCCTCTGCTGTAATGATGCAAGACTCAAACCCAAGCCATTAGGGACCATCACTGCTGGCTGGAAGTGATGCCCTTCCTTCCCTCTTCACACAGAAGGGACATGTTAAAGCTGGAACAGTCTGGGTAACCCCACATGGAGAGGGGAAGGGGTGGTGCCTGGAGCTTACTGCTTGGGATGAAACATAGGGCTCATTCAATGAGTTGTGCCATTGTCGTCCCTCCCTAGAGACTTGACACTAAATTTTTCATGGCCAAATATGCAGGAAAGGCCAATGTTTGTCTTTGGTTGTTGTGTCTTCAGCAATAACTGTCCAAAATGAAATGTGACCCCTTACCTGTGTTTTCTCGTGTGGTGGGTGCTGACCCCATAAGGCTTCTTCTCAGAGGTTGATTGATCTTCTGGCTTTCTTGTTCATCTCCTGTTCTCCAGGCTGCAAGTGTGACACCAAGGGCACCATCAGCAGAATCACGGAATGCCGGCAGGTGGGTTTGTTCCTCTGCTTCCAGGCAGAGTGTGCTGTGTTGGGAGTGTTCAGCTCTGTCTCTCCAAGCAGCTGCTAGAACATCCTGGCCTGATGCTGAGCTCTCAAATCTTGCACCACAATCTGGGCTTGCATGAGAACATGGGATTAAGACCTGTCATAAATTAGGCACCTAAATATTTCTGGGTCTGTCCCAAGATGCCTGGATTTTTGTTTGCCTGCATTGTTGGGTAATTTAAGTTATCTGGCCCTTATCTGGCCCACCCACACGCAGGAAGCTGTGTACAGCATGAAATTCAAAATGCTTCTGCACTGTCTCAGACCAGAACACAAATAACTGAGAAACAGCTTAGCTGTGACAAGGAACAGAAGGGAATGAGCTTCCATGCCTGCTTTTTCCTCCCAGGGCGATGGGCAGTGCTTCTGCAAACCCAACGTGTGTGGGCAGTTCTGCTCGACCTGCAGGGATGGCTACTTCAATATGGAGAATGCAAATTACTTTGGCTGCCAAGGTGAGCCCCCTTCGTGATGTGCTTGGGCAACTAAGGGGGACTGCAAGAAATGACCCCTGAGCACATTGCTCTAGATAGACTGACTGATTGTTGACCTTGGAGAGAAAGGGCAGGAGATGTCCCACCTCCTGGTTTGGGTCATCATTTTTGGGTGATAGGGTTTAGTGCTTGAGGGTTACAGTAGTAGTGCTGAGTTGACAGTTAGACTTGAAGATCTTAAAAGCCTCTTCAACCTGGATGATTCTATTATTCTATGGCATGGCCTAAAGCCAGGGGCTGGATCTTGCTGTGGATCTGGAGACCTGAGTTCTTGCTTTTAGCACCACTCGTTGCATTTCTGTGAGCAAAAAGCCAGGAAGGGTGTCCCAGTGGATGCCAAAAACGTGTGTGTGACCTGTTGGTCATGTCTTTGCAGCTGTGCCCCTTCCTTCTGCTGGGAATGGGTGGCCATGGACATGTGGAGTTGGCTGCTCTCCATGGTGCCCATGGGAAGAGGTAGAGGAGCAGATCCAGCTTCTCTCAGCCAGCTCACACAGTCCTGGCAGGGCTAGGAAAAGGGAGCAAGGCTGGTTGGTGCTGGTGGCAGGGCTGCAGCACCCAGCCATGAGGGTTTGCAGACCTTGCTCCTCCCGCAGCCAACTGGAAATAGTTCGGTGCTGAGGTGGAAGAAGAGACGATCCAAGTGGGGCCAGGGCCAAATGTGAAAATGGATACAATGGAACAAAAATAGAGGCTCGAGGCTCCCTGCCCACTGGGATGCGCCTTTGATTAGTGACCAGGAGCTCGTTAGCTTGGCAGGAATGTAAACAGGCGCTTCCTGCCCACAGGCTGCCGGTGCGATGTCGGCGGGTCCCTGGGGCCATCCTGCGAGGAGCGGAGCGGAGCCTGTCGCTGCCGGCAGAGCACACGTGGTCCCACCTGCACCCAGTAAGCTGCCAGCAGGAGAAGCACCTTGGAGTGCTCTCCTTCCTGTTCTTTCCCTCGAGGATGGTGTCCTTTGCTACCATGGGAATGAGGACCTTGCTGTCTGGGCTGCTGCCACATCAGCTGCATGCCTGGTACAGGTGCCTGCTTGCCTCTCCCTCCAGGTAGCCCAGTAGGTAACTGTGCTCTCTCCCCAGGCCTGTACGGGACCATTATTTCCCTGACCTTCACCACTTGAAATTTGAGCTGGAGGAAGGCACCACACCGTCTGGCAGGGCCGTGCGCTTTGGCTACAACCCTCTGGAGTTTGAGGGCTTCAGCTGGCGAGGATATGCACAGATGTCCTCCATCCAGGTACGCCCCTGTCGGCATCCCAGCCCAGCTCCCCCTGGGGAGGATGTGGCCAGTGGAGGACTAAAGTTCTTTTGGCACACATCTTTGACCCCAAGTGCTTCACAACCCCCCAAAATCACATGATGGCCAACATAAACAGCACAGGGTATATATAGCCTGTTTGTACAGATATTTCCTGTAGTGCTGGGGATGGCATAGACTGATGAGGGGAAAGATCCTAAACTGGGAATCCCATGACATCCTAATCCATTTAGACGAAATTGGTAGCTTGGTGATTACTTACAGGGATGTCTGGAAATGCTGTCTCTGTTTCCTTGTTGCTCTTTCATCTGATTGCTCCTTCCTGCAACTCTCTGTATAACCTTTCCTCCCTTTTCCAAAAAAGTTCTCTCCTTCTTAGCTTTCATGTTCATCTTGGATCTCGTTACCCTTCAGCCTCATCCCTTGCTGTTAGCTGGTTTGCTGTAACGATGGTTTACACTGATCTGGAGTTCTATAAGCCCTAGAAGTGAAGCTATTTCATCTATTGATCCTTTTTCTTCCTTGGTGAATTTTTCTGCATGGCGCCCATGGAAGGTGTATATGTGCTTGGGGATAGGGTGCAGGACAGCGATTCTCTTGACAGTGTTGTCCCATGTAAGATGCTCCTTACCCTGGTGCATGTACTTTTAGTTTTCTGCACTTTTCATGCTTAGGTAAAATAACAGAGCAGCCATTTCCCGTTGAATTTGTAGGTAGGAGCTAAGCAGTGGACTCCTCTAGGCTCCCCTGAGCAAATCCCAACCTTAAAGCTTAGGGATGGAGCTGATGCTGAAGCTCATGGCTTTAGTGTTGCATTCAGTGTTGGCATTTGAGATAGAAATAGGCCTCGATAGAAGGGCTGGTATGTGGCTTTCTGCTGACAGGTCTCATCTGTGGTTTGTTCTCATCAAGGTCCTTCCAGTATGCTCTCGAGTGGGAAGAAGGTGTGTAAATGGAGCTTTGAGGAATGCACAGCCCTCATTAAGAGTCTTCCTGGGCAGACCCCAGCTTTGGCCTGTAGGCGGGAGGTTTTTTCAGCTTAGGCCTCTTTGAAATGGGTCAGACTTAAGTGTCTCCTTAACTGGGGTCTTGCTGAACAGCATCCAGGCAGGTGGAGGGCTGACATGCCATCCATCACATTTCATTAGCTCTGCTATTCCTTAGCACTGTGCATTCCCAAGGGCAAGGCAACAACTCAGTTCCCAACTTCTTCTGTAGGCATTTGATCACAGCCCCATAAACGCTGGGCAGTGTTTAGTACCAGCTGGCTGGTTATGGCACACTTAAGCCTAAAAGCAACACGCTGATAACAGAGCAAGAACTTCTTACAACCCTTCCCCAGGATAGCCACAGCATCTTCCAGATGTGGTCAGAGCCTTTCCACCCCCTTCCACAGGCAGATTGCTCCCTCGGTGGCTGGCCCCAAAAAGGGGGAGAGTGTCATGAGGTGCCCATGCCATGGCTGCAGTAGGGTCTGTGTGCTTGTCTCCTCCTCGCACTGTGGCATGTTGCTTTGGGAGCAGTGAGCCGAGCGCTTGGGCTAGCAGTGTCGGCGGTGGAGGTAATTGAAGGTGTGCTCTGCTTCTCTCCCCTTTCTCTCTCCCACCAGCCCAAGGTAGTGGTGACTCTCAATGTGACCTCCCCCGACCTCTTCCGCCTCGTCTTCCGCTACGTCAGCCGGGGGCCCGCCAGTGTGGAAGGGAGGGTCTCGGTCGTTGAGGAAGGAAAGTTTAATGTTTGTGGCAACTGTAAGTGCATTTTTCACTTCTAGACTAACTCAGAGCATCCCATGCTGCAACACTGCTCCTCTGCCCCTTCTCCTGCCCCAGGTGTGCCCATCCCAGGTGTGCCCATTCCAGGTGTGCCCATCCTAAGTGTGCCTGTCCCAGGTGGCCGGCCAGAGTCGTGCCATGGGATGGCAAGGGAGGGGGAAGAGAGGCAGGCAGGTAGTCAGGTAGGCAGGCGGGTCAGGCCCTCCCACAGGGCAGGCGGGCAGTCAGGAGCTGGCCCCCAGTGATGTGTGCCCCATGTGCTCTTTTGCTTTTTGCAGAATAAGATCAGAGTCACTGTAGACGTGAAGGAGGCAGAGCTCTATCTGTTCCATGTCATCCTGAGGTATATTAATTCAGGAGGGGCCACAGTGTATGGCAAAATTACAGCTTATCAGCCACGAAGGAGAGGTAAGGAACCCAGACTGCTCTGCTCCCCTGCGCCATCGCCACCTCCTCCCCATCCCAGGCAACCTTCTGCATCATCCTTTCCAGAAGACGCTTCCATATGGCTTTACCCATTAGTCCTGCCCTTCTAAGTGAAAGGTTGAGTTTGAGGAATTGAAATCTGAGCTTGCAGCCCCCTTTATTTAACAAAGTAGCAGAAAACTGAGCCCAGCCCTGAGGCTGCAGACTGAGGAGACTGGAATAAGCCAGGCTGGTGGGAGATAAGGTGGTACAGTTCCTTTTCAGTATGGGACAAGATCACTCCAGTGCTCCAGGCAAAACTGAACTGACTTTCCACAAAACCAGAATGGGCCAAGTCCTGGAACGTGGATCCTAACTTTGGCAGCTGGACATGGTTTTATTCAGCAGACGCCCTGACATGGCAGTTCTGCCCTTGCCATGCACTTCTCCCAACAAACCAGGCTGGAAGCTTCACCTGTGGTGTGGGGTTTGGAAGTGACGTGGAATTGCCTGTGTTACACAGACATTGCACTCTGGTGCAGCATCTTCTCATCAAGCTATGAGCTGCTGGAGAAGAGGAGGAGTCACCAAAGATGCTTGGACAAACCTAGACCCCTGGACAACAAGTATTCTGGGAAACAATATGAGCAAGACTGTGTGGAGACAGACCTGAGGCCATGCGGGTGCCCTTGTTGGTGGCTGATTGATTTATCTTACCCCATTGGATGCCACAACCACATCGTCCTGCTGAAGCAGGATGTTTCTCCAGGTGGTCCTCCAGACCAGGCACACACAGCACAAGGCTGTCAAGAGCAACTATCCAATTTATCCATGTGTGAAGTTCTCTCCTCTGTCTTGAGTCGACACAAAAGGTGTTCTGCTTTTGATGTGATACGCAAGGCTTGAAACAGCAAGATACTATTTTTCTGCCTTTTTTTTTTTCCTTTGTGGGGAAAAAGATCTCTTTTTTATGGCTGGTCAAATAACATGGCAGATACGAGCTGTGGTCATACTTTAGGATCCCATTAAAGGTTAGGAAGTATTTTATCTGTCCTATCCAGCAGAGGAGCTCATTTGCCTTATTGTGTACTTCCTTCCGTGTGCAAAAGCAACATCTGATTTTTCTAGTGCTGAAGGCAAACAGCCAGGCTGGCACACTGACAATGGCATCTGGGAGGGCAGCATCTTTGGGAGGCTCCAGAAATACTCAGCCACCTTCTGCCTGGGTGGAACAGGCTTCACATGGCGAAGGACAAGCAGCTGGGAAAGAAGTAAAATTGGAAGATGTGGTTTGCAAGAAGGGAAGTCTTTTTCAAGTATAGGATTTACAGCCTCATTTCTCCCACCCCACATCCAGAAGCTGCCTCAGTCTGAATTGTGTATCGTCTCAAAGGGATATGAAACTTCAGCTTGTCAAGAAATCTACCCAACTGCCTGTTCAGAGAGATCTCTTCATTCTTTACACCCTCACCTCTGCTTCCCATCTTGGAAAGTGAAGGCTTGGCCTCATCTGATGTCAGGCATATTGCAGAGCTGGCACATGTGAGAAGGACTTACCCATCCCAGTGGTACCACAAGTCCTTGCTTTAGCTTCTGGCTCTCTATGTTGTGCCTTGAAGTCCACGTACCATACCAGGATAATCGGAGTGCCACGTTCCCCACTTCTTTTTTGCATCTCATCTTAGCTGCCCTATCACTTAAAATGAAATTTCTAAATCTCAGGTGCAGAGTCTGTGGCAAGAAGGAAGACACCAGCACAGCTTGGGGAGTCTCTGGGTGTTTGCCGGAAGACAGATATTTTACCTGTGGAGATGTGCTCAGAGTATCTCTAAGGAGAAATGCATCTGAGCAGTTCTGTTTGTCTGTCTCACCATAAATCCTTCACTGATCAGTTCCTTCCTTTTTTAGCTGGCAGAATGCTCCTTGTCATGCAATACTCTGTGCTTTGCAGGCTGGGGATGTAGAGCACAGTGTGAGAGCTCTGGATTGACATTAAGAAATGCAGTGATTTTTTTTTTTCTCCCATTAAGCTACCAAACAGATTCAGAGTGGATGTCTCTGTTCCAGGACAGTGTGGGATTGCGGTGCGTCTGCTCTGGCAGCGCTGAGATAATGGGAGCCCATCACTCACCACTGCACCACAGAGCTGCTTCCCTGAGCAGAGCCTCCCCAGGTTTTCCATTCTCATCCCTTCACAGCCTCTCATTCTTCCCACTCCAGGTACAGAGCAGACCAAGCAGATTGTCTTTGCTCCAAGCACGGAGCCAGCCTTTGTCACCGTCCCCCAGAACAGCTTTGGGGAGCCCTTCGTACTCAACCCCAACACCTGGTCTCTGGTTGTTGAAGCAGAGGGTGTGCTGCTGGTAAGGACCTGTACTCCATCCACCATGGGAGCTTCAGCAGCTCCTTGGGGACAAGTGTCCCAAACATAACAACACTCTCATCTCTCTCCTCATAGGACTACCTGGTTTTGCTACCCAGCTCATACTATGAAGCACCAATCCTGCAGCTAAAGGTCACAGAGCCATGTACCTATCAACCAGCCCCTGAACAAGCCACCCACAAGTAAGGATCTCCATGTCTCTGTGCTGTGTGGGACCTGCCCAGCTCATCTTGGCCTGGAGTTAAGGAATATACAGTCCATACTCTGAGAGTCTGGATGCAGCAAAATTGCTTAGTAAAGCACTTCGCTGTGATAGATAAAGCTTATGGATCCTGCATTGGCCCAGAAAGCCAACTCATAGCCAACTGCTCTTCCATGGCACAGTCAGTCTGTTCTCATGACCTGGAGGGCCAACTCAACCAGTAAAGCTATGGTTCTCCCCTCTGCTAGGTTGGGTTCCCGATGCCAGGTTGTGTCGGTGAACAATCCTGGAAAATGACTACAGTGAGTTAGGTCTTGCTGGACTATTTAAAATGAGCAAACAGAATCTGGTAGTTCTTGGAGCATCTCAGTGCATCTGTTTGCTCAGAACCTTTGTCTGTGCTCCCAAGAAGGCTGGTTGGGCTTTGGACACCAGTTGTCCCCTCCACTATAGTAATGGTCCCCAAAATAAAGCACAATGCAAGGGGAGAAGGTTTTTGTTGTTACTGCCCTCACTGGTCCTGTAATACCCAGTTTCTTGCTCCTCGCTAACCAGAGATGCCTCTTCACCCTCCTCATTGACCAAAGCCTTTTGCCAACCTGGCTGGGACCAGACTGCTTGGCTGCTCTCAACTCTTTACAATCATGATGTAACATAGATGCTTAGCAATTTTTTTTCTTTGTTTTCAGCTGCCTTCTGTACAAGTACCTCTCCGTGGATGGCTTCCCTGCTGTGTCAGGGGTGGATGCCGTGTGCAGGCTGGACAACCGGCTCCCCAGACCATGTCCCACAGAGCAGCTCACCCCCTCCCACCCACGGATGGCCACCTGCAGTGGCAGTGATGTAAGTGGCACTTCTGTTTAGTCCCTCACAGGGTGCAGCACGCACCCCTCTGCCCTCACTGTCTGGTGCTTTACTACACTTGGTTACCAGCACGGCTTTGCACCCGTGTACGCCACTGCTGCCCCATCACCCTTGCTGCTGTGTGCAGCTAAAAACAATGTCTCGCATGCAAAGGGTTTGCAAGGACTTGGTAATAGTTGTCCCATTGTCCTCTCAGCTGCAGAGGTGATTTGTAGCATCCTGCACATACTCACTGCAGGATGTGGGACAGGAGACCCTCCTTCAGTCATACCTCTGTCCTCCAGGTGGAAGTCCAGCTGTCCCTGCCTGTTCCCTATCCTGGAAAGTACGTGCTGGTGGTGGAGTATGCCAACAACAATGCCCTGCAGATGGTGGGCATTGCCGTGAGCTCACCACACTCGGCCATGCAGCAGGGCACGTTCACCTTCTACCCGTGTGTCTACAGGTATGGTCACCTCTGAAATGGAGAAAGAGTGCAGTTCTCCTCTGCCACGGCAGGGAAAGGCACTCTCAGTTGAGCTTTATCTGGTTTGTCACGTGAATAAAGTAATGCCTCAGTGTTGTCCACCTAAGCTGTGTGTGTGCAAGCTCAGTTTAGCTGGACAGGGATTTTTGTGGCTGGCCATCTACAGCAATTGCATACCCGTGTCAACGTAGTCCTCTAATACCTCTGCCAGGAGCTAATCTGTTGCATCCATTACAGCTAGATACATCCACAGGGGCTTTGACTTAGGGCATGACCTACAGACAGGTTTATTGGAGACAGGTCGAACCCTCTCTGTTTCAGACTGCAACCTTTGCAGTAGGAAACAAATGTTTGGAGTGTCCTTGAGAAACTTCACTCTTATAACTTGCCAGAAAAAACATTAAAAGATTTGCAAGGACTTTGTGTAAGTCCCTTCTGGACATATAGCTGGCAAGACAAGAAATGGGTCATGACACTGCCTAAGGCTGGCTTCAAAATCTGTTTCTCTTACAGCTTCCTTTGTCGAGGGATTGCTGTGGATTCCCAGAGCCGTATGGCAACTTTTGACCTTACCTCAGAGGTCACCATTCGATTCACCTCTGATCTGGCTGACTTCTTCCTGGTAAGGCTCCTGTGAGGGCAGCTCTCTCAACAGGTGACAAGCAGGAGAGGTACCTAGGCTGTAGGAAGATTTTCTAGTCCTGAGTGGACTGGACACTAGAACTTGGCCTGTGTCACGACCAGGCCAAGGGGGAGAACGGGGGCAGTGGGATGTTTTGAAGTTCATGGGGCTGGGACTGGGGAGACGATGGGGACAAGCAGCTGCTCAGGCGGAGGGAGCTCTGCAGCAGTGGGGCAGTGCCTCTTATCTTGAAGGCTTTCACATGCTTAGCCAAGGATAGAAGCAGCCTATGTGGAGCTCCTAAATGCCCTAGGGCTTATGCCAAGAAGAAGAGACAGGTTTAGAGGTGTGACTGCTATTCCTTAGCTGAAGTGTCCTATGAGTGCTTAGTGTGGTCATCCTGATGGCTGGTGGGCACAGGAATTGCTGTGGGCTCCAGGGGTAAAGGCTGTCACACAACCAGTTGTCTCTCTTTCACATGTGACAGCACAAAGTGTATCTCATTCCTGCTGCTCAGTTCACCATGGAGCTCATTGAGCCGAAGGTGCATTGCATCAGTGTCCACGGCACGTTCTCATCCAACAGGTAGGAATCTCAAGTCTCTCATCATTTTAGCATGGATGTGGCTCTTTCCAAAAGCAACTGCTTCCACCACTTCCCTCAGATTTGGACCCTTTTAAGTTCTTGACACCGTAGAAAAAAATCTGTGGGTGAGGTGAAGCTCCTTTCCTCCTTTCCCATTTCCACCAAGCAGGCAGCTGTGGAGTACAGACTGGGAGTCAGGCTGCTGGTCATTTATCTGAGCACCACACTGCCTCCTGGGGCAGCCACTGAGTGTCATCCCCAATAGACATTCCTGTGTCTGCTCACGTACAGCAAGACACACACTGTATCCAAATTTTTGACACTGCTTTGAATAAATATTTGCAGAGGAATTGACCTGTGCCAGATTCCTGCTCTTCCTGCTTACCAGGAGTGCTGGTAGCAAGCTCTTCCTCAGCAGGCATACTTTGTAATCCACCAGGAATTACAGGCCCTGCTTCTCCTGCCAGGAGCACAGAGCCTCTCTTTCTATGTCTGAGATCCTTACATTGTTTGCTCCTTGTTTTGCAGCAGCTCCTGTGTTCCCTCAAGGTTTCCGAAGCTTTCTCAGTCGCTCATTTTGGAAGGGGCCCAAGGTCTGCCCATTGCCCCTGGTGTCCCTCTGGCTCACGCTGTCCATGTGGCACCATCTGGGGTCCCAGTGGAGCCTGCTCCTCGTCCTGCCACAGTGGTGGACCCCACTGCAGAACTCATCCTCCTGCAGTCCCCACAGGTAGTGGCATAGGTCTGGGTTGGGCTGGTTTGCTGATCCTGTGACACTGGACCCCGGGGACAGGGAGGAGTTTTCCTTACCTGTTGAACAGCTTTATCAATTACCCTTTTCAGAACTTAATCTGGACTTTAAGCCTGTCTCTGAACCTGTAATTCCCATGGGCTCACCCGAATGAGCTCCGTCCAGCCCTGCTTGGTTATCTGGGATCCCAGGAAAAGCTTTGCAGATGGCACTGTTAGAGGGGGGATTGTAGAGACAGGGGTGGGAGGTGGCGGCAGTTGTTGTAGATTCACCAAATTCTCAAGACCTGACAGTTGTGCAACAAGACCACAAATTTGTACAATAATTAAAAAAATATCCCAGCTGTGAGTGCAGACATCAGATGTGGATTTTTGTCTCTCTTCCCGTTTTGGGACAGGCTGCAGTGGTGTTCAACAGCCGGATCCAGACCTTGGGTCGCTATGCTTTCATCCTGCACTACTACCAGCCCAGCCATCCCACCTTCCCTGTGGAGGTGTTGATCAACGGTGGGCGCATCTGGCAAGGTGAGAAGAGCAGGAAGCTGCTGGCAGAAGCTCTGGAAGCTTTTCATGCCAGAGGATAACTGGGTTCTTTGGGGCTCACAAAGATGCAGCAAGATTGATTCATCTGGGAGAGTGTGATGGGGCCTCTAAGGGCCTTCTGGGACTACTTTTGTTGTCTTTTCAGGTCAGACCAATGTGAATTTCTGCCCACATGGCTACGGGTGCCGGAGCCTGGTAGTTTCCGAAGACCAAATTATCCTGGATGTTACAGATAATGATCTGACTGTCGTTGTTCGAGTGCCAGAGGGCAAGCAGCTGTGGCTGGTAAGTGTCTTCTCAGGAAGCTTCCAGGGCATGCTGGACCAGGCTTCAGCAGGGCTGGAGTTTCTCCCTGAATTTTTGTCACTGTGCAACCGCAGGAATGTTTCCCACCATCACTCAGTCTCTGAACTACCCTAGAAAGTTGCAATTTCCGACTTTAGTGGTTTAGAATTGAGGGCAGAATTCACAGAGACAGCTGTATGTGACAGTTATCCTTCACTGTCTGGTTTTGATACCAAAACAAGGCAGAAATCAAAGCTGTTGCTTTGCATGCATAGTTTGTGATAATCCAGAGTCAGCCTTACTCCTGCCCCAGCAGTATTTTACACCTTCATAGTAGGTGTCTCATCATGGGAGTAGGTAGCCTTTTTATCCTCAAGGAACAGGACTAGAAGACTGACCAAAATTTGGATAAGTGACTGAAAGACAGAATTGGAACCCTGATACCTTCATGTCTAGAAATTTAAGATGACAGTGACTGCCTTGCTGCTGCAAGACACAGCCAGTGCTGCCCTTTGGGGATATTCTGCCTGTTCTTACTCCACTAAATTCAGGCCACTCCTCATGTGAAGCATTAGACTCGATTAGATGGATCCTGATGGACAGAACCCAACAGAGAGATGACCTCTAGTCTTTGCAGTACTTGAGCACTTTGTGTGCTGCATTGTGTCCCAGCAAAGGATGAGAGGTTAAGGGTGCATTTGAACATTTGAGTCATTTTGGACAGTGTCTGTCTGTCTGTCTGTCTCAGTTTGCCCTTGTTTTGCAGGATTACATCCTTGTGGTGCCTGAGGACAGCTATAGCTCTCAATACCTGCAGGAAGAACCCCTGGACAAGTCCTATGATTTCATCAGCAGCTGTGGCATCAACAGCTTCTACATCAAGTGAGACCCTTGGTTTGGGTGCCTTCTCTGCTGTTCGCAGGCTGCACCCTCCTCAGGGAGCAAAACCATGTTTACTTTGTATGGGGCAGGGGAGGGGACTGGTTATCTATTGTCCAGACGTGTGGGTATTTGGGGGGATCTCAGTGTCACAAGGCTCTCTCTCCCACCACCTCAGTACCCACTGCTGCAGGAGATCCTGCTGGATTTTGGAGTTGTGGGGGTGGGCAGCACGGTGACTCCTCCTGCCTTCCCCTGCAGCCCCAGCACGTCATCGAGGTTCTGCCGTGACTCTGCCATCTCGCTCTCCCTCTTCTACAACAATGGGGCCCAGCCGTGCCGATGCCATGAGGCTGGGGCACGGGGCAGCCAGTGCGAGCCCTTCGGGGGACAGTGTCCCTGCAAGTCCAACGTCATCGGCCGAGAGTGCTCCCGCTGTGCCACCGGGTACTGGGGCTTCCCCAACTGCAGGCGTGAGTTGTCCCATCTCCTGCTCTGCTTTCCCAGCACTTGCTGCTTTACCTCCTACAGGACTGAGGTCATTTTTGGGACATGGCTGCATTTTCCAGCCTTGTAATGGCTCTCTTTTCATGCAGACAGCCCAGCTGCTCTCAGAGCAGTTGAGCTGTGCATCCATTCCCCTTGCTCTCCTTGGCTTGTGCTGCCCCAAACCCAGCCCTTTTCTTCCCTTTCCAGCCTGCGACTGCGGGACACGTCTCTGTGATGAAGTGACAGGGCAGTGCATCTGCCCTCCACACACCCTGAAGCCAGAGTGTGTTGTCTGTGAGCCCCAAACCTTCGGCTGCCACCCCCTCATCGGCTGTGAGGACTGCAACTGCTCCCGGCCTGGCGTGCAGGAGCTGACAGATCCAGGCTGCGATGTGGACAGTGGGCAGTGCAGGTTAGGAAGCCTTGTCCTGGCACTGGAGATGTCTGGAAGCATCCCTGGTCCCTGCTGGAGTGGTGGGATACATGGGCAGGCTGCAGGGAGGAAATGTGCAGGATGGGGAGAGCTTTGGCAGCTCCCCTCACAGCACAGCTGTGACTCTTGTGTCCACCCAGGTGCAAGCCCAACATCATCGGGCGACGGTGTGACCTCTGTGCCCCTGGCTACTACCACTACCCTGAGTGCAGGCGGTGTGACTGCCACCAGGCTGGCACCAAGGCCAGCATTTGTGACCCGATCACAGGGCAGTGTCACTGCAAGGTCAGTCTCTCGATGCCTTTACACAGTGCCTTTCTCCTTGGCTTGGCTCTCCTGCTCTGTCTGGGGTTTGGGGGTTGTGGGTGCCTGGCATGCCAGATGGGGCAGGGCTGGAGAAGGAGCTGCAGCCATCCTGCCCCATGGTGGGTGGGCTCACAGCCCCCTGTAGAGCTCTTATCTCCCTGTGTGTCCTGGCTCACTCCTTGGGCTCACTCCTTGGGCTGTCACTGAGGAAATGGCCAGTCTGGCCCCAGCCCTGTGTCAGCCCATTGCAGGTTAAAGCTGTCAGCCCTATTGACTCTACTTGCTCCTGCATGGCAGAGTAACTCAAACTGAGCTGCCTGCTCCAGCCTCTTTGTAGGGTGTTTTCTCTCAGGGAGTTGGATGTTTAATGGGTACTTTACAAGCAGACCCGTTCAGGGACTGCCTGATCATCTTTCAGCATCACGTCACTGTGCTTTGATCACTCTTACAGCTTTCCTTGTGCTCATGAGAAGCTGCTGACACTGTTGAGCTTTCCTTGTCTTCCAGGAAAATGTGGAGGGCCTGAGGTGTGACCAGTGTCGCCTGGGGACGTTTTCTTTGGATGCCACCAACCCCAAGGGCTGCACCAAGTGCTTCTGCTTCGGTGCGACGGATCGCTGCCGCAGTGCTGAGAAGCACCGAGCTGAGGTGAGAGAGGCTGCAGGTCAGCTGTGCTCCTGTCCACCTGGCTCCCTCCTGCCCTGGGGTCTCTGTCCTGTGGAAGATAAACTCTGAGGATGGTTTTCTTTGGCTCTCTGTGCCCATCTCACACTTCCAATGCCTTTGCCTGATCTCTGGGGTCTCATGTCGTGGCACAGGGGGGACTGTGCTTGGTGGGGGCAGGGGTGACGCTCAGCTTTCCAGTGGTTTCATCAGGATGCATGTGAGGTGTGAGCTATGAGCTATCCCCCTTTCTGCTGCTCTGGGACTTGTTCTTCTGGAGCATCAACACCCAGATACCTTGTGTAACTCCACTGGAAGACCCACATTTACTCTTCTCCCCCAGTTTGTCGACATGAACAGCGGGTGGCTTCTGTTGAGCGGCGACCGCCACGAAGTGCCAACAACTCTGAGCCTGAGGGAGCAGCTCATCACTGCTGACCTCAAGAACCTCCCAGATGCCTACCAGGAGCTCTACTGGGTTGCACCCAGCTCCTACCTCGGGGACCAGGTAAGAGCACAATGGTGACTGGGCCACTCTGACCCCACCAACACATGGGCCTGCAGTGTTCCCTCCAGTGTTGCACTCCAGGTGAACATGGACAGCTCTAACACATCTCAGTAGTGTGGACTTGCAGCAACATATTGGATTTCTCTCCCTCAGGTTTCCTCCTATGGAGGGCACTTGCGCTATGAACTGCACTCCAACCCACGGAGGGGTGACGTGTTCATTCCCATGGAGTCCCGCCCGGACGTGATCCTGAAGGTGCAGCCCAAGAAATCCCCTGGTGCCTTCTGTTAATACAGAAGCAGGATGAAGTGGTGGCTGACACCTTTCTTGCTTTTCCCAGGGAAATCAGATGAGCATCATGTTTCTGGAAGGCACCTATCCATCCCCAGGGGAGGTACATGAAGGCCGGCTGCAGCTGGTGGAGGTGAGTTTGCATGCATCAAGTGCTGAGGTGCTACTGGAATAACAAGACCAGCGTATGGACAGAAGGACAGCTGCTTTGAGCTCAGCATTGTAGGCAACAGAACTGCCTGTGAAGAACCAGGGCTGTTCCACTCATGCAAAGGGGGGAGCCCCAGCAGCAGGGAAGTGGAGGCTGGGCTGGATGTTCAGGTGCCTCTGCTTCCTGCCAGTGATGTCAAGTCTTCTCTCACTAGGGTAACTTCAGACACACAGAAACACACAACCCCGTGTCCAGAGAGGAGCTCATGATGGTGCTGGCAAACCTGGAACAGCTGCAGATCCGGGCACTCTTCTCCCAGCTCTCTTCATCTGTGTCCCTGCGCCGTGTGGTCCTGGAGCTGGCAACAGACACAGCTACAGGCATCCGGGCCAGCAACGTGGAGCTGTGCTTTTGCCCAGCTAACTACCAGGGGGACTCCTGCCAGGTAAGGGGGAAAGTGTACATGTTGATACTGACAGAGGGGAGTCAAGCAGTCATGTTTCAGGTCTCAGCCACCCCTTGTGCTTGGTGTGGGTGGAAGATGTCGGATTTGGATGTTGGTGCAAAGCAGTGGTGCCAAGGTAGCAGCTTCCAGGCTGACTCCTGAGGGACTTCAGTTGAAATTACAGCTTAAGTTGTTCCAAAGCAAAGAACATCTGCCTGGTTCTTCCCACTGCAGCACAGTGGACATGGGAGATGTTCAGTAGCTGCATCTGCCTTCTTTGAAGGGACATGATGGGGAGATCTGTCAGATGTCGCAGACCAAAATTATGTGCATGCAGTGCCCAGGAATAGGTCCTTCTGTCTGGCCAATTATCTCCTGGTAATGAGGAGTAGGAAGGAGCTGCACTGAAAAATCTTCATCGTTGCTTTTAATCTCTTCTCCATCAGTGACAACCCTCTGGGAATTCTGTCATGAAAATTAAATCAGTTTCTTTGCTTTCCCCAAAAGTACCAAGCTGTTTTTCAGATTGCTGACTTTTTCTGTCTCCTCAGGAATGTGCTCCAGGTTACTACAGGGACACCAAGGGGCTCTTTCTGGGAAAATGCATCCCCTGCCATTGCAATGGCCACTCAGACCAGTGTCTGCCAGGCTCTGGGATATGCCTTGTAAGTAAACAGTGAAGCAGCATGATATTTTGGAGTTACGAGGTCTTGACATACTAAGTGAGGCAACAGGACAGTGCCCGAGTTGGAGCTTTAGCTGCACATGTTGTTTCAGGGGTGGTCCTGGTCACGGTCAGTTTAGGGAGCAAGGATTGAGGAATCATGGTGGGGAATTCTTAGTGCACTCCACCATTTCTTGCTGTCAGTGCTGAGCCCTCAGTTTGCCTTTCCCTTGCAGAACTGCCAGCACAACACAGAAGGAGATCACTGTGAGCGGTGCAAGGATGGCTACGTGGGCAACCGCTCTGCTGAAGAGCCCCTCCAGTGTGTTGGGTGTCCATGCCCTCTTTCAGTTGTCTCCAACAAGTAAGCACATTTGGATGGGATTGCCTGTCTGGCCTCACTGCTGGCACCAAATCAGGGGTAACTGCACCTCTCTGTGTACTCTTCTCGTTTCAGCTTTGCCGTTGGCTGTGTGAACAAGGGTTCCAACATGCAGTGCCTCTGCAAGCCCGGCTACGCTGGACCCAACTGTGAGCGGTAAGGGCAGTGGCACCTGTGTTTGTGGGGCCTCAAACACACTAATCCTGTCCAGCCACTGCTGGCACACAAGAGAAGTTTCCTAGCAAGGACTGCGATGGAAATGGTTGGTTCTGCCCCACATGCTTTGTTCTAGGAGCATTTCCTTCAGTCGTTTTCAGTCTGCAAAGGCCCTATTGCTGTCTCCACTGCTGAAATCCTGCGTCACAGTATGACTTAGCTGTGCTTTACCTTGGCTTGCAGTCTGTGGCAAAGGTATCGTGAGGCAAAACACGGAGAGCTCTGAGATCCCTGATAGCTGCAGCAGTTACAGGTGTTGGATGCTCACACTGTTACAATTGTGCAACTCCAACACAGTGCAGGATGAGTTGTGGGATTCCCCTGATGCCCCCACTCTGTTTCAACTCTGTATTTCTCCAGGTGTGCCCCAGGATACTATGGCAATCCCTTGGTGATTGGCAGCTCGTGCCAGCCCTGTGACTGCAGCGGGAACACGGATCCCAACATGCTGTTCAGCAGCTGTGACTCCCTGACGGGCGCCTGCTCGGGCTGCATGCACCACACGGCCGGCCCACGCTGCGAGGTCTGCGCCCCTGGCTACTATGGGGACGCTGTGGTAGCCAAGAACTGCACACGTGAGTGGGGGAGACAGCAAGCACAGGGGGAAGGGGAGCTTGGACAGACTGGCCTTGGACATGCTTAGCACCTTAGCCAGGCTGTGCATTGCCCCAGTGAGCCGCAAGCTTGGTCATGCACATGGCAGCATCCTCTGAAGATGGTAATTAGAAAGTTGGCATGGTGGCGTTGGGTCATAAGTTGGACTCGATCTCAAAGGTCTTTTCCAACCTAATTGATTCTGTTAAAAAAAACCTGCCTTCCAGCATCACAACTTTGTAACTCCCAATCCACCTCCAAATGCAAGCTGCCAAACTGCTCCCAAGCTGAAAGAGTCTTGCCACGAGCAGCTACTGCAAGAGCAGTGCTGGTACTCCCTTGGGAGTGGGGGCTTCCATAGCCCACTCCCAGCACTGCTCCTCTCCCTGTGAGGAAGAGCAGCATAACTGCAGCTCACAAAAAGGAGGTGCCCTGAGGGGGTGTTGTGGGAATAAGTTCTTGGGAAGAGCAAATCCAAGAGGAGAGAGGCTCTGTCCTTGTTGTGACTGATAGACAAGGGGGAGACAGGCTCAGTGTAACACTGAGTGTATTTTTTCCTGGCAGAGTGCAACTGTTCACCTTGTGGGACTGACTCCTGCCACCCACGAACTGGCCAGTGCTTCTGCAAGACAGGAGTGACAGGCCAGCGCTGCGATCGCTGTGAGGTGAGGGCTGTCTGTGCACTGGGATGGTGCCTGTGCTGGGATGGGGACGCGGGGCAGCCCCGGTGTGTCACCCCAGGCCTGTGAGCAGAGCAGGGCTGGCTGCTGAAGGCTGGATTTGCAGGAGCAAATGCCTGCACATGGAGAAAGCCTATTAAAGATCTGGCAGCATCAAAGGGAGGCAGCATTCCACTGCAGCTGGGGCAGTAATATCGTGTCTTTTGGGAAGCTGCAGTAAACTCATTTTCCTGAATACATCCAGAGTGGGATTTACAGGGCAAGGGCGGGTTTGTAGGGAAGTGCTGTGATGTGTTTGGGTTCTTACTGCATCTCCATATCTTCACCATGTTGCTGTGAGTTTTGTGGTGGTCAAAACACATCCAGAGAGCCAAGCTGAGGTTGCACGTCACTCCCCCAGGAGGGTGGCACTCATGCCCTCCTACTGAACAGGGCACTCACTGTCCTGCTTTTCCCTAGGAGGGGTACTATGGCTTCGAGGGATGCTCTGGCTGCCGGAGGTGCGACTGCGACGTGGGTGCTGTGGGGAGCAGCTGCCACATGCAGACTGGGCAGTGCAGCTGCCTGCCTGGCGTCGGCGGCTCGCGCTGCCAGCAGTGTGCCCCGGGCTACTGGGGCTTCAGCCAGAGCGGCTGCACAAGTGAGTGTGGGGCCCCAGCGTGGGGGAGTGGGATGGAGCTTTGGTGGCACATGTGCTTGTCCAGTTGTTGAAGGTGAAAAAGAGCTGTCTGCTGTCTGAGGGCCTGGGTTGCGCAGGGAAACCCCTGGGTGTGGCATGTAGATCAGCACAGCTGGAATAGCGAGAAAATGATGCCATGGGCCTCTCTTTCCCTGTTATTCAACTGTGCAGAGTGTGAGTGCAGAGGAGGTTCCTGTGACCCACGCACTGGGGAGTGCACGTGCTCCAACGGGCTGACAGGAAAGCAGTGTGATGTCTGCATGCACAAGTATGAGATCCCTGTGGCCAACGGCCCAGACAGCATGAGATGTGAAGGTCTGTATCCCACAGTCCTGGGGAAGGAGGTGAGGGCAGCCCGGGAAAGGGCCTGTGCTGAGTGCTCCCTTCCCCTGGCAGTGTGTGACAGCTGTGTCCTGCTCCTGCTGGAGGATCTGCAGAGCATCGAGATGTCCTTCCCCTCCATCCGTGGCCAGCTGGTCAACCTCAACGCCAGCTCCATCGCCTGGGCTCGCCTCCACGGTCTCAACAGCACTATAGTGGCCATTGCTGTATGTGGAAGGTTTAACATCACTTTCTGCCCTTGTTTCCTGGCCTGTTGGCCTGATTTCATCTCTTTTTCTCCAGAGCCAGCTCCGTGAGTACCACAGAGCCATGAACAAGGTCAGGCAAAGGGCTGATGAGCTGGAGGATGAGAACGTGGACCTGACACAGGACCTGAACACACTGCAGCAAAAAGTAGGGTATTTCTCCACCTTCCTTTGGCAGAGCACAAGACTCTCCTTTTACCAAAACGAGGGTTTTGAATGCTGTGAGGAGCCCAATTCAGACAGGCTGCATCTCCTGCCTAGCCAGCACTAAGCTTCACTGTTAGGTGCTCTGGCTGGATTACCTGCATTCCTCCCTTGAGGAGCTGTTAAACAGGATGTGAAATTGATTGTTTTTTCTTGATTTACTACTACTTGCTTTTGAGGTGACTCCAGTGTTAACAGTAAAAATAAACTCAATCAAATGTCATTTTTAGAAGGAACATAAAACATCTGGGTCTGTCATGGATGCAATCTCTATGTAGTCACAAAACAAGCAGTTCTGTTTTCAGAGAACTTGTGAACTGAGCAAGATTTGATTTGATTTTATTTGATTTATAAACTGCCTGTCTGTAATCCAAGAGAGAGGGAAAAATCTCTACTTGATGACATCCCCTGACAACTGCAAAGGCAAACTGCCCCTGTGTATGTGGTATGTCCATACTCCCAACAGCCAGACTCTCTTTTGATGTCCTGTCAGGACCCAGGTTTGCCTGAATCCAGGCTAGAGGGCTTTTCCCTGTGCTAGGAGCACAGAACAGTGCTTTCCTCTGTGGTCTTGGGATTCTTTGAGTATCCAGAGCCTGTTGCACTGGAGCTGCATTTACTGCTTGTGTTTCTCTGAAGGTGCTAAATAAAACCACCACTAAGTGCACTGTATGAGAGCAGCACAGGGCAGGCTGTCCCTGGTTCAAGGACCTCAAAGGCTGCACATTCCCAAGCCTCATGTGCCTTTTGGGAGCAGCTTTCCCACTGACAAATCACATAAAATGTCATCCCATGCTCCGGCTAAGCCAGTGTTTTTGTTACAGATGACCATGACTCACAGAGAAGCGATCCGTGTTGATCAGCACACGAGGGAGACGTACCAGAGAGGGGAACAACTCCTGCTGCACATCCAAAACATCCAGAGGGGCATTGCAGGTACATAAAGAAGGCTCTGGGTTTTTTTTCCTGTGGTATGTCATACTCTTGGTTTCAACCACCACCAAGTACTGCATCACTTAGAAAAAGCCTTGGAGAGAACAAGGGAAAATAAAATTAAATTAAGATCCCTGCATACTTCCTGCCTTTTCTCTGCCCAGGTTTTTGTGAGTCTGACCTACTTGGCTGAACACAGTCTTCGGAAAAAACACAATAAACTTGCACAAATGTTATTAAAATGCATAAAACGGACAATCTGCATTACAGCTATAGGGGAGATTTAGCAAAACAGAGCTACAGCATGTGGGAGAGAAGGTAGAGCCACAGAATGATGGTTGGGGTGTAGCATGTGTTCCTGGCAGCAGCCAAGGAGGCAGGAACATGGGGCAGTGTCTCTGGGTGAGCTCAGACAATTGAGGTGTTTGAGCGCTGCATAAAATCTGGCTGTGGTCTGTGAGGGTGATGTAAGAGGGGAAGATCCCGGGGGATTATTAAGGACCTGAGCTGATCAGTGCTAACAGGGGATCTGCATTTCTCTGCAGACCTGGTGCGGCAGATGACCAGACTTGGGGCAGCAAACGCCAGCACCACCTCCACTGAGGAGTTCCGGCAGAAGATGGCCGAGGTGGAAAGCATGCTGAGGGAGATGAAGGAGCGCAGTCTGGGCAGCCAGGAGGACCTGGCAAGGCGAGAGCACGAGGAGGCTCAGACGTGTGAGTCCTGCTCAGTGGGACAGGACAGGGCTGGGTCTGGTCTGGCCATTCCTGGCTTGGAGCCCGTGCAGACACTACACATCGTGGTCATGTTTCCCCAGCAAGTTTCACAGGAGTTTCAGAGTCCTCTGTGACATTCCAATAAGGTCACTTGTGGTTCTTTTTCCAAATTTCGAAGCAGAAGCATCTGGGTAGTTCTTTCTGATATCAAAAAATGGCAACACTTAGCACCAGAAATCACCATTACTATGTGATGTATTCATAGCACATGTGGATGTGAAGAAGTCACATCATTTTTCTTCATATTTGCTGTCCCAGGAGAGAGGTTCAGAGTAACAGCCAGCAGCCTGCACCACAGTAGCTCTGTTGTCCTGAGGGCATCCTTGCAGAAGTGAGGGTGGTGAGCCCAACTGCATAACCCGGCATGCTGGCACTGGCACTCTGGCACTTCTGATTAACAGGCCCTGTCAAAATACAACTCAGCAGCTGAAAGCTGGAATTACAAACTGGCCCTTGCTGGAAATAAATATATTTTTCAGTGGAAGTAATCAAGCACTGGAATAGATCTTCAGATGGAGTTTCTCCATCATCTGGAGACTTTTAGGCATGGCTATGTGTCTTTAGGACAGAGATACCATCTCTCTAACCAGCACTCGGAGTTTGGAGACAGTCTTGGACAAACTCGTGTGTTGCCTGGGCTGAAAGCGAGGGAGCAAGTGAGGGAAGATGGTCACTTCTGTCCTTGATACCAATTCTCATCATCTCCATCCCCAGTGCTGCACCGGGTGAGGAGCGAGCTGCATGCCCGCTGGCAGTCCAACCAGGACCTGGTGAGCAGCATCCAGGACCAGCTGGCACAGCACAGCTCCCAGCTGATGGATCTGCGTGATGCCCTCAATGAGGCTGTGAACAAAACCAGGGAGACTGAGGACTTGAACAGCCTGAACCGGAACAACCTGGAGGAGAGTCAGGTAGACCTTCACCAGGTGATCCTGGCCCTGCAGTGAGGGGGGGGCTGTCCCAGCCCTCCTGGTACCTAACCCTGGGTCTGTGTGTCTAGCAAAAGAGCCAGGAACTCCAAAAGCAGCATGTGCTGGTGCAGGAGACCCTGCGGATGGCCAAGAATGCCCTGGCCCAGGTGTCTGACTTCCTACAGAAGATGGAACGTGCGAAGGAGGTGAGTGGCAGAGATGCTTTGGCTTGGGTAGAGGGTGAGGGGGTGGCAGCCCTCAGGCATGATGTGTCCCTGCAGGACTATGAGAAGCTGGCAGCACGGCTGGATGGGGCAAAGCTGCCCCTGACTGAGCGGATTAAGAAGTTCTCCCCAGCCAGCAGCAAGATCCCCATCGTGGAGGAGGCAGAGAGACATGCCCGGCTCCTGGATGAGCTTGCAAGGAACCTGTCCAGGTGAGGCACCAGTCCTGCCCCTTGCTAGACAGGCCATCTCCTACCAGAGTTGGCGATGGGAAAGTGCAGCCCCCACCAAGGCCAGAGGAACAGTGAGGTGTCACCTCTGAAGCTTTTATCCTGGAGCACACATGTTGAGGAGCCCAAAGGTGGGGGCATGGGCAGGAACATGAGTGTTTTCCATGAATGTGATGTCTTCATCTTCCAACACAGCATTATCCAGGGCACAAACCAGGATGGCTTTATCCAGCGGGCGATCGATGCCTCCAATGCCTACGCCAGCATCATTGAAGCTGTGAAGAAGGCAGAGCGGGCAGCCCATGATGCTGATGAGGCAGCCAGTGAGGCCTTGATGGTATGAGCTGTAGGGGCAAAACCCAAAATCCCTTCCCTCTGATACTTCTGTGCCAGGGAGCAGCACCTCTGCCACAGCTGGGGCCTGACTTGGTGTTTGGGTCTCCCCATCACATCCCACTGCAGTTGCCTGAATGAGTATTTTGTGTGCAGTTAGAGCTAGAGATTGGAATTCCTCTTCAGAGTCCCATGTTTGTTTCACAGAATGTCATGTCAGAAAATCTCGGGGCTGTCTCTAAAGTGCTGAAGAGGAACAGCAGCAGCCTGGAGGAGGCTGTGAGGAGACAGCAGGCAAAACTCGATGGAAGTGAGTGAGGGAGGCTCCTCACAGGGTGTGATGTCCTTCGGGCTGGACCAAGCTCCAACACACAACATGTGTGTTTCTTTAATTGCAGCTATTAAAGGCACTCTACAGACGGCAAAGGACAAGCTGGCTGACCTCCGTGTGAGGAAGGAGCGGCTCCTGAGCCAGCTCCAGTCTGTGCAGGACATGCTGGGCAGGGACCAAGGTTTGTTCTGGGGTAGCTGGAGTGAATCTCTCTGCTCCCTTCTTTGTGCCCAGACTGTGGCCCAAGAGTGTTTCCTCCCTGCTCCTGGCCATCCCAGAGATATTTCTCCTTTTTTTCCAGAGGACACAAAGGAGATGATCCAGAATGCCAAAGCAGCTGCTGCTGAGGCCAACGAAACAGCTGCAAGAGTGGAAGATAACCTGAGCTCCATGAAGAAGAAGCTGGATGAGTGGAAAGACCAGTATGGAGGCCTTCGAAATGAAGACCTGAACCAGGCAGTCCAGGATGCCAGGAAATCTGGTGAGTGCTGAGCCCACTGGGCTGCCACTGAGTCTAACACGAGTCTCAAACTGCCTGAGTTTCACATTTCCCTTCCTCACTGACCTCCAAACCCCCTGGCTCGTCCCCAACCCCAGTGTCCAGCCTGGAAAGCACCATCCCACTGCTTCTGGAGAAGCTGAGCAGCCTGGAGAACAGGAGGAACAAAAATGCCACCGTGTCAGAGAACATTGTACGGATCCGGCAGCTCATCACACAGGCGAGGAATGCCGCCAGCAAGGTGGGCTCAGAGTGAAGGAGGGCTTACCTGAGGGTAGCATGCAAATGGGAGGGTACCTGGGAGAGCTCTGGAGCCACCAGGCAGGGCTCCTCTCTCATGGCAAGACTCCAGAAGGTGCTTTGACTTGGTAGAGCTGGCAGTGACCGGTCAGGCAGCTGCAGCACGTCCAGTGCCACAGGGCTGGATTTCTCTCCCTACAGGTGAAAGTCCCCATGAAGTTCAATGGCAGCTCAGGTGTGCAGGTCCGAATGCCCAGCAACCTGCAGGATTTGGCAGCCTACACATCCCTCAAATTCTACATTCAAAACCCTGAGCCCAGGAGTGGGCAGGATGAGACAGAGGAGGGGCGGTTCGTGTTGTACCTGGGCAGCCGAGAGGTGAGATGGGGCCAGGTGGGCAGAGGGGGAGCTCCCTGAATGGTGAATACAAACAGCAGCCATCAGTGTGGATGGGAAGTGGAAGGGGAGTGTTTGTCCAGTGCTGCCCTGGGAGCATTAGGGAGAGCATTGCTTGGCACATCTGTCCAGCATGTGGCCCTGTCTCTCCCTGTGTTCAGGCCACTGGGGACTACCTGGGCATTGTGCTCAAGGACCGCAGAGTGCATTGGATCTACAAACTGGGTGATGAGGAGCCAGCCTCCCTGAGTGTCGATGAGGACATTGGAGAGCAGTTTGCCACCATCACCATCAACAGGTAGAAGGCGGCTGGGACACATCCGAAGGAAGTTTACCAGGAAACTGCCCCTGCAGCAGATTTTGTGATGTGTGCAAACCTAGACAGGCCTTGGGGGCTTGCAGAGATACTGTGGACTCCACTGTTCAGTTGTCCCTAAATGATTAACACTGGAACACCTCTAAAAAAAGAGAAGGGAGATGGTGTCTTACCAGGTCATGGAGGGTAGGAAAGATGAAGCAGGGAGAGTTTGCTCCTCTTTGTGCATTTCCCCTTGTCTTGACCACCCCTCCCTGCTGCAGGATCCTGCAGTATGGGCACATGTCGGTGATTGTGGAGAGGCAGACGGTGCACGAGACCAAGGGAGACAGTGTGGCCAAGGGGGAGCAGGGGCTGCTCAACCTCGACCCTCGCAACCTTGTCTTCTACGTGGGTGGCTACCCCTCCAGCTTCACGGTGAGACAGCAGGCTTGGCTTTCAGGAGCTGTCGGCAATGAGTTTGGGGATTCTTGGGGGTGTGTGAGGGAAACCAGCATCTGAGTTGCTCTAGCTGTTGGGTTTCATTCCCAGCCTCCTCCCACTCTGCGCTATCCCAACTACCGTGGGTGCCTGGAGCTGGACACACTGAATGAGGAGGTGGTGAGCCTGTACAACTTCCAGCGCACCTTCCAGCTGGACACCACTGCTGAGAAGCCCTGTGCAAGGTAGGGCACCACACCCAGGCTGGGAGCAGCTCCACTCCAAGGCTCCTACCCTGACCCTCAGCTGCTCCAGAGCATAGAAATGGTGTGGGATTGATGCCTTGGGCCTCTTCTTCTGTGTCTCAGGTCCAAGTCCACGGGAGACCCCTGGCTGACTGATGGCTCCTACTTTGATGGCACTGGTTATGCAGAGATCAAGTTTGAGAGCCAGTTCGGTACAACCAAGCGCTTCGAGCAGGAGATCAGGGTGGTCTCCTACAATGGGATCATCTTCTTCCTGGAGAACCAGGCAGGTGTTTGCTCCCCTGGGGAGCTTTGTGGGCTGGGACAGTTCTAGGATTGCTTGCAGGCATTCCCAGGTCAAGACACTGGGGAGAGGAGGGCTCTGGAGGTCTCAGGGCTGCTTGGAGCAGGATTTCTGCACTATTGGGAATATATATTCTGCACTATTCTGTACATAAATCCCAAATAACTGTGACCACAAAGTGTCAGGAAACTGGCAGTAGGACCTGCTCCCACTGGTCCGAAAGGGCAGGTGGGCTCACAGCTGCAACCAGGACACCAGGGTGTCATGTTGAGTGTCTGTCCTGCTTCCCCCAGGGCCAGTTCCTGTGCCTCGCCATCCGGGATGGGAAGCTGGTGCTTTACTATGACTTCAGTTCTGGCCTGGAGATGGCAAAACCCAGCAACTCTTCCTCCCTCACCATCAGCAGCACCACAAACAAAGCGGTAAGAGGGAACAGTGCCCGCGCAGCTTGCTTGGAGGGAGGGCTCCTCATTTGGGGTGGGAAGACATGTGAACCCTTGGGTGGCGAGGGCTGCAAGAAGCTCTTTTAACTAGAGCCATTAACTAGACACTTTGTGCTGCCCTCTGTGATGGATCATTTGTCTCCTCTGTCTCCAGATCCAGATTTTCCTCCTCAAAATGAATAACAAGAAGCGCATCCTGGTGCGCGTGGAGCGCCTCACCATCTTTGTGGTGGAACAGGACAACTCCCTGGAGAACGCTGTCTCCTACTATCTGGGTGGTGTGCCCCCCGATGTGCTGCCCCCCAGGTGGGTCCAGTCTGCAGTGGGGTGGGACATGCAGCGTGTTCCCCTCCAGCATCCCTGGTGGTGGCCCTAGTCCTTCCTCAGCCACATCCAGGAGTGTTGGGGCCCTGCTTAAGCTCTGGGGGAAGATGTCCTCCCCCTGTAAGTTGTCCTGAGCTTTTGAGGATGGGACATCTCCATCTCTGGTGAGGGATGGGGTACTGATGGGTGTCATCAAGCCTTCCTTTGCCATGCTGGGTGCTTTGGAGCAGCCTTGTGTCCGAGGCTCTAGAGATACCCGTGGCTATCACGGGTCCTTCCCAGACACTCTGAAGAGCTGCATGGCCAGATCCTGCCCGGATCCAGTCCTGCCTAGGCCTGTGCTTGTAACACTGCTTGCTTCTCTGGCAGCTTGAAAGCGCTCTACCCCACGGGTGGGCCCATCCGGGGCTGCATGAAGGGCTTGAAGGCTCTGGGCAAATACGTCGACCTGAAGCGCATGAGCACTGTTGGTGTGAGCTACGGGTGCACCTCGGACCTCCTGGTAAGCACAAAGCTCTGGCAGCCCAGCTGGCATGCTGGGGAAAGGGTCTGTCAGGGAAAGGGAGCAGGAGACCCCCATGACAGGCCTCGTCTTCCCTCATTCACACAGAAACAGGTCTAAAAGCCCCAGGTCCTCAATGTAAAGAGGTCATGGGGAGGTGCTCTGCATGGCTGGCCATAACACCAGGTAGTCCCAGTGAGGACCAGAACACCTCAGGCATCTCTCAGCACCGCTGAAATGCCAGGGCCAGGCTCCCACCTTGCCTCCATGATGTGTCTTACAGGTTGCCCGCTCAGTCAGTGTCCATGGCCACGGCTACCTGACCCTGGCTCTGAAGGATGTGCCGGGGCTGCGGGACTTCTACAGCGGCTTTGGTTTCCGGACAAGCCAACGTGAGGGGCTGCTCTACCACCACACCACCCAGGTGGGCACCTGCAGGTCCCCTGGGTATCCCAGCAGTGGGGCTGCTGTGGGTGGGGCTGTTTCGTCTTGGGAAAGGGGGGATTTTGGTGTGGCCAGGGGGTCAAGCTGCAGTGAGATCTGCACCCTGAGCTCCTGGAGGGCAAGGGGGAAATGGGGTCCTTCTTGGGGTTCAGTTGCTGAGCAGCAATGGGATGATGCTTTCTACAGGAGGGGCTATGCCAGGTGTCTCTCCAGAGGGGCCAGCTGTCCTTGAACCTGCTGGGAACCGAAGTCACCACTGACAATGTCTATGCAGATGACAGGGCCCACTACGTGGCCTTCTACAGTGATGCCCGTGGGTACGTGTGCTGCTGTTCAGGAGGGGCTGGGGTGCCAACAACCACCAGAACTTGCTGAGCTCCCACTGCTTATCCCTCCCCCAGGGTCCGGCTGTACGTGGATGACGAGCTGCAGGACACTGTGACAGGCCCTGGGCCCAGCCGGCGGCAACGGCGCCAGGACAGGCAGCAGCTGTTCCAGCTCGGGGGTTCACCAGATCCAAGTGCCCTCAACAACCTCACTGGCTGCATCGGGAATGTCTTTGTGAAGCGGTGAGCATCTCTGTGCCACTTCCAGAGAGCAGGGCTCAGCCCTTCCCATCTCCCAGGTGCTCAGGTGACAGGGTTCTCTTCTCTCCACGTATAGGATATCAGAGCCACAGATGGTGGTGGACCTGCAACAGAATGTGGAGAGCATCAATGTCACCATGAGCTGTCCCTGGGGCGAGCAGCCACAGCAGCTCAGGGTTACTCCAAAGAAGGACAGGCGGAAACCCAAATATACGGCTGCTGCATAAACTCCCCACGTCCCCTTCATCCTCTTCAGGTGCCACTGCTGAGCACTTCAGCCTGTGGCACCTGCAGGGATGCTCCCCTCACTCTACTCCTTGGTGTATCTTGTGTAGGTGCCAGGCAAGCCTGCCCTGAAGGGCCGCCGCCACGACCAGGACAGGCTCTGCCAGCTGCACCCGCAGCCCCGCGCAGCCAGGGGCACCTTCCGCTTTGGGGGGGCCCTGAGCAGTCGCTGGGAATTTGACGAGATCCCCGCCTCCTTTGGGCAGAGGTGAGCTTCACTCTGTGCCCAGCCAACCATGACTTGGAGAGCACATTGTCCCTTGCAATAGAGGGAGAGTTGGGTGCTCCCATCACCTCCTGTCCCTGCAGGTCCCATTTCTCCCTGGAGGTGAAGCTGAACTCCTCCAGCGGGCTGCTCTTCTACGTGGCGGGTGAGCGGGGCTCCTTCATGGCCCTCCTTGTCTCCAACGGGCGCTTTGTGTTCCTGGTGGACGTGGGCAGGCGCCGGCTGCGCATCCGCAGCAGGGACAAGTACCGTGACCAGCGGTGGCACACGGTGAGTGGGGGGGGTCAGGGCTCAGTGAGACCTCCCAGAACCACATCACTCCCCCCTGTGCCAGATGCCCCTGCAGGGGTTGGCTCGCTGCAGTCCTGCTCTGGGCATTGCTTCTTGATAGCACATAGGACACCTGCAGCCCCATGGAATGAAAAGGGGACAGCAAAAACACATCCAGGGCTGGCTGAACCTCTGAGCTGAGCTCTCCCCTACCTGGGCACATCCCTGAGGTTCCTCCTGACCTGGGAAGCCCCTGGCCCTGGCACTGATCTTTGGTTCTTGCAGGTCTTCTTCAGCAGAGACCAGAGCCGAGCCCAGCTTGTCATCGATGGGCTGCGAGCCCAGGATGCTGCAGTGGCCACCACAGGGCTCTTTGTGGCCCGGACCCCCTTGTATGTGGGGGGAGTCCCAGCTGGAAAAGCCAAGGCTCACATACCGGTAAGGGCTTGGCGGTCCCGTGACATCGCCCTATCTCTGCCAGTTCCCAGACATGTGGCATTGCCTTTTCCCCCCAGCTTTTGCTCCCTGTGCGCTTAGTTCTGTGGTCTCTCTCCACAGGCTGCGTTGGCCTCCAGCTTTGACGGCTGCCTGAGGAACCCACAGCTGGATGGGAGGCCCCTGGGTCCCCCCTCACGCACCTTTGGGGTGACACCGTGCTATGAGGGTGCACTGGAGAGTGGGATCTTCTTTGCAGCAGAGGGCGGGTCCATCACCCTAGGTACTCACAGCAACCCTGGCTGCCTCCCACAGCTCTGGGACTGGGAGGGGATCCTCTTGTTCCTCTCCTCACCAGTAACATTTCTTTTCCAGCTCACGCAGTGGTGACTGAGCAGGACTTGGAGGTGACACTGGAGGTCCGTCCCCGCAGTGCCTCTGGCATCATCTTCCACGTTGGCACAAGGAGAAGCCACCATCTCCTGCTGTACATGGAGGACACCAAGGTAGTGGGAGGTTTGCAGAGGCAGCAGCCATCTCCTGCCTGTCCTGCTCAGCTCACCAGGCTCTGATGGGTTTCTCTCATCTCAGGTCACTCTGAGAGCAGGTGCCGGGGCTGATGAGTTCTCTGCATCAGTGACATGCCCATCCCTCTGTGATGGGCAGTGGCACACCATCGCAGGTGAGGTGACACCCACCACTGGGCTCTGAGACTGTGCTCCACCCATATCTCCTGGGGGAGGGAGCCCAGGAACCCTTGCTCAGTTATTTAAACCCCACCCCCATTTTTATGCACTTAATTTGGGAGATTGTAGCTGCCATTAAGTAATTTCCTAATTAACAGTTCTTGCCTAATCTTTTTGCTCTTAATGCCTGTTAGGAGAGATGGGATGTTTCTCCAGGTCATGGAGTGGCTGGTGAGGCTGAGGTTGCTCCATGGGACCAACTCCATCCAGGAGTGTTGTGTCTTGCTAAAAATGAAAGCCCCTTACACCCAGCATGTGCTGTCCCACCCTGCTGGGAGGGCTGCCCTCTTCACTAGAGCAAGACTAGAGAGAGCATGCTCTGTGTGTGGCTGCGGTGGCCAAAGGACAGGTTTTTGGGAAGGCTGTCCAGAGTCTGGGCATTTCCCAAGAGCTTCCCAGTAGTTTTGCTTTGCTCTAGCACTGGTCTGGGCCAGAGGGTGGAGATAGACTTGCTCCCTGGGTAAGGAAGCAGCACTGACTGTTGGTTTTTTTCAAAGTTACCAAATGGAAAAACATAATCCAAATTGATGTGGACACAGAAGGCAACCACACAGTGGGACCCAGCCAGCCTCCTGCACCCAGCACAAGGGCAACTTTCTCCCTGGGAGGGCTGCCAGGTGAGTGGGGAAAGACATGGTCCAGAACAAAATAGGTACCCCAAAGCCAAGCAAGATGCTATTCCTGGTGCAAGGAAGAGGTACTTAATTCCCTGCCCTGCTACAAGCCAGTCTAATGCCTTCTTTTCCTTGTTCCTGCTGCAGAGACAGACAAGGCCAGCACAGGGCTGCTATCTCCCCTCCCTCATTACATGGGCTGTGTAAGGAACCTGCTGATTAACCGGAGGCACGTGGACCTGCTGCGAGCTGGGACTGCCAGGGGCTCCGTTGGCCTGAAGGGCTGCCCTGTGCTGTAAGTGCCACATCCATGTCCAGCCTGAGAGACACAACGCTGCTCCGGCCCCGGGGTCACCACTCGATGGCATCGACTGTGCTCGGACACAACTTGATCTCCAGTGACCGCAGGCATGTGTCTGGGCTGAACCAGAGGGGCCACAAATCCAAGGGGAAAGGAGGGCAGGGGAGGACGGCTGGGGAGAACGGGGCACTTTGGGGACATGTTTCACAGGTAGAACCAAAAACGTGGAGCAGGATGTGCTGACAGGTGAGTCCTTCCCTGGTGGTCAGGCATCTGCAGCAGGGTTTGTGCTGCCACAGGGCTTGTGGTGGGAGAGACAGCCCGCGACAGAGCGTGGGCTGGAGCACATGGCAGCATGTCCTGAATCCTGTTCCCTTCACCCCCACACTTAAAAGCGCACATAGATTTAGTTCACAGAACACTTGAGGCTATTAATAAACTGTCACAGACTGTCTGCTGATAAAAGCTGTAGGCAGTTTCTGTTTTATAATAAATGCAAATAGGACAAACTGGATTAATTCCGTCAGTTTTGTGGGTTTTATAAGCAAGGGCACATTTAACCTCCCCCCCAAGGGCAGTCTCAGCTCACCTGCCACTGCTACGCAGAGAGCTCTGCAAGGGGGAACTTGGACAAAATTCTGTTCACAGAATTAGCAGCATCTTACCAGAGTAATTTATAAGAATCAAAATAAGGAACAGAATAGGCTGAGAGAGCTGCTGAGGGAAAGCAGAAAGACACAACCAACACTGACTCTGCAGTTGCATTCAGCACTGGTAGTACACTGACTGAAGTCCTGTTGCGTGAAGCAAGAAATCACTGCTTGAAAGGGAAGGAGAAAGGTTACCTCCACACCTGCCCCTCACCTGCCCTGGCTCCTGCTCAGCCTCCCTCACACCTGCTGTAGTGCAGCCTTCACCTGAAAACAGCTTTTTCTCCCAAAACACCCAGTTCACTCGTGCACTTACACATCATATATGTATTTGTGTGTGTATATATATATCTGGCCACCTGGGGACAAAATCTTGCTCCTGAAATGGACTTGTAACTTATATCATTATATTGTGGGGTTTTTTATGAGGGGTAAATATTGTAAAATGGGTTTTTAACATGTCCATCTTAAACAAATGTAATTATGAGCTGTTTTTAAAGTTGTAGTATTAAAGATGGTCTTTGTAAATCACTGGTACATACTTTGGAGTCAAATAAAGTTTTATGTTACTCTCACTTTGCTGGGGAAGAGTAAACATGAGCACCTCAGGAAGCAGCAGAATAGGGACCATTGCACAGATCAGAAAGAACAGTATGGCAGATAAAGAAAATTCCTTTATTTGTAGATTTATATAAGCATGACATGAAGTTAGTAATCCTACTGCAGTTGCTTAAGTTAGTATCTAGGAATATCTGTAAGGAAGAGCAAATAATTTAATCTAAACTCATATCTTCCTCTTCATCTTTCTTGTCCTTAGAGTCTCCTTCCTTTTGGTCTGACTTGACACTGTTCTGCATGGCTTTGGCAAAGGCTTCTACGTCTAGAAGTTAAACACATTGGTTATTGAACTTTGCATTTTCTGGGCCAGAGCTTATTCTCCACATGAGGTTAAGCTTCATTACTTGGAAAGCTTTAGTACGTATTAGCAGGGAAAAAATACTAATGCTCAATCTAACATTACCCAGCTCTCTCTAACACAGCCAGCATTTTATGCACTTCAACTGTGCACAGGCATCCTAAGGCCAGAATTCCTGCAGTAATGGAAGGGCTGCTAAAAGCTCAGTAGGGAAGAGGGATACTCCCAGCCCCCAGAGCTAAGGGCCCAACTGTATTCACTGCTCTCAGGTGACTCATTAAAGACTCTCATAAAAAAGGCATTCCTGAACAAGGTGACTGTGACACCCCAGAAAGAAAACAAGGCCAAGGTTGCTCAGCACAGCTCTGCAGGACCCAGACTTCTCTGAATCTCACTGTGTCTGCTGGGGAACATCTGAGCTACCTGCCTTTTCCTTGTAAAAATCAGTGCACAGGCAGCTTTGGACAGTTACTTACAGTCCACATTCAGTGGCCAAACAACCCCAACAAACCACTCCATCCTGTTCCCAACACCACCAGTACTTACCGCCTTTATTTGCTGCATCTACTGCCTCTGCAGGTAACCCAAACTGGCTCATTAGGGGGCCCAGCTGTCCTGAAGCTAAGGCAGCACTGAACATGCTCAAAGCCTGTGAATCAGAGTCAAGAGCATCAAAATAAAAGTTTGTATTTGTTCTGCAGCAGCAGGTGGGTGCTGGGCAATAACCCCAGGAGGAGGAGAGAGGTCCTGACAGGGCACAGTGGGCACACGGCTGGCTCAGGAACAGATGCTCATCACTAAATCACCACTTAAACATCCCTCTCTTCTGAGTCTTGTCTGCGTGGAAGTTGCTACAGTTAAAACTAAATCCAGTCATTTAAGCCTCTTCCCTTCAAGTCACTAGAAATTACTTTTAAGGGGAATGCTCAAGCCACTCTAACAGGAAATAATGAATCTGCTGCTACTCCTGTCATTTGCCAGAGAGCATTTATAACAAACGTAAATCCCAAATCCAAGAGTAAAAAACATTTCCATCTGCCTTTGAGTGACTGCAGGAAAAAAACTAGTGTGCCAGTAAACCATGTCCCTCCTCAATTTCTACTGAGCAATTTGTGTCAGGAACCTGGAAAAGCAGTGAGGAGCACAGGGAGGAGGGAAGGAGAAGTGCACTTCCCCCACAGCCAGGCACCTACCTGCTGGAACTGAGGAGACGTCAGGGTGTTCTGGATCTCCTCTGCAGTCTGTGGCAGGGATTCCCCTGAGGGAAGGTAAGGCATCAATCGTTCCTGAACTTCAGCGTTGGCCAGGATGGGAGCCATTATCTCAGGAGTCAGAACAGCTGCCAGGTCCACTAGGTGAAAATAAAATGTTGGCCATTAGATTATGCATAAAATCCCACATTTTGTCATGTAAATGGAATTGTCTAATAAACAGCTTGAGTACTAAAATATAGTTAGCACACTGCCAGCATCCTTTCTCCTTCTTTCAGTTTTAGAGTGAGAATAAGATTTGAAGCAGACAGGAACAGCATTAAATTTAAAAAAAAAAAATCTTTAAAAAGGTAAAAAACCTTGCAAATCGATTTGGACTAGGACAGGAAAGTAAAACAGCTCCATAGGATTCCTGGATCCACAGCTGTCTGGCTAGAACACCGTTACCTTGCTGTCCTCCTGCTCCAGATGGCACATTCATAGTAGCTAAAATGTTCTGAAGGTCACTCAGTTGAATGGGCTGGGTTGGGCTTGTGGCTGAGCTGGTTCCATTACCCGAACTGGGCACGGGGCTGGGACTGGTCACAGAAGCAGCCGCAGGAACGGACGGGGCAGGAGTAACACGGGTGGAAGAAGTCGTGGAAGATGGAGTCACTGCAGCCGACTGGCTGCGAGAGCTGGGCAAGAGAATGAGGATAATCAATTCCCTGCAAAAACCTCTGGTATCCTGAAAAAGCTTCTTTTCAGGCTTCTTTTCAGAGTATGAAAAGCTCCTACCTCACTTTCGAGGTAATAAGCAGCCTCAATCCCCCCCACATTCCCCATTCAACAGGCCACGATTCCTCCCACGGAAGTAGCAACTGCACGTTACAAAATCCCCCCCAGACCCAGGGCAGACAGGTTTCCCACCTTGATGAGGAACTGCTGGTCGGGGGTCCCCCACTCCCGAGCAGACTGGCCAGCCCAGGCCCCGTCAGCGCGCCCAGCCCACCTTCCGTAAACATAAAAGAGAAACATGGTCAGACATTTACTGCTGCAGGTTTTCTGCACCTCTCTGCTCCAGAGAGGTCGCTCTTGCACCTGAAAGGTTTCATTTGCTAAAATAGAGGAGGGGGTGAAAGAGCCCAGTCTAAGACACCCCCCCAATCTGTAAATTAACAGCTCTTGTTTTCTGATCTTTCATCCCCGTTAGAGAGCTGAAGGTTTCAGAAATGACTCGATTTCTAGGTGCACACAAGAATGAAATTACTTTGGTTTGTCCATACATCCATGACCATTGTAACACAGCCCTCTCCGCTTATCTACTATCCTGAAAATTCAAATTTTCTCTAAACTTTAAAGCCAAGACCCTCAGCAGAAGATCCCAGAGGCGCTTTTGAGTCACCACCACTCTTTCCTCACACACTGGGGGGTTTTGCAGCTTCAAACCTAATGCAGAGATGCTGCAGAACCAGCCGAGCCCTTACACACTTCCTAGGAAAAGTGAGGACAACCTCGTGCACCACGCGCTCCCAGGGGAGCAGCCAGCAGGAAACAAACAGCCCTGTGCCAAAGAAACCAGAATCAGCCTCCTCCATCACACATCCCAACTATCAAGGACTTGTCACAGCACCAAGGACCTCAGCTGGGGGAAGGCCTGGCTGCTGGGCCCCCCGGAGTTGTCAGAGACTTGACTGTCCCCCTACGACTCCATTGAGCCACATCAGCCAAACGCTGCATTTACCACACTCTTCCGATCAGTGGTTCTTTGCACCACACCTAATTAGACACAGGTCCCTACACAAGCACCTGCATCCATCTTTGGGAGGAATGACTCGACTCTCAATGCCTGAGAGCAGAGGACACACAACAGTGCCCTGTGACCAAGTCTGTGGACGACTGCACAGCTGGGGCAGAATGACCCCCCCCAGCCCCTCCTTGCACTGGACCCATCCCACAGAACCATGGCCCAACCCTGCTGTCACTCATCCCAGAGCTGCCCCAGCAGCAGACACAGCAGGTGAGGCTCACCTGGAGGTACCACACACTGCTCTGCTTGGTTGGTCCTTGCTAGAAGTGACCCAGGGGCAAGAGCTCCTTTGGAGCTCTGCAGAGCCCTGAGAGATGCAAACCTCACGTGAAGACACTCCCAGGGGAAATGATCCCCAGGGATTCATCACAACCACTGTTTGCAGAGGCAAGCAGACAGGTCCCTTTCTGTTAGAGCAGTGAACACTATGTCAAGCTGGCTTACGGTTGGATGTAAAGGCAAAGGAAGAAGAGCTACTGAGAAAGAAGTGCTGAGAAGAGAAAAAGTCTCAGGATTATGTGAAGCTTCAAGAAGGAAGATCTTTTCCAAACACATCCTAAAAGGCCAGAATTTTCCAACACCAATATAAGATTTGCATCTGAAACTAAAAAGACAAACCAGATCCATAAAAATGGACTTCAGAGCTTAAGCACAGAACCTCAGTCACTGCCATCTGTGTTCCTCTGTCTACCTCCACTCAAGGGTCTGACCCCCAAGAAAACACTCTTTGAGCTGGGATAGACAGAAGAACAGACGACAGCAGGGACTCCAACACACTGCTCACCCCCTTCAGAAACCAGCACAGAGACTCCAGCTCTCCCCAGGGTCACCCAGGAGAGAAATCTTGGCCTGGGCCTCACCCCTCTGACCAGGGAGTGCTGTGGGGTGGGCAGGCTCCAGCCTTCCTCTTGAACTCTACTTTGCACACAAATATTCACTGAATCAGAGACACCACCAGCAACTCCACAGCTTGGAAACCAGGACATGCACCAGAAATTAATCTCTGGTTTACAACCCCTGCTCCAGTGAATATTTAGGAGGAAGAGGAGGAGTAGAAAAAAGGAGGGAAAAAAAGGCAGAAAGACCAGTGCAGCAAGGAGCAGAACCAAGGTTCCTTGCAGATCAAGCCCCTTTTTTTGCCCCAGAGCTCATGTCTGAGGCAGGGCCTTGCCTTCTCACATGAAATGAGAGCTATTGAGATCAATAGCACTACTTCAAAATATTGTCAGGTAAGATTTAACCTGGCAGGAGAAAATACCATTTTGGCATAAAGATATTAAAGCATTTTACCAAGTCCTCCTAAGCCCGTTGGTCCGATCAGCTGCATGAGCTGGTTATGGCTCATGTTTCCAAGAAGGCTTTGCAAGCCACCCTCACCTAAAAACAAAAACATTCTGAAACATAACATATTCACATGGTTTCTTTTCACAGCACTCCGGCTCAAACAGCAGGAGATTAATTGGCATCACATTCTGTATGGAAAAACAGTTTCAAGTGTTTACTGATTCATGATCTTCATAAAAGATAAATGCAACTTGGCTTCATAAAGAGGTAAGACTCCAGAGAATCTACTGGAAACAAAGAGATTTCTCCTGGCAGTCTTAACTTTCAGCCTGCACCTATTTTAACAGCACAGTTCATTCTGCTAAAAGCACGTTTACGCTTTCTGGCATTAACATTGTCCCCAGCTCACCCTCCACAGCCATCAGGAATTTCTTCCTAGGGAACTCTTAAGTGCTTATTCTAGAGGTAAATTTTAAATGCCATGAAGGAGCAGAGAATGGACTGTACCTCCCAGTGCCGAGAGCTCGTGGCCTCCGCTGGCATTCCCACCCAACGCCCCTGGCATTGGGGGATTGTTGAGATACTCGTTCACCTTGCGGCAGTGCTCCTCATCCTTGTCTGTCTTCGGCTCCTGCAAGAGAGTTGCTCTTGGTACGAGTCAAACTGGGAGTATTTTGATCCAAGACCTCAGTCACTGACTCCCCACAAACCTGCATCCAGAAGAAGAGTCGTTTTGATCCCGCCTTGAACTTCAATACATACACACGGCCCGTGGTGCACTGCGGGACCCTCTTGAACTCACAGTCATCAGGAAAGATAATCAGATCCTGGAAAATGCAGCAGGAGGGAGAAATGGTTGAGAAAAATACACCAACATTCCTTTTCACCTCCAAAACACCTCTGCCCTCCTCCCTCAACCTTCTTCCATCTGCTCCTCAGAACAGCAAGGGCGTGGAAGTGCAGGTCTGCCAGTGACACTGTCACCCTAATTTGTCCTGGAGGAGCTTTTTCAGCAACACCAGCAGAACAAGACAGGGCATGACTGAACACCTCAGCACTGAAACACAAGCCCACACTCACATCCTCCACGTTGCCCGAAGTCCTGTCCTTCCAGCAGAAGTGAATGAGGGAATCGTCCGTTTGCTGGATGTAAACAAGGCCTTTTCTCTTGTCTGGGGTTACAGTGCTGCCTTTCAGCGACATCTTCCCTGCACGAAATTCCACCAGGTATTTGCTCGAGGAGCCACGGGAGCCTGGGACCAGGCTTGGAAATAACGCACCTGAAGACATCCTGGAAAGTGAGAGAGCAGCCGGTCTGATGAGAAACCTTCCACGTTTTCTCTCCTCAACATGGAATTTCAACCATTATCAAGCAGGCTTCACAAAAGCAACCTGTCCCGCTGCCTATAGAATTTCAGGGGCACCCAGCTGAGAAAAGCAGAACCCTGAATTTTAACTGGAGGCTCCACAAACCTCCACTAATAAAGCGGAGCCTATATACTGAGGTACTTGGAAATGAAACCACCGTCCCCTGACGCTTCCTTCGAATCCCGGTTCAAAGCTCGGGGACGTGCAGGAAGCCCTGCTGTACGCTCAGAGTGCAGCTCCAGCAGCCCGGCAGAGCCCCGCAGGCCGCCCTGTGCCCGCCCGGCCCCCGCGGTGACCCCTCACGGTGACACCCCCCCCGGCCCCATGTCCGCACTGACCCATGGGCAGGCCCTGCGTGACGGTGCGGGTTCCCAGGCCCGCGGGGCGCTCCCAGC
>WEKX01008360.1:50715-68673 GCA_013390025.1 Pitta sordida | reverse complement strand
GACTGCAACCTCCCTTAAGGTAGTTGTTCACGGATTAAGAAACCGTTAATCAGCGAAGCCACAAATCAGAAGGTGCAAATGAGTGAGGTATTACTGTATACAGTGGTTTAATTTAAGACTTCAGCTTATTTTTAGGCAATCCTTGAACTTAGATTTATTTAAAACATTGTTACATACCAGTGAAGGTAAAAGGATGGTTTTTAACAGTCATGTTCCATGTTCATTTGACCATAACTGCTACATACTTCATTACAAATCAAATTTATTTTGAAAAACAAATGTAGAAAAGAACTTTTACCTCTGGTACTGTGGAAGCATCTTTAATGAGAACTTTTTAAGCACAGAGTATTTTCAGAAAGGTTACTTGTGTTTATTATTTTTATCTTAAAAGCCACAGAAGAAAGAGGATCAACAATCAGAAGCTAAAGCAAGTCCAAAAAAGTCATCAGAACCCACTATTGACCTTTTAGGACTTGGTAAGCAATACATAATTACTTGGTTTTAAATCAAACACATACATAATTTTATATTTTAATAGACATACTTTCTGTGTTTACAATTGAAAACCATAAGATTGAGTCTATGAATTTGAAAGTATAAAGGAGAATGCCATAGGGATATGGGTATATCAATACTTACGTTTTGCTAAAGAAAGTAATGAGCTCCTCTGGGAGGGGGAAGTTATCAAAGTGATCTTCAAAGGACCTGTGGATTGTAGTATTTCAACGTTTATGGTACAAGGGTGCTTTTTCAATGAAAATGCTGAGGTCATGTGAATTGTGTATCTGTAAAATACCTTATATCATAAAATTTGTGTATCAGTTAAAAGAACAGTAACCTGTTGGACTGTAGCCAACTGGGATCTTGTAAAACTTAATTTCAGTGTTGTGTACTGACTGCAACCATCATTCATTTTTATCTAATGCACTTTTTTGTCTTCTGACTGTCAGGTAACTCTGTATTTGTCTTGTAAATAAACTAGCTTGAAGTAAAATAATCTAATTTGCCCTGTCTGCCTGTACTGTTGTGTATCGTCTATATTCGTAAAATATGTCTTTCATTTATCTAGTATTACTCTGTACTTTTTCCATTTGGTGGAATATGAAAATGGAAATGGAAGAATATGACATTAGAGTAACTATTTTTATTTCCTTTAGTTATTCAGTGTTAGGAAAAATTTTTTTAAAGTCTTGAGTGGATATTATAAGTATTCAATTTGTATCAATTCTTAGTTTTCTATATAATATCTACAGAGTAATGGAGGAGGCTGATCAGTTGTTTAGATAAACATAATCTGAAAACTTGACTTTGTAGAAAAATGTTTGAGTGGGTTTTTTTTTATTTTTTGTTTCAAGGAATGAATAATGTGACAACAAAACAGCAAATGTCTTCTCTGTTTTAGAACTCACACTCTCATCCAAAATGCATGTTCTTTTCCCTCTGGATGTAGGCTTAACTGGAAAGCACAATTATTGTATGGGTTATGTATATTCTGTGGTTCAGATCTCATTCCAAGTAATCTGCTACAATAGGCAAGCAAATCTTAATTAACACAATAGAATGGAACAGATGGTCTTGTGTGCCATTACACAGCAACTGCAGAACAACCATGACATTAGATCTAGTCAGCATGGATTTCGGAAAGGCAGGTCCTGCCTGACTAACTTGATCTCCTTTTATGATCCAGTGACTCGACTGGTTGATGACAAAAAGGCTGTGGATGTTGTGTACTTGGACCTTAGCAAAGCCTTTGACACGGTTTCACACAATAAGCTTCAGGAGAAACTTGTGAAACTTGGGCTGGAAAGGAGCATCTTATGCTGGGTTACAAACTGGTTAGAAGGGCGAGCTCAGAGGGTGGTGGTGAATGGTGCAACATCGGACTGGCGGCCAGTCACCAGTGGAGTCNCATTGCTGTTTACAACTACCTGCGGGGAGGTTGCAGCCAGATGGGTGTGGACCTCTTCTTCCAGGCTGACGACACCAGAACGAGAGGGCACGGCCTCAAGCTACGCCAGGGGAGGTTCAATCTTAACATTAGGAAGCGGTTTTTCACAGAGAGAGTAATTGCATATTGGAATGGGCTGCCCAGGGAGGTGGTGGAATCACCATCCCTGGAGGAGTTTAAGAGAAGACTGGACGAGGAACTTAGTGGCATGGTCTAGCCGGGAGGTGTAGGGCTGGATGACGTTGTGCCCCCTCCGTCTCGGAGTGGCTTGCTAGACTGTGAGGGATCTAGGTTGGTGTTATGCTCTGCGATGTGCTCTCGGTCTCTTTACGGGTGCTAGATGGTGAGTTGGACTAGATGATCCTTGTGGGTCCCTTCCAGCTCATAATATTCTGTGATTCTGTGATTCTGTGAATGTGGAATGAACATAATTTTTTAAAAGTAATTTAGACTTGATAAAAAGCTAATTTTTCTTTATTTTCCTTCAGCAGACCAAGAACCTAATTAAGAACTAAAATTCAGTCAATATGTGGTTTTGAGATTACTAGTCTTCTGTATTCTTTTGGTCATGATGTGAAGAGATTCTTGGTAGCACTGTTTTATGATATAATAATGAACTTGCATTACATTGGCTAAGGAGAGATGTATTATGCAATGGAAAGAGTGTTATAATTGGTGTTTAACAGCTGTGCTTCTTCAGTGAGATATTCAAAGGGCAAAGCTTGTAATATGGATGTTAAAACCCCATAATTTTAAAGGAGGGAATGCTTAAAGAGTTTTTAAATAACAAGTTGAAAGGCATAATAAGCCAGTAGCACTCGGAATCCACTGAGCTGCAAATGAGATATGTGTTAATGAGAGCAGACCTGCATGTTTCATTGGGAGAGTTGTCTTTTAACTAACATTTGCAGAAGGCTACTTCAGATGGTATTGAAAGAGAGATCTCATCAACCCAATATATCATGCAGCAGTAGTCCAGGTTGGAAGGGACCTCAGAAGACCCTCTGGTCAAACCTATGAGAGGGAGAACCTAGAGGAGATTATCTGGCATCCTCCAGTAATGGGGACTCTGTCACATCTATGGGAGGTTCTTCCAGTAAATTGATCTCACTGCAAAAAATTTGTTTCTTAGATGAAACCTCTCCTGGTGCAACTTGCACCTGTTGCCTCGTCTTCTCTGTGTGGCTCCTTGTGAGTTGGGAGACTGTCCCCTTTGTAGCTGCCCTTTAAATACTGGCATACTGGGATGAGATTCCTCCTGAGCCTTCTCCAGGCAGAAAAGACTGAACTCCTTCAGTCTTTCCCCCATAGGATAGATATGCAGCCCTTTGGCCATCCTCTTGGCCTGCCTTTGGACTTTCTCCAGTCTGTGTCTGTCCTGAATTGTGAGGGCCAGAGCTAGGCACAGGCTTCAGGTGGAGACTGGGAAGCGCTCAGTTGAGTGAGGTGATCACATCTCTGTCTCAGTGTCTAACACCCCTGTGGATGCAGCCCAGAATCCCACTTGCCCTTGTTGCTGCAGTGATGTGCTGCTGATTAAAATGTTTGATATATCATATCAAATAATACTAAAATGTATATGACTGCTTAGCTCGTTCTTCCTACTGAGCAGACATGTTTCTAATGAGGATTCATTCTCATAGGACTTCATTTCTGCAAATGAAAAACAGTAGTAGCTTTCAGTAGGGCAGATTAAAATCGCTTGTGATGGCAAGTTCAGTAATTTTAATAGATCAGGATTCATGCTAGAATAAGTGTGGCTTTCAGAACAGCCCAGTGTTTTTGCAAAGTATTTTCTTGAGTAACCCTCAGTGCCAGTTTTGGGTATGGGGTTAACCTTCAGGTCATTGCTCTTTTATTGTCTCTGTTGGTTTTGTAATAATGACCTCGTCAGAGGGTAAACTTTCTGAGATAGGACTTACCTGTGAAAGCTGAAGCAAGACAACTTTTTAAAAAGAAACTCTTTCGGTTTTCTTTACAAATTGCAAAATTTTCAAGATAATCTGTCTAGGCAAATTGTATCTTTAAATCTTATGATAGGAAAAGAGTCGTAGTATCTCAGAGATTATACTCCATATCATGTTTGTGTTTCTTCTGAACCTTTTTGAATAGATCCATGTGGTTCCCTTAAGTTCCTGATCAAAGGGTTAGTTATTTTTGAGATGCTGTTTGGATATTCACTTTTTGGTGATCCAACATTTTTAGTTTTTGACCTTTTGTTTCACAATAGGCTTTAGTTCAGAACTCCACCCACAGAAAGGTGGGGAAATGGACATGTACTAGCTAAATATTGTTATGTTCTCCACAAGCAGTAGTGTTAGTGTTCTGCTGTGCAGTACCTAATTCCCTCCCTCTCTTCCCAGGCAGTGAGAAGTCACAGCCTATTTCTGTAAGCTAAACCTGAAACTGCTTTTGTAGTTATCTGTACAATTGTTTTGATCTCACCCATACAGGAAGGGTGCCCTGCTGAAACTGTGGAGCCTTGAAATTGACACTACAATCAATAATATGGGATTTTGTAACATAAATTTTTAATATGATAATTATAGGATACATTTTCTTGGCTTGAAAGTCACAGTGGGTAAACTACAGTTCTTCAGCACTTAAGTGATTGGCAGTGCTGTGTTTTGATCTCTGGTGTTAACCTTGTGCTGTGTTTGGGGGTTTTGTCTTACAAAGTAGATGTTTCCACTTATGCCATGCTGATGTAAATATTTTTTTTTTTTTTAATCTTGTAAAAAATTCTGCAGTAGCTATGTACAAATGTGGAAAATAGGAATGTTACACAGGCAGTTTTGGATCATTTTGTTTGTCAAGGAATGTCATTTAGAAATCATTTCAACATACAGAAAATAAAAAATGGTAAAAGTTATCGTAGGTAGAAATATTCCAACTATTATATTTTGAGAAATCAGTAAGGCAGAATAATCTGTTAATATAGTGATCCCCTGGAATTCGCTGGGGGTCGGGTCTGGGCAGGTCCCGCGAGTTATGAAACCCGTGAAGATAACGAAGCCATGAATATTCAACTACTCCCCACATGTAGCCACGCACCCTCCACTAATAAGGTCTGGACGGGTGGTCCTGAGAGTGTGGCTCACACTGTAGCACCTCATTAAAGTGGAGGAAGCGCCCTTTGGTGCTTTCCGGCCGTGAAATCCGAAGTCCAGGACATTCTGCGCACGTGCGCAGTCTCACAACTCACTGAAAATCCAGCCGTGATTAATTGAATACGTGGATATGCGAGCTGCAAATACGCAGGGGATCACTGTACTGTTCAGGCAGGCTTAAAACTGTGTTGTAAACAGTAATTCAAAATGTCTAATTTCTACACCAATAGAGACAGGGAGATACTTATTTGCTAAAAGATAAAAGACATGTACATTACCAAATAACACTCTTACAGAAGCAATCTAGCAATAATTTGGGTTTTCATAGTATTAATTTATAAGCAGTATATTAAGTACATGAAAAATACTATATTTTTACAAATGTGTTCTGTCATGAATGTTATAAATATGTGAAATGCTTGTTTAATTAAATTATTGCATTTAAATTTTCAGTCTTCTATGTTGAGGTCTTTTTCATTCAGGGAAACTAAACCACTTTCAAATATGATGAGAGATACGTTTTTAAATACATGTGCCTGACTGAGAAAATGAGAACATTAAATTATTAATTCCTGACAATCCTTTTGCTTGAAAATTACGCACAGTTCATTCCTAAATTTATCTGAAACTGTGAACCTTTGAGATGATTTTGGAACTGCCAGTCTGCAGAATATCCTCAAATAGAACTTGTTGCTTAAATTGCCAGTATATTATTTACACACATCTCAAAAGCACTAGTGCAGATGGAATGATGGGGCAGATGATAGGTATGGTCATTTTGGTGTCCACTGATTTCCATTCATTACATCAAGATGTAAGCAGCTTTGTCGTAATCATAGAAGAGCTTGTAACTTTGCTTTACAGAATCATTGGAATGACAATCTTCTAGCAAAGTCAAATCACAACAGGAGAACATTAACTCTACCTCAGCCAAAACCAGCACAGCAACTCAGTGATGGTCTTTTGAATGGATTGTTTCAAAATCCAGTGTCTTCTCATATGAGTTAGCAGTCAGAAAACTTGTCAGTCTTATGACCTCAGTGGCAGATTTTTCAGTGTACTGTAATTTAGGGATTTTAGAATACTGATTCTCATGTAATGTATAAACAGCCATGCCAGTCACAGCAGTGTTTCATTTGCAGAAAAAGTTTTGACTTAATTCTCTGCCAGAGAAGTTCTGCAGTGAGATTAGGTAATTTGAGGCTTAACTTCTTTTGCCTAAAAAAACTTTCTTAAGTTTGCTGTGCAGCCATCATAGTGTTCAATAGAATCCAGAACCACCTTTGTATTTGTCAAGTTCGGTGTAAAAGCAACCCGCTTGCGATATGCTTAGGATAAATTTATGACCCAATTCTTATCATTTGTTCTTGAACAGCTTAAAATCCAATGAGAAATAATTGCTCTGTTCCTTAAAAGCCTTTTGTGATATTTTTGTCTCCGCATCTTTTCAAGTATTTTCTTGCAATTCTCCTTAATGCATAATGCTCTAGCCCTTTTATTGTCCTGCATTTGTCTGTTTTCACCTACATCAGTAAATGTATTCATGTGTGGCACAAAGGATGTGGACAGATAACTGTACAGAGGCAGAGCTGTAGATTCTTAAGGATAATTAGCCCAGTGTGCTTGGCCGGGGGATTCATGTGGAGCTATAGAGTCAAGTCTGTGCAAAGTACTTTTGGAAAAGGAGGAAGACTGGACTTTTTTCCTAATGCATAGTTTACTTATATACCCTTGGGAAAATTAGCATATCAAGAAAAACTTTATGGATTCTAAAATGCAAATTTTAATTCCAGAGCACAGATTAGTGTATTTTGTCTGATACATGGCTACCTAGTTTGGTCCTTCTCAGTAAGACATGTTTAAGTTCTTACTGAAAATGTTGGTGTGCTTGAAAATTACTCCCAAAAAATGAGTAGTGTGTACTGATAAGTTAGTGTGGCTGTCCTTAGGGATGTACCTATTAAGTGTTTCGTTTTGTTGTGGGTTAGTTTGGGGGTTTTTTCTGAAGCACGTTAGTATGCCATGGTTTTAGGGGTAGAAGTCCTTGCGAAATCTGAACAATATCACAGTCTGAAAAATATCTCAGAAAATTGAGTACATCTCTAATAGGGGCAGGGTAGGAAGAAATAGGAAGCTTTAATTTTTCTTATACTGTGAAGATATTAATAATTTCTACTTGACATGTGATTCTGGTGTTCATTTAAGATGGTCCAGCTGAAGCATCTGTGACAAATGGAGGCACTGCTGCTGTCACAGCACTGAATGATGACCTGGATATCTTCGGCCCAATGATCTCTAATCCTTTACCAGCTGCTGCTGTACCTCCTGCTCAGGTAAACTTTATTTATTAGTTCATTAGTTATATGTATGTGTAAATATATGCCTGCATGTTTGTATTTTCCATCAGGGAATTGTTTGTTCACACAGAAGGAATACACACTTCTCAGTGCTCATGGCCGAAGACACTTTAGCTGTAATGGCAGTATTTTTCACCTCTTCAAGCTTCTGAACTGCTTTGACATAGATATAGAATTAGGAAATGATGTGGCCTTCCTTTCTGGTACTACAGTTAAATTGAATTCTGTCTTACCCTGATGATCGTAGTCATGTTTTCTTTTAATTTGTATTATTTTTTCCTGTTCTTTTTTTAATTGCGGAATATAATTTTGCTTAATGTTCTCAGGTTACTGGGCTTTAAGTCATCCTTTTTAAGACCTCTTAGTATTTTGTGATGTGGGTATTTAGGAAAGACTGCAACAGATCCTTCTCTCCTAGAGCTGCCAAAAATTTGGGGTCTTCAAGCTTCAAGAATGGATATCAAGAAGATCTAATGTTGCTACGTGGGCCAATTTGTCTTTTGTCTCATGTTGGAACTTGTATGCCCTACTTTCCTCACAGGAGAGTAGCATAACCCCTGCACCTGGCCTGCTCCCTGTTTATAGCCATGATAGTTTGGAAGCAACTGCATTGCCATGCCTGTTGTAGCCAGGAAAGGCATCTTTGGGTTGCACAAAGAAACTGCTTGAAGCTGCAGCTCTCTCAAAGTAGCTGTCAGACTCAAAGAGCAAGGTGTTGGTGTTAGATGTCGCTAGTGCAGAATGCACATGTGCAAGCTTCCTTACCCCAGACTGGCTTCTGAGGGGGAAGTTTTAGAGGAGTAGTGGGCTAACCTTCCCATCCGAGGGTTGGCGTTAAGGTAGTTTAGAAGCTAATTTTTGTGTAAGGCTTTCTGTCCCACTCAGCTGAATGGGAAAGAATTGTGTGTATTCTTGAATGTATGGTTTGCGATATGTGATGTCTACTTGCTCCTCTTTGTCACTTAGTTTTTATAATATGTATGAAATGGAATGGATTATGATGAAAAGGAGTTCTGAGTACCTCAAAGCATGTACATGTTGTTCAGCAGATTTTATTCTTTATCCTTTATTCTGTCTTCCCCGTGTTGCTGAGGGCTGACTTTGTGCCGCAACATGCTAGGTAGGGTTTTAGAGACTGAAACCACATTTCTTTTTAAACATAATACTACAGATACAGCAAACGTCCCACCATGCCTTAAGCCACCCATAAATAATTAGGGAAATGAGCTGTATACAGGCATTTAGATTTGGATATGTTTGCTAAAATTGCAAAGGAAAATATTTGTCTAATTTTACAGATTCACACATTCACAAATTCAGTTAGATTGGAGAAGACCTCTGTGATCATGAAGTCCAGCATTTGACCCAACACCATCTTGTCAACTAGACACTAAGTGCCACATCCAAACTCAAACGCCTGTAGGGACAGTGTCTGCACCGCCTCCCTGGGCAGCCCATTCTGATGGCCAATCACTCTCACTGTAAAGAACATCACAGAATCACAGTAAGGTTGGAAAAGACCATAGATATCATCAAGTCCAACCTATCACCTGTTACCTAACCTGTTGTCATCCTGCTACCAACACCCATCCTACCAATAACACACTACCCTAATATCTAGGTCATGCTACTAAGTACATCATCCAACCTTTTCTTGAACACCTCCTTGAACTCCACCACCTCCTTGGGCAGCCCATTCCACTGAGATAACTGTATTTAGCTTTAGAATTCAGGAATCCAAAAGAAGTCTGAATCTTAAAAAGCGAGAAGAAGCGAAGTGAAGGGGGATACCCTGGATGATGATGAGTAGTGATAGGTTAAGTACTGGAGTAACTGCAAAAAGTGTAATGAATTACACGTGTATAGATAATTTAAAATGCATTTCTATGATAAAGATTTGGTTCCTGGAACTTCTGTGAGGAAAGTACTTCGAAATGCAGTTTATCTTTGTGCTAGTTTCTAGGCTAAGCAAGGAACTTACTAAATTGATGTAAAAATCCTAGAAATCATAATATTATTCTCAATATCTGGTAACTATAAATTGTTGTATGCTCAAAAGCATGAATATATTTACTTGCTGTAAATAAACCTCTCCAAATTTTTAGTGACATTTTTCTTTTGTCCTGAGTTCTATAAGATCCTCTTGGCACATTGCCAGATTTAATTCTTGGTTATCTTCTGTTTTGAATCAGTAATCTCAAAGAAAATGTAATATAATCAGATAATCTCCCCAGATAAGAGGCAGGGACATGGCTAGATTGCAGAAGACAGGTGATTACATACATTGCTTGGGGGCAAAGATAATATTCTGCTTTGCTTTAGAATTAATGAGACCTTGCGTGCGTTTTGTTTCATGACAGTGGTGTCTAGTCTGGGAACTGAGGCTGGACAGGAGCTGAGGATTCCTCTCGTTAGGCAGCATAAGAGTATTTTGTATCTTTCACCTTGTGACATGGATAAAAAGTTGCGTGTGATTCAGAGGTCAGGAGACACTATGGGAGACTAGAAAGGTTGCCTTATAATAAGAGGTTTTAAGGACTTGGTCTCTTTAAAATTTTTTGAAGTAAAAAAGTGGTGTGATTATGATGTGTGATTATTGTGTGAGTCTGCAGTTAGGAAAGTGGGTATGAACTCAGACCAGCAGTTGAGTAATCCTGACATTCAGTTCCTTGCAATTGGAAAATTTAAACTAGAAATCCATGGCCAATCTCGAACTTTGTTTGAATATGTATTAACAGAACGTATTGAAATTAAAAAAAAAAAAACACATAGAAGAAGGGATCAAATGTGGAATAGCATGGCTTGCTTTCTCACTGCTTTCTCCTGCTCTACACAGCACTGGTGAGACCTCATTTTCAGTATTGTGTTCAGTTCCGGGCTCGTCAGTTTAAAAGGGATATTGAAATCCTCGAACCTGTCCAGAGAAGGGCAATGAGGATGGTCAAGGGGCTGGAACATAAATCCTATGAGGAACGACTGAGAGGGCTGAGACTGTTCAGCCTGGAGAAGAGGAGACTGAGGGGTGATCTTATAACTCTTTACAACTACCTGAAAGGGAGTTGTATACAGGAGAGGGTCAGTCTCTTCTCTCCGGTTACTTGTGATAGAACAAGAGGTCATTGTTTAAAGCTGCGTCAGGGAGGATTTAGACTTAATATTAGAAAGCACTTCTTTACAGAGTGATCTCGCATTGGAATGGGCTCCCTAGGGAGGTGGTGGAGGCGTCATCTCTGGAGCTGTTTAAGAAGAGGTTGGATGATGCACTTAGTAGTCTGACTTGATAACAGGACAGGGGTTGTGGTATGTTGCTATCAGGTTACGGAGGCTGGGTATCAGGTGTTAGGTTAGGTTTTAGGCCTTAGGATAGGTGTGTTAGTTGGGTGAGGTTAGACTGTGGTTGGACTGGATGACCTTTATGGGCTTTTCCAACCGAAATAGTAATTCTGTGTAATTCTGAGATATTTACCATGATGTTCTGCATTGTAGGTGTGTCTGAGGTACCACAGTGGGATTTGAGAGCATTGAAAAAGATGGGAATATAATGGTGCTCCTCAAACTGATTTGTAAAGCAACATATGACCTCCGAGTTTTCACAGAGTTGCTTGTCTTTTCCAACTTAACCTGAAAGGCAGCATTTAGTCCTAAATGCACTTGGTTTTATGGCACTGGGGAGCACAGAAATGTCTGCTTGAATGTTTTATTATGAGACTGAAACAACATGATGTCTGCAAGCCTTAGGATTTATGATCATTGTCATAGCTAAGATACAATTTTCAAGTGAAAACAAGCATTTGTTTCTCCTTTCTCAAATGGGACTTCAGTGTTCGGGATCACATGGACTTTCATTCTGCTTTCAGATATGTGTCTATCACAGTTTTCAAAAATACTTAAAATATTTTTCCTACTGTTCTGTAAAGCTGGGTGCTAGTGCAAACTATTGGATTTGTAAAGGACTGGTAAAGAACAGTATGTGTCAGAATAACTTTTTTTCTCAAATGTTGCTTTTTAGCAAACTCAAGGGGGTTTAAGAAGAATTACCTTAGCTGTATGGTAGAGCTAGATAAAAGGCATGTGCTACAAATTTGCCCATTGTGCAGTATTCATGGGCAGAAAAAAGGAATAAAGAACATTTCATATGTTTAGTGATGCTTTTTCATGTGAAGTGGACATGCTAAATTATAGCTATTAGAATAGGGTCTGTTGCCAAACATTGTATAGGAACTAAGCACAGGTTTATTGTTCTTTGCAGTACTTAAGACAATTTCCCAAATGGTTTTAGCTAGGTTTTAGTTTGGACTTTGTATGGGAATGTCTCCTAGTAAAAGTGTGATCTTTATTCCTCAGTGAGACTTACAGAGGGAGGAGAGGAGAACTGTGAGGTACAGAGCACCCTCGGCAGTCGCGGGGGGACAGGTCTGGGCAGGTCCTGCAAGTTATGCCTGAAGATACTGAACCCATGAATATTCAGTTACCTCCCACCCATAGCCACACACCCTCCACTAGTTACGTCTGGAGGGCAGTCCTGGGAGCATGGCTCACACTGTAGCACCTCACTAAAGTGGAGGAAGCGCTTTTTGGTGCCTCCTGGCCACAGAATCCAGGGTCCGGGACGTTATGCGCTCACATGCGGTCGCACAACTCGCTGAAAATCCAAATGAGACTGTTGAGTATGTGAATATGCGAACCACAAATATGTGGAGTTTCTCTGTATTTGGTTTGGAAGTATGTATTCACTGCAACATTTAATGTAGGTCTTTCTCCAAGCAGATACTAAAATCCTGTTAACTTAAACTATTTTTTTAATTTGTCTGTGTGTGTGCCCGATTTGAAGTGTGTTGTGTTGGGAGCTGAGAACTGGTTCAGTGGCTACAAAAGGATATTTTTATACAGATGGAGTATTTTCTTCATCATTCATACCTGACATTTTCATGTCAAGTGCTGGTATATTTTAGAGATCTAGATATTCTTAAGTACTCATTTGAGGTCAGGTGTGTGTACTTTGCATGATTGCAATTGATCAACAGAGAAGTTTCAACTTGTTAACAAATTATGATGATGTTAGTGTGTCAAAGCCCTTGGTTCTTACGTAAAAATGAACAATTTCGGAAGTTTGTTTTATTGTATGTGTTATATAAGCAGGGTCTTACTTTAGAACAATTTAGTCCTATTCTCATGTGATCAGTTGAAATATTTGTAGCTCCTGCTTACGTTTATTATACCCATCCTTACATTTTCAGGTACCTGAAAGCAAAAGTTTCATTCTTTCAAATTGGGTCAGGGCAATCCCAAACATGTTGGGCAGTGAGTGGATTTGAGAACAGCCCTGCAAGGAAGGACTTGGTTGTTCTGGTGGATGATAATCTGGATGTGAGCCAGCAATGTGCATTTGCAGCCCAGAAACCCAGTAGTGTCCTGGGTTGCATCAAAAGCAGCATGGCTAGCAGGATGAGGGAGGTAATTTTGCTCCTCTGCTCCATTCTCATGGGACTTCACCTGTAGTATTGAGTCTAGCTCTGAGGTCCTCAGCAAAGGAAGGATGTGTATCCATTGGAGCAGAAGAGGGCCATGAAAATTATCATAGGGATGGAGCACCACTCCTGTGAGGACAGGCTGAGATAGTTGGGGTTGTTCAACCTGGAGAAGAGATAAGGCTCCAGAGACACCTTACAGTGACCTTTCAATACTTAAAGGGGGGGGCTAAAGGAAAGATTGAGAGAGACTCTATCAGAGAGCCAAGTGGTAGGACAAGGTGGAATGGCTTCCAACTGAACAAGGGTAAGATTAGATTAGATTAGATTAGATTAGATTAGATTAGATTAGATTAGATAGAAATTCTTTACTGTGAGGGTACTGGAACAGATTGCCCAGAGAAATTGTGGATACCACCTCCCTTGAGGTGTTCAGGTCTAGCTTGGATGGGGCTTTGAGCAACCTGGTCTAGTGGAAATTGTCCCTGCCTATGGCAGGGAAGTTGGAACTTGGTGATTTTTAAGGTCCTTTCCAACTCAAGCCATTTATGATTCTGTGATTATACTCTCTCTGATGCTGGAAACACCTCAGGTGCAGCACAGTGGAAAAGCAGGCATCATACTCCAGAATCAGAAGGGGTCAGCTGGACAGAGTGTAGAGGAAAGGAAAATTATTTGAAGTTCTGGACAAGGAAAATCTGAAGAAGGAGTTAGAAATGAGGCTGAAGGGAAGATAAATCTCTTCAAACCTAGAAAGGGTTGTTTGGAAAGAAAAGGCTGTGTTGTTTGTCCTGAGTATGGACATGCAGCAAGAAATAAAGTTGAATTTTTAGTCTTATTGCAAACTTAAGTATGTTCTCAGATATGATCTGAGAAAGTGATAGAAATCTTAATCTGACTTTTTCAGGTGTTGCTAATAATTCCTAAAATCAAGAGAAGAGATGAAACTTCTTAGTGGATTTTTTTTTTGTGAACTGAATATAGTCAAGTGCTCATTTCCTCATCAGTTATTGCCAGGAAATAACAGTTGATTATTTTTAATGGAACTGTCTAGATGTCTAAAACCAAAATATGCAATATCAAAACCAGGAAGAGTTGAAATAAACAGCAGATCCATCAACAGTACAAAGACAAAAAGGATAAAAATTGTACACAGAAGTTAAGACCTTAATAATGTACTTAGTGCCTTACTTGCTAACATAAGCCTAGTGATGTGCTAGGCTCTATTTTCCCTGTACAGGTAGCTATTCCTGTCAACAAGGAGAAATTGAAAATCTTGTGTGGGACCATTATTTATCACCATATAAATGAAAAACAATAGAGGCCTGGCTTCTCTACATCCCATCCCTGCTTCCCAAGATACCAGCTACAGCCACAGACATGTAGGTAGCAGGAAAGTACACATGCTTTTTTCTCTCCTGCAGTCCTCTGCTCATCTGCATGTGTCCCACTGTCCACTTTGCTCTTTCATTACCATTGTTGCCACCTCTATTTCAATTTGCCCTGTCAAATTCGATCTGCCCTGTGAGGGCAGAGGCTTTGACCCAGACAGAGCTTTGGATGATGGGCACAGCTCTGCAGGTTGCAGGCTGTGGGGAGTGCCTGGTGTCTCTCCCTGAGGCCATAAGAGATGGTCTTCCCCACAGGAGGTGTGCTGTTCTTCAAGAACTGTGTGATCAGGGGAAGGAGTAATGGCAGGAATTGAGCAGTCTGTGAAGCATAAGAAAAGATGAGACAGACAGTCTCTTCTCAGGAGCTTCAGGAGCCCCAGACTCTGACTGCAGTGGAGACGTGGGCAGAGTCTGCTCCTGGCAGGGCAGTAAGTGCAACTCTGGGGTAGGTGAAGAATGGAAACTGGTGACTTAAGACACTGAGAAAGTGGCTCCAGCTCCACGTGAAGATTTCCATCTGCAAAACTGGTTCACAGCCCTCAAAGCTGAAGAGGTGCTTTCAAATGAAGCACTTGAGGTGACTGATGCTGAGTTATGCAAGGCCACCACAATGAAGAGGTGAGTGATAATAGTGGGTTAACTCTACTGCAGGGGACAGGGACATCCCATCTGCACACCTGATGTGTTGTCTGGAGAACGTTGGTGTTTGCCAGGGGCTTGGATTTGGGGAGTAGTGAAGGGAGTGCTGAAGCTTGTTCACCCTTCTGCCACCTCTTGCTTGTCTTCATGTGAGGACTGCCAGGGATCTGGAGCGAGGAGTTGACTACAGAGCCCTGGGGGTGGTTAGTGAGGGGGTTCTCCTTAGTCAGGCTAGTGAATGGAGAGTGTAGAGACTGAGAGCACTGATGCTGTGTGCAGCTGCTGCTGACAAAAGGATATTAGTTTCTCTGGATGTGGGATCCTGTTTGAGGATTAGTATCCATTTAGGAGAAAGGGTTTCCAGCTCACCAAGCAGGGCAAAGCCATTTTTGCTAGCAGGTTGGAGGGACAACTCAACAGTATAGAAACAGTCCAGGAAGTTCTTGGAGAGCATCAGGGACAGCCTGCTGACCCAAGTGATAGAGGACATAACAAAGAGGAGTGGTCTGCTGGACTTCATACTCGCAAACAAGAACAGGCTTGTTGGGGATGTTAAGGTTGAAGGCAGCCTTGGCTGCAGTGATCATGAGACAATGGAGCTGAGGATCCTGAGAGAAGGGAGCAAGACAAAAACGGGGTCATAACTCTGAAGTTCAGAGAACAGTTTGGCCTTTTTCAAGAGTCTAATGGGACAAGGCCCTGGAGGGAAGAAGGACCAAGAAAAGGTAGCTAATATTCAAGCTCAAGAGCAGTCCATCCCAGCAAGCAGCAAATCAAGCACAAGATGCCAGGTGGCCTATGTGGGTGAACAAAGCTCCTGCCAAACTCAAGCACAAAAAGGAAGTCTACAGAAGGTGGAAACAGGAAGAGTAACATGCAAGGAATACAGAGGCATTATCCAGGCATACTGGGATGTGGTTAGGAAAGCCAAAACCCAGTCAGAGTGGACTCTGATGAGGGATTGTCAAAGGCAACAGAAGGACTTAGAAGTACATAGGTGACAGAAGGAAGAGTAGGAAAAATGTAGGCCCATTGCTGAAAGGGGCAGCTTTTCTGCTGACAACACGACATGTATATGTAAAGGCTGAATTACTGAATGCCGCCTTCACCTCAGTCTTTACTAGCAAGACCAGCATTCAGGATTCCCAGGCCCCAGAGACTAGGGGGAAAGACTGGAACAAGGAAGATGTACCCCTGGTGGAAGAGGATCAGTTCAGGGAAAACCTCCTGGGCCTGATGGGATATGCCCCTGAATACAAAGGCTGATGAGGACACTCTTGATAATATTTGAATGACTGTGGTGACTGGAAGAGGTGCCTGAGGACTGAGAGAAAGCAAGTGTTTTTCCTATCTTCAATAAGGACCAGAAGGAGGATCCAGGGAACTACAGGCTAGTCAGTCTCACCTTGATTCCTGAAGTGGTGTGTCCTGTTCTGGGTTCCCACAATACAAGAAAGACATGGACATACTAGAGAGAGTCCAACAAAGAGCCGGTAGGATAATAAAGGGACTGGAGCATCTGTCTTGTGAGGAGAGGCTGAGAGAGCTGACATTGTTCAGCCTGGAGGCTCATGAGGATCTCATGAACATATACAAATACCTGATGGGATGGTGCAAAGAGGATAGAGCCAGCCTCTTTCCAGAAGTGCCCAGTGACAGGACCACTGGCAGTGGACAAAAGCCACCTGGACTGTTACAACTGTCAGACCTACATGAAATACTGGAGATCTAATGATCATTACGTGCTGCTTTGCAGTCTTTGGGTAATTAAAAGACAAAGTGAAAATACTTACTTTTAGTCTCATGCATTAATATAAATGTCTTGTCAGACACATGCTATTTGTGCAGTCAAATGGCAACTGTGAAGGGACAGATTCAGCTACTGTATTTTGTGGTCCTGACACATCTGACCAATACTTCACAATGAAAGCTTCCTTTGGATAGGTATTGCCTTTTCCTGATAATAGATAAGCTATCAATGACAAATTATTTGAGTTTAAACGTGAAGCATATTAGAGATGACTTCCAGTAGTTCTGACAAATTCCGTTGCATTAATATCATGAAACCACTCGTCAGTATGTTCCTTAAGCACCTGATGAGCTTTTAATTTTGCCATAATGACTGTCTGAGAGCACTAGGTGTAGGAAAATAATTATATGTATGCCAGGTGTGTTTTTACAGAAGTCTGGGGTAGCATGACAATGTTAGATACGTACATGAAAATCATGTCAATGTTGTTGGTTGTTTTTCACTTGAATGCCACCAGCTGTTTTCTTGGCATGTAGTATTTGGCATTGCCTTCCATTTATTTAGCTGATGAACACTTCAGGGAGTGATTGTTCAGTGCTTTAACTCCTCTGAGGATCTTCCATAACCAAACCTGAATGAAGAGACATTAAGTGAACATTTACTCTTAGGACATAAACATAACGTGATCAGTGCTCCAGGTCTCTGACTCTCCCTTCTATAGAAAAGCAAACCCCTGCCTTGCTGCAGTGCAGGCAGTGGAGGGCAGGCCACACCTCTGTTCACCCACTTCCACTGCTTACATGCCCTCCTTCCTGCAGTCTGCTGAGCACGGCTGTCTCACAGGGGACTGTCTTAGGCAGATACCATGGGAGATCCATGTCTGTATGGAACAGTTCAATAATGGGACTTCCTGGGTGTAAGAAGGGTAAAACAAATGCTGTGTTTAGGGTGAGCATTTACCTGAACGTATTGATAAATCTGACTGATATTTCTAAAGACTGGTTATGCCACACTGATAAAGAATTGTCTCAAATAGAGAGGGATTCCTACTACTCATTTTAAAAAGGTTATTCTGAGTTGGAAGGGACCCATAGGAACATCTAGTCCAACTCCCAAGCAAACACCCACCCAGGGATCGAACCCACAAGCATGGAACCACAAGGACCATGCTCCATCCATACAAGCCTCCCACCATCTAGACCATGTCACTGAGTTCCTCATCCAGTCTTTTCTTAAACACCTCCAGGGATGGCGACTCCAGCACCTCCCTGGGTAGACCATTCCACTGAGAGATC
>WEKX01008360.1:30534-43244 GCA_013390025.1 Pitta sordida | reverse complement strand
CCTTCCTTAAGAGTTTGAGAACAGGCAGGGTGGTTATCGAAAATTAAATCTAATCCATGTTTACCCTATTTACTGCTACTTTACGTGGCATGTTTCCAGACGTGGCCCCACGGTATTTGAGGGTTTACTGTATTTTTATTTTTTTTTTGTGACAACCATAACAACCCAAATAGCATCCTCAGTTTAAGGTAACTCCTCAGTTTAAGAAAGATGTTGAAATACTATAACGTGTTCAGAGAAGGGTAACGAGGATGGTGAAGGGGCAGGAGCACAAGTCCTATGAGGAGCAGTTGAGGGAGCTGGAGTTGTTTAGTCTGGAGAAGAGGAGGCTCAGGGAAGACCTTGTTGCTGTCTGTAACTACTTGAAAGGAGGTTGTAGTCAGGCAGGGATCAACCTCTTCTCTCAGGCAACCAGCGGCAGAACAAGAGGCCACAATCTCAAGCTCCATCAAGGAAGGTTTAGACTTGATATTAAGAAGAAATTCTTTACTGAAAGGGTGATCCGCCATTGGAATGGTTTGCCCAGGTTGGTGGTGGAGTCACCATCCCTGGAGGTGTTTGAGTAGGCTGGATGATGCATTTAGTTTAGAAGACGGTGTTGGATAGGTTTAGAAGACTGGTGTTGGATAGGTTTGACTTGATGATCTCTGAGGTCTCTTCCAGCCTTACTGTGGTATTTTCAACATGTTTAATCTATTTCCTGACATGTAGGAATATGTGCTTTTTTCATGAAATGTCAGATATTGCTAAGACTTTGATCTATTCTTCCTTTCTACTTACAATTAAGAAATAAAACTCAATTTTGAGTAAAAAATGTATGAAATATATGCTGTACAAACACTTCTACATTTAAAGTTGAGAGTCAGAAAAAAACAGTTAAAATATGTTACAGCTGGGATCTTTAGAGAGTTTAAGCATTATTGTTGGTGAAACACAAGCCACATTAATGCTCTGCCTTCCACACTGTGTAGTTATTGTGGACTTGTGCCTTGCAGCTGATCTGTGAATGGCACGGCTGAAAGGACTTTACTGCACATGCCTCCCTGCAATGCTTTCCTCTGGTAATGTACTTCAGGACCCTCACTGGGAGATTGCAAACTGCTCAGTCACATGTATGCTTCCTTCAGTATGACTCAAAACTCTACTTGCAAAGAGAAATTACATTTGTAACTAATGCCTTATGTCTGATTGCCAAGCCTCCCAAAGAAATCCTTCCTTCGTCAGTTTAGAGTGGTTCCAGCTGTCCCTTTTTGACACAAGTAGTAACAATTTTTACATCAGTTCTGGAAAACTGGAAAAAACATTTAATTCTAAAGCCAGTATTAAAATTTTTATCCATTTAAAATTGGGCATAACTTTCTCTAAATATAATTCTGACTCTTTCTTTACTACCGTTGTCTTGCTACTGATCCTCCTTGGAGTATCTGCGACTTATGGGAGGCTTTTGAAGAGGAAAATGTAAGGAAGTAATTACTGCATCATATGTAAAGAAAGGTATCCTGAAACCACTTTATCATACTCTTGCTTGTAGGAAAGCACAGGAAGACATCTATTTGTTTTGTTTTAAATAAAGATTTGGACCCTGAGGAAGATTAGGGGTTGGATGTAAACTAAGGTCCCAATTCACTGATGGACACAGTTGCAGAAAATGTTTATATTTTCATATCTTTTATGTAACTTCATACATTAGATCCTGTCTGAGATAAAGAAGAATAGGTATCTAGACAGGCAGGGCCTATTACCCACATCTTGCCGAGCAGTCTGGTGAATAAAAGACTTCAGGAGGTGTGAGACCTTTACTGCAGCTGCGGGGCTTAGCTCAGTGTTTCCAGGTGGAAGAATGGCTCTCTGCACTTCTCTGTCCTGGCAGGACTTTGTCTGCAGCAGGCTGCAGGCCCTTCTTGTTTCCCGCGACTTGTGGCCTGACCATGAGGGAGCACAACATGGGCTCCATCGCAGTACCAAGTGTAATCATTTGGGAAGAGCTGAGGTGGAGTGTTTAAACTCCCTCAGCAAGAGACAGAAGCAGTGTGTAAAGCCATCTTGCTGCACCTTGAAAGGGCACCTTAGACTTAATACTGATGAATAAACTGACCTGCTTCAGTTCAGTGGTTTTGTTGGGTTTTTATCCTCAGACCAAACAGTAAGTTTTGGATAAAACTAGACTCTGATTATTTTGGGGAGTTAAAAAAAAAAAAGTTGCTTTGTATGGGAGGGCATTGTTGGAACCCTGATCAGCTCTGTGAGCTGCTGTTTTTTTCCCCAAAGACTTAAGATTCAAGCTGGTCATACATAAAGGAGAAAAGGAAGTAAATACCAAAGTTAATGTAGAGGCATAGTTTTTAGAGTATGGAAGGAACCCCATTCTAAGCAAAGAGGCACAGATTTTCCACTGCTTACCTTTGCATGTGTCAGTGTGGCTCCCTGGCCATACTCATCCATGCATTAATTAATTTCTCATGCTTGGTCCTCTCTTGAGGAAATTGCATCGAGTTCTGAGGGTGGGTTTCTCCTACTCACAGACCTGTGCCCCCAGCATGTAACATGTGCCTTTGCTACCATGCTCCTGCAAACTGCCTTTGTAGGGTGCTATCAAAAAGCAGGCAGCAAATAAAAGTTAAATTATAAACCGAGTGTTGTGGGTGGAAAGGACATGGACTACTGCGCACTGCCTGGCTTGAGGTTGGTTTCCTTAGTAGTCATGCAGTCTTTGTTTCTTAAAAGAATCCAGTAAAGCAGCAACTTTGAGAGGAAATAATTAATGGAAACTTATCTCCTGGCTCTCCAATTCACAGGTTATTCTGAGTTGGAAGGGACCCACAGGATCATCTAGTCCAGCTTCCAAGCGACAGCTCCACTTTATAATTGCTTTAATTTCACATGTATGACATTATGTAAGACAGACTTTCTCATGACATCTTTCTATTGATTTTTTGTCACAGATGTATCACTCTGACGTCAGAAAGAGAGGAGACAGCTCAGGTTTTGACCAGACTGGCACATAATTATATTTCTCTCAGTAGATAATGATCCTGTGCTAATAGATGAAAAGACAGTTATTTTGATTTCTATCATCAAACAGGGATTAATCTGGGATTCCTGACTCCAGTGTAGCATAACTGAACAGTGCTTACATGCATACAGTGGTTTTACTTAATCATTATTCCTACAAGGTCATATTGGGCTTGGTTCACATGAAAGGCTACAAGACAATTTCATAGCTGGAGTGCAAAGAGGTGTTTTGGGGTTTTATGGTGTTCAGTGCAAGGTTATATATCAAATCTAATTGGCTGAAGAGCCACCCAGATAGGAATTAATTTGTTGGAGGACAGGATACATGATACAAATTTTGCAAAATAAATAACCAATGTTTAATGAACTGATCTAATGTGATTGTGATGTGTGAGTGCGTTTCAAAGACTGAGCCAGCTGGCCAACTAGTCTTTGAGCTCAGCCCAGTGAAATCCGCAGGACCCGTTTCCCTTTGCAGTAATTTGAATTTAGCCCTGGATTTTGAAGCCTAGAATAAGAAGCTTCATGTGCATAAAAGCAAGGATGTGCTTCCTCTGAACAGTTAAATAAGTGATCGATCCCAAACCTTTTAAACAGTCATAGTGTTCACACCCAGACTCATGATGAAAACCTTGTGAAAATCACCATGAAATGATAGTTCAGTAAAGCAAAGGCAGCCTCCTTACCAGTGCATTGGGAATCAGAACATCAACTGTACACAGCTGAGCAGTTTAAAACATGCACCTGTACTTTCACGGCAATATTTTCCAAAGAGATCCTTGATCTTCCTTATGTGTGGTATACAGTGCAACCTAAATTGCTTGTATGCAACTTACGCAGGTGGAGAAATACCAGCGATGGCCTACAGCAAATCTTCCAAGTCCCCAGGGATGTGTTGGGAGGTCAGGAGAGAAGGGCATGTGTAGGAAACTGAGTGTTGACATGCATCCTGTAGACTGCATTTGCTCAGACATTGATGCAGTTCTGGCTTTGCAGTTCTGTTTGTGCCTTTCCACTGCATTTCTGAGGGGACTGAAGATGCAAATTTCACATTTTTTTAGCAGTCTACACTGCATCCATTTCTCTCCTTGCTGAAATTAAAACTGTAGTTTAATTTCTTCAGTATTTTTTGAAGTAAAAGTTCTCTCACAAAGTAGTACGTAACTCCTTGCTTGTGGATCTGCAATAACTTCCTGTACTATTAATATTTCTTTGTCTCTATAACCCTCCCTTCTGTGACTCTGGTAAAACTACAAGCAGGTAATGCTCCTAATGGAGCTGCTTTTCCCTCATGCCAATGATTCAGCCAGCAACTGCAAAGTAAACCATAACTTAAGAACTTTTTATGTCTCTCCATGTCTGGGTTAGAGTCCCCTGGTCATTGTGTAATGGCTTTTAACCTGCTGCTAATGAATTATGAACCCACACTTACACCTTTATAATGTGCATCCGTAATCTCTTCTACAGCACAGTATCAATGTGTATCTGTAAATCCACAGGCAAAGACTGTTAGAATGCACAGCTGCAGTCCTTGAAACGCTGCATGGGTTTGGGCATTAATATATCTACATCTCCCCTGAGGAACAACTCTACCAGAACACCCAAATATTTATTTTTATGCCAGGTGGTATTATTGACTTGAAATGCCCATACAATGCAGAAAAATTCACCTGTTGACGTTTCTGTCTTTGAGGTGTTAAAAACAGTCCTGTTTTACTCTTCCTTATCAATTGGGCTCAGAATACTGTACCTATTTTTCATCAAACATTTCAATTACTGTAATGTAAAAATATTCTGTTGAGGCAGGAAAGCACTGTGCTTTTCCCTCTCCCAAAACTTCAAGTGTATCAGAAGGGGAGAAAAGAAGGCCATTTCTACCCTGCTCTTGCCCTTGTATTCCTATTTTTCCCCTTCCCTTCTGAATGCAGAAGATGCCTAAGTACAAATACTGTATTATTTTCTAGGAAATCAGAAATTGGACTTCTGCACAGTGGTGATTCATGTGGCAGTTGTGAATATATTCAAAAGGTTGTCTAAGCATGGACTGACAGCAAGACAGAGCTGTGTGGTGTGCAAACTTCACTGCAGAAGATTGATTAGATCTATTCTGAAGCTTTTCTGCCTTCATCTACTAGACGATAGCTGTCAGTGATTTTTCACGTAAGCCCAGTGTTTCAAACTACGTATATCCATCTACAGTTATCACTGTCATTCCAAATAAGCAATACAAAATGAATAATTTCGTGATAAAGTAGCTTTTTACAACATGAAGTCTAAGAAGGTTCTGCATTTACCCTACCTGGTTTAGACTGAAGACACAAGGACAGGCAGGGGCTCCATGCAAAAATTACTTGGATGAATTAATTTACAATTAACTTGTTTCAGACAGACATTCACAATTTACACAACATAAAAGACAATTTGCCACATAAAAACAAGTGAAAATTCAGGTATCACAAAGCAGCAACTTAATTAGGCAAGATGTGCGAGCTAAGACTTCCAGGATACTTAGTGCCAAAGGACTGCATACAGTGCCAGCACTTTGGAAGTTTTAAAAGCTGCTTACATTGAGAAATCAATTACGTATTATGAAAAATGTTCATGTATCATGTAAATTGATCCTTACCTGCCATGTCAATAGCAAAGGGCCTGTCAGCTCTCCAGCCAGTGTACCAGCCAACAACTTTGCCATTTTCCACGACTGGGCGCTCGTACCGTCTCCCCCCCACCAGTCCCACGGGCCACACCGACACCTTGCGCGTTGTTCGCATCTGCAAGAGGCAGCACAGCATAACCCACGGTGCTTTTCTTGTAAGTGTCAGGAGAAAGCCTACACATTAATTATCAACACTATGTATTCAAAAGCAATTCTATCTTACAGATTTCAGTCCAACAGAATAAGTATTTGAAAACTGCATGTGCTGATTTTCTTTGAAATCTCCAGCTCTTTAGCCCATAAGCACCGTAATTCTACTTTAAATACCTTATTCATAGTATCATAAAATTTTTAAAGCTATGAAAAACCATTTTGTTGGTTTTGATTTTTTTGTTTGTGTTTTCGAAGGTGAAGTAAATATTTTTTTTCTGCAAGACTACAGCACTGTCAGTAGGCTTATTTCTAGAGACTGCTGATATATTATGCAAATCCAGTGAGGAGAAATATAATAATGATTAACAAGTACACATGTCAGTAAGACAAGTACAATTAGTTTGAGACTCATAAAAAATGCATTGCGTACAGGAAATTATGACAGACAACTCTTTCCTACCTGCAACATACCAGATTTGTACAAGAGATCTTTAATGCAGCTCAGACCTTATAAATACCCACCAAAAAAAAAATTGTTTGGGCTAAATCTTTTTTTATTCTACATTTTCCCTCTAAAAGCTCTGCTAAATTTCTGAGCAGGATGAAAAAGCAAGCCAGGCAGGATGCTTACAATGAGTAACAAGAGTTTTTCCCAATGGTGTATGGGAAGCTGAAAGGAGTTCTGGAAATGTGGTCCCTAACTAACATTGAGGTATCTACAGATAATAAAAAATTACTCTTTAACAAGAGGTGTGCATGACTGGGAGTCACTTCAAGAAAGAAACTGAGGTACTGGGCATGTCTAGAGAAGGGCAACAAAGCTGATGAAGACTCTAGAGAGAGTAAGTCATACAAGGAGCAGCTGAGGGAGCTGAGGTTGTTTAGTCTGAAAAAGCAGGAGGCTCAGGGGAGACCTTACCAATCTCTCCAACTGTCTGAAAGGAGGCTGTAGTGATGTGGGCCTTGGCCTCTTCTCCCAGGCAACAAGCAACAGGATAAGAAGAAATGGCCTCAAGCTGCGCTAGGGAGGTTCAGGTTGGACATCAGGAAGAATTTCTCCACTGAAAGGGTTGTCACATTGGAATGGACTGCCCATGGAAGTGGTGGAGTCACCATTGCTGGAGGTGGTCAAGAAACAACTGGACGTAGCACTTAGTGTTATTGTTGTGATTTGAAGAATCAGAAATTGACAAATTTAGTGTGTTAGGTAAGGGCATAGAGATTTAGGGATTTTAGTGAATATTTAGTGAATTTCTAGTGAATTTTAGAAGGATTAGTAGACTTTAGGATCATTCAGAAGGTCTGAGAGTTGAAGTTGAATATTAAGGGTGTCCTGCAGGCTGTGAAGGTAAACAAACGGGAATTTTAACCAAAACAAGGGGAAAAGAATGTAAAACATTGGAGCTAATTGGTTGAAGAACTCATAGCAAGTGACATAATGCTGTAAAATGAATATTCATAAGGCAATTTGCATATGGATGAGGCAAGGGGTTAAGAAGGGGTGACAACTCGGGGCGGCCCTCTTTTGGCACCTGGCAGTGGCAGAGGGCACTGCTGGCTCTTTTCCCTGGCTCTTAGGCCAAAAATAAACTTTTCTGTAGCATGCAAACAATCGCTTTGAGTCCTGACTGATTTTCTTCAAATCAGTTGAATTGATACGGTGGTGTATAGGCAAAGCTTAGACTCAATGTTACAGGGCTTTTCTAACCTTAGAGATTCTGTGATTCAGTGAATTCAAATAACTGGTTCACTGGACCATTTTCTTCAATAAACAGGAGATAATATGACATGAACCTTGACGCGTTGCTTCCCATGGGAAAAATCAGTCTGATGTGAGAACTTGAGAAGACAAGTGCACAGACACGGCCACTTGCACAAGTTAACCACATGGATTCAAAAGTCACTCTTTTAACTACTGTGTTTTAAATATGGTTCTACTTAACAAGTATTAAAATATTTCAGTGTAACGTGGGCTTAATTTGATCTATTCTAAAAACAGTCTCATCTTTTGTTGTAATTGAAGCCTATTCCTTAGGGAATGATTATCCTTTTCTCCTTCCAAGCACTCCTCTTAGCAAAAACAAACACAGTTTTACATACTTGTAGCTGCAGTCCCCTATCGATGGATGTTGAAGTAAAAGACAACCTTGGTTAAATATTAAACACTTCCCTCTCCGCCAAGGTGAAAGATTTATCACGCATATCATCTAGACTCGCAGGAGTTGCACCAGAAAAAACATAGACGTCACATCAGTGTGGTTCACATTTCTAAGCTAGATACATTAGTAGATTCTTTAGAGCTTTCACACAGGGAAGGCATAAAATACATATTTGAAAATCCACAAATATCTATGTACACATGGAAGAGAGACATGTACCTTCTCTCCTTCCAATTGCTTGTGTATCTTCAAATTTGTTTAGCACAATTCCCTCACCTCCACCCTAATAGCTGTTGCAGCAAGACCACCTCACTCAGCAGCAGCATCCCACAGTGTAGAAGAGCAGGGTATGTTTACAGTTGGCAATATAGGGGTTTCTTGTGATAAGAATTCTATCCAAGCCATTGACTATTTAATTGCCAGTAAAAGGCTGCCATGAATCTCTCCACAGGTTATTGTTAAACATGTTTATCTCTAACTGTTCTCCCTGCTTAATTTTAATTTTCCAATCTCTCCCACTCCTCCATGCAGGAAATACAGAGTGAGCAGTTAACTCTTTGGGTACGGACATCAGCCAAACCTTCTCAGAGAGATCTTTTAGCACTGGTTTTAATGATACATCCCTTTTGCATGTTTTGCTAACAGCATATATATATTAACATTCAAAGATACCAGACCTGGGCATAGGGCATCAGCCTGTTGGGCATGTCTACACAGTTCTCAAGTTCTCAACAGGTTTCCAAAGGCTCCATCAAGCCGCATAAACCCAACTGTGCTGCACGAGTAATAACCACAGGATGAACACACATGTTGCCATTAATATCTCCTAGAGGGTATGGACACCTGAACAAATTATTAGCGTACAGAATTGAAGCACTTTACCCTCCCTGTGCCAACTGTGCCCACAGTAAAGAGAATCACAGGATTAACTAGGTTGGAAAAGGCATTTGAGGTCATCAAGTCCAACCTATTACCTAACACTATCTCATCAACTAAACCACAGCCAGTCTCTTTTTAAACACTTCCAGGAACAGTGACTCCACCACCTCCCTGGGCACCCCATTCCAATGGCCACTCACTGTGTGAAGAAAAAGAAAATGCCACCAGAAAATGGCAGGCACACTCCAAGAGGGTGACTGATGCACAGCGCACTCATGCCCTGCATAAGCACACAAGAAAAGTTTAAGCACCTGCACTGCAAAATGAGCTGGGCTGCAGAGGACTTCTGAACTGGGTAAATAGTGGCCTCAGCGTATATGCTGGCAGATACAGACAGATTTACATTAATACTCTTCCTTACACAGTCTGTATGAAAGTCTTTTCAATGAAAAGCATCTCACTGAGCTTATAAAACCAGCATGAAATGACCCAAGAAGTTTTAAATTGGTGCAGTCTTTGGTCCACCTTGGTGTCTACGAGTTATGTCAGTAAAGCCACTACACATCAGAAGGATTGAAGTAACCCCTTATGGAGCTCTACATTTTGTCCTTAGATTACTTTCTTTATTCTCACAGGTTACATTTTTGGGGAATGAAATAAGCAGGTGTCAAGAATACAGCAATCCCTTTAAGTAAAAGCTGAAAGAGCACATCTAGACCAGTATTTATGCTAATTCTGAAATACCTCACAGCCTCAGGATATGCTAGGAAGATGAAAGTAGTAATATTTCTTTTAATCTTCCGAGAATAGCATTACTGCAGTTAACATACATAAATATAGCCTTCACATAGCAGTATGATGGGGAAAACGCTATTATTTGGATTAAAAGGCCAGCTTGCACTTAAAATTTTATGCTGCTAATCATTGAGACACAAAAAGGTGATTCAAAAATATGTTAATTCTAAATAGTCTCAGTGCTGTGGGCAAAAGAACTGCCAAAATCCTGTGACTTACAGACAGCTTCATAAATTACTCTTCCGTCATTGTAATAACAGCAGTTGCACATGCCATCTTAACACTCTGCACTTTAAGTCCTGGTAGCTTACATGAATGTATTCATCCTACTTACACTTAACTCTCTGTAAATTAAGCATCTGGTCAGTCCTAGTTAGTCTTCTACAGTTAATGAACAGAGGCAGGAACCCACTGACATGATTCATTCTGCCTGGCTTAGCCACCTGTCTTAAAGTAGGATGAATCTCCCTCTGGAAATGCGTTTGTCTTCTATTTACTTTTTGATTATTTAAAAGAGAGTCTTGGGCATAGGAGGAGAGCGATGTACTGGATGGGGAAGATGGCAGAACAAACCTGAATGAAGTAGGAGGGACAATTGGGAAGGAGTGGGCAAGGAAATGACAAGAGAGCCGAGTAACGACTGACCAAAGAAATCCCAGTGAGCTGATGTAAATAAGTTACAACAGAGTAACCACTGAAGACTAGCAATTGAAAAATGCAGAAAATGTAGCTGAGCAATAAAAGGCACTGATAAAAGCATTGCCAAATATAGCATCTCATTATTCAATCAAGAAAAGCTGCTTAATGGGATGCATCGGACTGATGGATAGGGAAGATACCAAGCCAGTAACAAAATATAAAAGCCCAAGGGGAATGAAGGCAAATGACAGACAGGGAGAAGGAAACATGGCTGTACTTCCTACAGTGAAAAAGCTTCCAGACTGGAACAACCATTTTAGTGGTTCTGCAGCATGATGTTGATGTGTTTCTACTTGGGATTTAGAGTTCTCTGTGAGTGCAAACCTCCTGCCACACGTAGTAAGCTTTTTTCTCCCCCTGTCATTTCAACCAGTTTGATATTTTATTTATACTGATCAGGCTCCAGATCAGCACCCAGGCTCACCAACTCATCCCACTTCATGCCCCTGCCCATCCCAGTGACACTCAAACAGCTCTCTGTGCAAAATTCCTATTTATTTTCACCAAAGACACGATCTAGAGCTCCTTCACTACAACCCTTCCACAGAAGGAAAATTCTATGGGTTAAAAAATAATAAGCACATCCAGGTGCACATCCTATCAGTTCTCACACAGTTCTCTGCATTACTTACAGCTCATCTAAAGCCAGATTTTGCTTCAATGAAACTTAAGATGAGAGTACTACAGATGGACAGCTCAGCGGCAGTGATGCTGTGCCTGTTTACTGAGGCATTAGATGGAGCTCCTGCCCCTACTTACCACCAACGAAGGTACTGAGACACAGAAAACCTGGGCTGGTGAGATTTGTAGTTCAGGGACTGTCACACTTAGGGGATAGGAACTTAAAAAAGCAAGGTTGTTGTTGGCAAACTTGGCTGTAATGAGTATTCCCCATGGAAAAACTTGTAAAAAGGAACTTGTAGAAAGATTTTCAGTCATTGGTCTATCCTGCTCCACAACCCTCACAGGCCATCTGATTTAGTGCTTCACCATCCTCACTATTAGAAAACATTATTTCCAAGGATCTGCTTTAAAAATCCTCTGTTCATTCATAACTGAAAGGGAAGACAGATTAATTTCCCCTTCTCTCCATCAAGATTTTATATTTGGATACAATGATTAATGCTTCTAAATTATACCAGCATCCTTGGGCACAAATATCAATATTGCTTCCCTGCAGAAGAAAACTGTACCAAATTTAACTAAAGCAGATAAAGCCAATTTCTCTGGATTGGGACGACTTCCAAAACCCCTACAGGGTTGTGTTCACTGTACCTGCGAAGAGCTAATGATCCTCTGCAATTAATTTCATAGTACATAACAGTATCTAGCAGTTTCACAGGTAAGACCACTGATGTCAGTGCAGAAACAGACAATACTTGGTAGTTTGTAAACCACAGTCTCTCACTTGCACAAACATGTTTAAATGCTTTCTTTTTCTTGGTCACTGTTTCCTGTAATTTTTAAGCTGCTTCATTCTCTGCCAGTCTTTTCTAATCCAGTCTCTTTAGCACAGATATCACATTTCTATGTTCAAGAAGAATGTCAATGCGCATTTAAAATCTGTCATGTACTCCTAAATCATTTATATACTAGAAAGATATTTAATGCACTGCTAACTCAGATTTGGATTTTTTATTCTGAAGAATATAACTAATGATTGCCAACTAATATTTAATTCTGTCTAGACTACTGAATGTTATTTTTAAGACTACAGCAACAAGTTTGATTTTTTCCAACCAGCTCCAAGGCATGTAAGAAAAGATCTTCATGTTTTTAAAGAAAAACAGATTCACTTACACTACTTTCTAATCTTTTCCATAAATATATCCATTAAAACCTCCATAGAAGTTAGCTTTACACAAATACAGCATATAAAGACTAGGACAGTTACATAATACCCTAGTCAAAGTTGGAATAAACAATAAATATTCACCTCTTCTGTGACGCATTTTTTTAGTTGTTCAAAATATTTTATGAAGATGATCACAGGAAAACTGTGTGACACGCAATGCCTGCAAGGATTTCTGTTACATTTTTAACAACAGGGGAATTTATTTTTTAGGTGACTGAAATGGCTGTGAAAGGTCATTAGAAGATCTTCTATCTTCATACATACCTTTTGGGAGAGGGAAGGGCACGGACATAAGAAAATACAGTTATACCCCCGCATTTGTGAGAAACGGGTCGTGTCAAAGGTGTCGCAGAACGTGAAAGTCGCAAACACATGCAGGTCATTAGTATGCATGCAGGGTACGCCCATTGCTCCACCCCAGCCAATCGGGAGCGCTGGGGAGCCTCTTCAAATCCTCCCCAGGGGCTCTCACAGCACAGGGGAGGAAAGGGAAGCATTTCTG
>WEKX01008360.1:4914-22755 GCA_013390025.1 Pitta sordida | reverse complement strand
GGGGGAGGGGGCGGCAGCGGCGGCCCGGGGAGCTCCGCGCTCGGTGCCCTCGGCTGCGGCTCCGGGAACTGGCTGGCGCCGATGGGCTGCTCTTTCTCTCCGCGGCCGGGACGCCTTCCCAGGGACAACGCCGGGCGTCCGACGGGACAGGCGGGACTGGGCTTGGGAGGGATCCGTTCCAAGTACTTACCCCTGCCCGCCGCTCACTTCACTTCTGGTTTGATTTTTTTTTTTAAGGGAGGAATATTTTGGAGCCCCTCCGAAGTAAGAAGTTGTGACTGAGGCGTCGGTTTCCCGCAGCTCCCTTCGGTGCCCGTCAGTCGGTCTCGCCTTCCGCCCCCTGCCCTGGACATCGCCCGCACCGCCAGCCCGCACTGCCTCCGGCCGCATCTCCCTTTGGTTCTGCCGGGCTGCTTCCCCAGAGATCGCAAGGACTCGAGAGCTCCTTTTTGAAAAGATACATATATCAGAATTTCGTAATAATCCGCCTGTCTTCATTTTGAGAAAAAGGCATTCATCAGGTGCTGCAACACACATGAAATGCACAATCTAAAACCTCTTACGAATCCTTTCCTCCCAGGGAAGTTTCTGATGCATTTTTCAACACTCCCTGCTGTCATAACTAAACACTTCTGTACAGCTTGAATTATGCTTGTAAAACTTCATGCTGCATCAGAGCACAGAAGCACAGCAGTAGTGTTTGCAAATTACTGAAGTCTCCACGATTCTCTGATTAAAACATATAGCTCGAATGGTGGTCTCACCAGCTTGTGAGCTATTTGAGACCACAAATAGAGTGATTCGTCACTGATACATTGAGTTATTGGTAGGAATAGTGCGGCTTAGAGAAATTGGTCATGCTTTCACGTCAGCCTCCTGGGCTTAAACTACCGCTTTCGCTTTAGTCTGATACACATCCTTCACATTTGCATGTGTATAACAAATGCAGATAACGTGGACACCATGTCTATCTATCCTTCATATCTATCTGCAATCAATTTGTTATTCAGAAGGACGCATTAACCCAGCAGGCTCACACACAGATAAACAGGACATTGAAGTGATGTAACGTAAGCTGAAATTCATGAGAAAACTGGGGTGACACATGTCCAGGCACTGAACATCTAAATGAGGATGTTCTGTGTAGCAGAGAGCTAATTAGAGTTAGTATGGCTACTGGAGAAGTGGAAGGGTTATGTGATTAATGAAATAATCTGGAAGAGTGCAACGAACATGAATAGTTTGATATATCCAAACCAAAACCACCTCGGACATGAAATTAGAATTGCTGGCTCTATGCTGATTCAGTTTATCTAGAGGGTGATCACCTAAACTCCATCTTTCTGCAGTGATTGAGCATACCATTGTTTTCTCATTTCCTGTACAATCCTATTTAAAGAGATAATTCATTCAAATAATGCAAAAGTGTATCAAGGCAACCTACCAAGAAACTATTGCTTGTGCTCATTTGAAAGTCAGTGGTCATCTGGAAAAGTTAATTCAAAGTTAGTCACTTCTACATACTATGTTATGCTGTGTCAGGTTTCTGAAAAAACTATTGGGACAGAACGTAGAAACTAAAGGTTACAAATGGATGTGTTTACTTGGCATGCCTTATAGCCAAACTTATTACAGTACATTACTTTTCTTTCAAAAATTGTATCTTTTGTGAACTTGTGTTCTGTATTCAGAGCTCTGCCTACAGAGCATAATTAATACATAGTTTATGGTTATAAGACCTTAGTAAAGACAGCAATAAGAATAGCTGAATGTAATTGCAGCAGTTGAGGAAGGAGTACGAACAGTAACTCAGCACCAGGGAGGGATCCTGATGAACAGTGTGGTGACCTTTTGTCCCTTTTATTGTGCTCCTGAAAGCTGGTAACCATGTGTTTCTCTACACTTGCTAGCAAATATTTACTGCATTTTCTCATATTGCATTTGCTGCAACAGAGCAATATGAGACGTGGTTATTTGACAACAAATCTCAACAACTATATTTTTCATGTTTTTACATACCGTAGAACAGACTGGGGGGTCATGAGTCAGATACGTCAGGGGTGATATCAAAAAATGCAGCAGCACTTTCTGTTAGCTTTAGGTGCAGATTATTTTGCATGGAAAGGTAAAAAATAATGAAGATACTACTTACAAGTCAGCTGCTATTTAATAAACTCTTGTTTCTTGATAAGCAAAGAAGAATCTTCTTCCTCTGGAAATTGGAGGAGCCCAGTCAAATAACCACTCCATTTGCTGACACAAACTGTCTACAGAGATAGTTTTTTCTGCTGAACACCTTAGCACTGGTTATTATAAAAATTGTCACATTTGATTTGAGGCCTCAGGTGCAACTCTGAAACAAAGGACGAGTTTCTAACTTGTGATGGATGGTACCAATCACTGTGTGACTCAGGCTGTTCCTGGGCTGTTTCACCCGGAGTATGCAGCACGGTGCATATTCTGGGTTGTATCAGAGTCTGTGGGCAGGTATTTCTTTTCAGGATCTGGTCCAGAATTATTTGTTTGCAGTAGTTTATGGCTCAGCTCACCAATTATGGTGTTGTGATTGCTGCCTCCATTCTCGAAAGATTTTTTTCAGAGTTGTGTCAGGACTTGGCATGCAATTTTTCATTTGTTAAAAAAAAGCTATGTCTACTTCAGTTTCTTGTGCTTCTTACCAGCAGAGGATGTCTGGCTCTGGCAGGAGAATGCTTGACACAGGGCTAGAAAGCAGCATGTGTGTGCAAATATGCACGTGCACACACATACAGAAAGAATCTCATCCCTAGAAACATTCTCTACAGGCCCACAGAGGCTCTTTGCAAACTGGAGCTCACTGCAGACACTGGCTGGACGCAGTCATATGGGGTTATATGCTAGCCAGCAATTGTGTGCCCCAGTTCCTTTCTTCTTCATTGCTTTCACTTATTCCAGTTTCTGTACAAAAGGACAGACATGGCAGGAAACTTGCTATTGCTGTGCCGTGAATGTACAGCCCCATGTTCTTCAAACAATTCAGTTCTTTTTGCCTCTCTCCCCCGCCCAACTCAGGGTCACCCACCCATCAGGAAGCTCTGTCTAGGGGCTTCTGCTCTGGTCCAGCCCTTCCATCCAGCCTCTCAGCCAGGCATGCCCAGTGCAGGGACAAGATGGCCAAGGCTTTTGTTTGCTCCATTTCAATTTCCCTTCAGTTTCTGAACACCAGGATTTGCTCAAGCTAGGTAAAAAATTACAAGCTACTTTTTTGTTTGTTTTTTTCCTTCAGTCATTGGAAAGATGGTCTGAGTTATAAGATAGCATTTGAAATAAAGCTATTAAATTTATTGTTTTGTAGGTTCTGCAGTTGATACATCTATTACAGTCCTGTGGGACACAGAAGGAAAATCAGTTGGATAAACATATAAAAATGTGCAATTATTTTTAACTAGTGGAGAAAACACTGCAGAGAAACAGTTTCTATTTCACATGGCTGTAATTGGATAGATTAAACCCAAGGTTGGTTCATTTCTTTGGGCTGTTTCATGTTTTTCTTTCAACAGCAGTGACTGGTGGTAACTGGAGGTGGGTAATTAGCTCTGGCATGCAAAGGGACCTCATCAGCCTGGTTTCTGTGATGGGTAAATCCAGATGCCAGGTGACTCAAATCATAGCAGGCAAAAGACTAGCCTGCCTGTCTGAAATATAGGCAGTGTAGTTTCTATTGTTTGAATTTACACCTTTTGGCATTACTCAGTCCAACAAAATGTGTAATTAGCCCAAAAAAAGAGCATTGTGCCTGTATCTCACACAAGTGTCAATGAACACCTGCTGACTACTACGTAGACACTCCAGGGCACAAGCCTGATCTCAGTGAAGTCCCTGTGTACCTAGAGATTCAAATGAGGGCTGGTTTCTAACACATTAGGGAAGGCTCAAAAGAGCAATGTGTAAGCCAGGCTTCCTACAGACAAAGTAATATTCTGCCATCTGACAGGCACACATCACCACCCTAAGTGTCTGTACAGAGGTGTCTTGGCATCAGCAAGGGGTGAAGAAAGGTAACAAAAATGAAGCTGCAGCACAGAGTGCAGCAAAAGCATGATTTCTTCTGTCCTCTTCTGCTCCTTTAGGCTTATTTCAGCCTCATTAGATCACCTAACAGTTTTCCTAAGAGAGCACATTTTCCAGTTTTGGAAGCCCTCAAGAAGTATAATCATCCGACTCAGAAGGGAAAGCCCCACTCCCTCCCACAGGACACTGTGTGTCAGAAAACATGGCCAGGGGAGACTGGGCTGGACTTGCTAAAATAATGCATATAGTGTCCTTGCCGTTTCAGAAACGAGAACCCAGCTGCTCAAGCTGACAGTGAGGAGTGAGATTGCACGTTTATGTATGCACATAGGCCATTTTGAAATAATTTTCTCTAGTGCTTTGTTCCTTTTCCTAATAAGCCAACTTGTTTATCACTATAGCAACCAGTGACAGATTCCTGGAAAGAGATGCTGCAAATGCCTATTTGGACCTTTGTGGTCATGGGCAGTTGGTACGAGAAAGGTGTCACACCTGTTTCCTGTAGCTCTGAAATGCCACACTGGGACAGAGCTGGGTGTGACGTGGTTGTGACATAGTGTGAAGGGGATGTGCAGAGTGAACAGGGATGCGCACAGCTTGATGGAAGCCATCACGAAAGTAAACATTGTTTTAACTGAGAATAAATCCATTATGCACAAGGTGAAGTAAGTTTGAAAAGCAGAGCTGAACTCTGGGCTGAAAAGATTTGTTTATCCTCCTGTGCCAAGGACTTTGGCAATGAGGACTAGAAGAGGTGGGAAATGGATGTGCAAATAATTTGCTCAGTGGAGATTCTCCAGGAGCGATACGGATGGAAATCAATGCTCTCACCAAACATCTGCTGCCACCAAACACCTCTGGAATCTGTGACAGTGAGCTTTCCACTGGTGCTGAGCCATGTTCCAGGTGACATCTCACGACTTCAGCATTTGTTCAAAGGTTGGTGGGGCAGAGCAAAAGATGTAATCTCCAGAGATAACCTTCACAGGCAACATAGTTACACAGAAAGTGAAACTTCACTTCTCTGCTTATTTGCAACCTGGAAAGCTCCATGTACAAACCTCTCACCACCACCCTGCCCCCCCCAACCCCGATGTTACGAGAATATTAACAGAAATGCAAGCTCTTAGTCTTCTTTCACATCTATCTCTTTGGATAAGATGAAGAGGATCACACTTATGCTGTCTGTGTACCCTGCACCACCCCCACTCCTGCATTCATATAACTCATGGCTGAAGCCCCTGAGCTCTCCCTGCATCCTGGTACCCGGCCAGTTTTCTTGTATTTTGAGCAGACTCTGGGTAGGAAAAATGAAAGTTAAAAGCCTTGAAGGTTAAAAAAGGCTACTTGACCCTTGCTCCTGATATAGGAGGGTTGAATGTTTTATTCCATATTTTGTGTGCAATGTAATGTTATATTAATGAGGTAATGTTGTTCCAGCACCAGTGTCCTAGCAAATGTCAGGCAAGCTCATAGGGAGACATATCTTTTGGTAGACTACATGATACAGTAAAAAAGAAACCATCAGATGAGTGTTCGGGCATACAAGCTTTTCTGTGGGTCTCAAACACTAACTTACTGAGATGTCCTCAGACGAGGGACCGTTTCAGGTTACTTTATGGAATTGCTCCTCATAAAGAAAATATTTTCTTTCACCATGTTGTGATTTTTTGTAAGAACATCAAGTTTATAATTTGTGTTTTGTTTTGGTTTGCTTTATGTTTGTCCTTGAGAAGCCAAGGGTTCTGCTCCAGTTCCTCTTGAAATCATAAAAGGAACCTCTCACAACTTTATATTTCAGACCTACATGAAGCCTTGTCAGAATAAATAGTTTGGGCATAACCAGGTAGGGACTTAAATCAACATTGCCAGATGCAAGAAAACTTTTTGGCAAGCATGCTTCATCCTACCTGAAGACTAAATCAGTGCTATATTAGTCTGTTATCTTCTACCTCACTGTTCAAAACCAGATCTGGGCTGACAGCTGTAACACCGAGACAGCTAGCAGTCACCATGGCAAGAGGGTATTATATGACAGAGCTTGTAAACTGAATTGCAAGGCACCTGGGTGACACCTCATATTGTGAACCAGCAGATGGGAAAGTTTCTTGGTCTTGTCTAGGGACTTTATTGCATAACATGGTCAATCCAGGGAGGTGGAGGTGTCAGCCATCCCTGGAGGCATTAAACAGAAAAGACTGGATGAGGAACTCAGTGACATGGCCTAAATGATGGGAGGCTTGGATGGATGGAGTGTGGTACCCGTGGTTCCACGCTTGTGGATTCAATCCCTGGGTGGGCGCTCGCTTGGGAGTTGGACTAGATGATCCCATAGGTCCCTTCCAACTCAGAATAACCTGTGAACATAATATTTAATTCTGGTTGGCCCTTGCAATACAGAAATAACTGTCTGAACTGATCTGTTTTTTATAAAGATGTGGTTTGAAAATGGGTATTCAGGATGTATCTTTGAGGTGATAAATGGTTTATGGCAATTCTGAGATGATGTTTTATAGCACTGTAGTATTTTAGCAGTTAGAGACTGCCAGATCATTTCAAAAAGAGCACATACCTGCCTTCCCAAGCCTCTAGGGAGTTTGGAGAGATAGCTCACAAAACTGGGGATATTTCCTCATTGTATACTCTTATATGTGTTGTATATGTAATTGTATCAGATCTTAGGAGACATTAGGCAGGCCATGTGAAAAACCACGTATCAAGGTGTGATCTCTGTCCAACAACCTTACAGTCAAAGAACAGCTGAGGATTTATTATGACTAGGTGGGAGCAGGCACCTTTTCAAACCACCTCCTCCCTAAGCTCACATTTTTCTCCTTTGGATAGGCTTGTCTGTACAAATTCAATAGCAAAAAGACAGAGGAGTTTGCTGCCTTCCAATGTGGGCTGTGGTGCTTCTGAAGCAGTGAAAATGGCATCCTTAGAGTGGAAAAGACAGACAGTGGAAAAAGGGTCACATTGTATCAACACCAAGCAGAAACTCATGGGCTGGGAGTGTTACTTGAAACCCTGCCTCTCTTTTTCCCCTCAAATACTCTAGACAAAAAAGAAGGGACAGCTGGTCTTGGTCTGCACCCAGTTGGCCTGCATGCTTTGTCAATATGTCTGCGGATTACTGCTGCCTTTCCATCTGTTCATGGCATCTTCTTCCACACTGAAATTCTCATTGAACCCTAACAGTGACCACGGTACCATAAATACACAAGTTACACAGCACCCTTGTGCTGAGATTGCAAACTCAGCTCACGATTACCTGGGTTCAGCGGCACTGAGGAACTGGCTCTACTTTGGTGGTATTTGCAACACTGCCACCGAACCACAGAGCTAATATATTCCTCCTCCCTTCTTCACTTACCTTCCCAGTATTTCTTCTCTGCATTGTCCCAGCAGGATATCCCTGGAGCCTTCTAGCTTGTCAAACACAGCACACTCCTCTGTGCTTGAAAGCATATGGCCAAGATAAGAAAGAGCTTGCAGCTGGAATTTGAATGTGGCACAGACTGAATTTCTTTAAAATCGGGGTATGTGCAAGGAAGAAAGAAATCGTAGAAACGCTGGACACAAAAGGTCATGTAGACCAACCGCTGGTCTCAAGCCAGAAACAATGGTCTAAACTTCCCCTGATGATAATCCTGATGTAGTACCTGACTGTTCTGATGGTAAGCTCTCCTGATACTTAACACAAGACTTACTGTTACTGTATGTTCACAGGTTACTTTCTCCTTGCAAATGGAAAATAACTGTCCATTCTCACATTTATAACAACACTTTAGACAACTAGCACCAATAACCCCCCTTCATATCTGATTTTCTACAATAAACAATTTTTTCCCCAGCAATTATTTTTTAAATTCACAATAAATAAAAGTCTTCTCACTGCAACTGCGTATTTTTTAAAATGCGGATTGCTCTGATCAAGACCTTTCCAGTGCCATGTGAAGGACAGTATTTACCATCCATGTCTTCTAAATGATATTTGGAACAATTAGATTCCTTTTGTCATCTGTTATATGTCCATTTCTATGGCACTGTTCCCTAGCCAGGTATTCTGTATATAATCCTACTCCTTCCTTTTTAGGATGATAATAAGGCTGTGATTCTCAGGATCGTTCTTGTTTGTGTTCTTGTTCCTCATGATTTTCCCCTTGATTTGAAGATTTAGGAATTCATAGATTTCAGTGAAATAGGCAGAATGTGGAGGTTTAGAAATTTAGAGATTTTAGTGAGATAAGTAGAAGTTTGGATTTATAAAATTAATAGGTGTCAAGGGCTTTTGCTAGGCCTGAAACTTAAGGCTAAATATTAAAGGCAAATTTTCTAGTTTCTCCGCACAAAATGATAAACAGAATAGAGTTTTAGTCAAAACAGGGAGCTAAAAAATGTGAAACATTGTAGCTGATTGGTCAAAGGCATAAAGCAAAGTGTAAATTTGTGATGTGAAGGTGATGGGACAAATATTCACAAGGTGTTATGCATATGTATTAGGTAGGTGCACTTAAACAGGTGGTAAAGCTGAGCGGGGCCTTTTGGCCTTTTGGCACTTGGGAGGGTAGGGGGACACTTTGCTGGATCAAAAATGTTTTTTCCTTGTTCCCGAGACCTAAAATAAATCTTTCTATAGCTTGCAAGCAACCTTGAGTCCTGAAAATTGATTTTCCTTAAATCACCCTCTCCCCACAAACTCAGAGTTCAGTGATTTCTGGGATTTCAGCACAGGAAAAGTAATTTGAGAAATTTCAATTTATCCAAATATTCCTATTCTATCCTGTTCTCCTGTTATTAATTTGAAAGATTGTTAGCCAATAGATCATAGTTCTTCTCTTTAGGAAACATCAATTCAGTCCTTTTTAGGTTGTTATTTTTGACAGTCTGTCCTTAATATTTGCGCTAGTTTAATGAATTATAGAAGTTTTCTAAATTCACCTTTTCAGTACCTGAATACAGTGAACAACAAGTCATCACCATTCTTCTCTTTGATAAGTTCTGATTTTGAAAACTTGCTGTATGCTGGCTATCACTCTGAAATACGATCAACAAATTCCCCACAGGATCTCTGCCAAAGGTGTGGCAGAACACTTTTCATGAACAGCTGGAATAAAACACAGCAGCAGAGACACTTCCCANATTTGAAGATTTAGGAATTCATAGATTTCAGTGAAATAGGCAGAATGTGGAGGTTTAGAAATTTAGAGATTTTAGTGAGATAAGTAGAAGTTTGGATTTATAAAATTAATAGGTGTCNGAAATACGATCAACAAATTCCCCACAGGATCTCTGCCAAAGGTGTGGCAGAACACTTTTCATGAACAGCTGGAATAAAACACAGCAGCAGAGACACTTCCCATAGGCTGCTGGTAGGCTCATACCCTCCCTTCCCTGGTGATTTGATTTGCCTTTGTGCTTGCAGCTGATGCATGAGTGCAGGAAAAGGTGGGACCAAGACTTTGGGCAGGATGCAGGAGTGTTCATTGGCAGACCAGGGATGGGAGAGGTATCACAGTCTCCCAAATCTGTGGTACCTTGGATGTAATGCAGGATGAAATCACTGCATACATCCCCAGAAAAGAGCTGCTGAAGACCTGTGACAGATTAGTGATGCAGATCCTGGCTCTCCAAGGGTGAGGGGTCACATCTAAGCTGCTGTGACCAAACATGAGAGGTCAGTGAGGTGTTGAAGAGGCTCAGGATAGTTTCAGGGGATGGGGAATGGGAGAAAAAGGCCCTTCTTCATCACAAGGCAAAGGATGAGAATATCCTATTATTCCCAGGAGTTATTCTTCAAGGACAATTTGCCCTCAGGCACTTTTGTTTTGTTAATAAGGATGTGGCCAAGCTAAGCAATTTTCTCTAAGTCATTGTGTGCATTTCTTTCTCAAACCATGTCCATGGCAAATTATGTATAATTGGGCTGTAAGGCTCTCTGTGTCCTGCTTAATCTGCTGTTTACTGATACCGTCCTTATCAACACTGACAATTTTTGAGATGATTTTGTCACCTCTAACAGAATGTAAACACTGATTATGTAAACAGCTTACACTCTTATTCACCATGTTCAAACACTTTGATTTCTTCTCTTTTTAAGGATGAGGACTGTATAGAGAAATGTGGTAGCACTTACCACAGTTTGTTAGGGTTGGATGAAAGCACTATCCTGCTTTAAGGATGGGTACCCCCTGCCATGTTCTGCCGGGGCTTGCAACTAGGGCTGTAACTTCAGGTAGTACCTGGCGTTTGTTATCATGGAGATCTGTCCCCTCCTTCAGAGAACAGGTCTGTAGCAGTTGTTAGTATGCTAGGGGACTTCTCTGACAAGCACAGGAAGCAGGTCCCTAGTGAAAATATACCCTCATCCAATCTGATGTGCCAATGTAATGATACCACGAAAATTAGATATTTTCACACAGATTTCTTGTTCTGCAGCTTGAAATTCAGTACATATCAGTGAGATACTATATGTAGAAACTTTCTTTTTTTTTCTTCCCTGGCAGGTGGAACTTTAAGGATCTGAGTTTATCATATTGTTCGAAGGAATATTATTCTTTCAGAAATCCTTGACCAGTTTTGGCATTTGAAAAGAAAAGAGCATTTCATCCTTTGTGTAAAGAAAAGGCAAAGTTGTTTCTGTCACATCCTTCCACTCGAATTACATTGTTTGTAATTCTCTAGTAATCCAGTCTAACGTAGTTCTGATATTTGCCTGAAGTTTTCACTAAAGACGAAATACAGTCAAATTCTCAAATGGCACGGTTTAACAGACCAGGTCTTCCAAATCTGCATTGACATTCTATTATGTCTAGTATAAAGAGAAAAGTCTCATGAACTTGCTGTATCAGTAGTGGATACTGGAACTGCACCATTTTTTAATCTATTATTTGTTCTTCTATTTTTAGTCCCACTGTTATTAAAGAGGAGTGAAACTATTCCACTACTTCACAGAAATCCCTGCAGTGTAAGGTTGAAAACTTCTTCAAGAGATCATTTAATCTAATGATTTCTACGTGTTTTCAACCAGTGGAGGACAATTCTGTAGCCAGTTATGGACAACTGAACTCCAGGGTCATGGACCACCAGGTGTCCCAGGACCTCAGTATAGACATCTTGAGACCAGGAACAGCTGCTTAGTCATCTCCTGTTGCAGATTTGGGTGAATACTGCTGCCACTCTGGCATTTCATACAACCTGCACTTGGTTCCCTCATTTTCAAGGTGATCCTCAGACTTGAGGATAGAATGAGCTCTGAACAGACAAATAGCACTGGCAACAGCCTGCTCCCAACCACCACTCTCTCTGAATATCTCTGCTCCTTCTCTGGTCAGGGAAGATAACATTCACCCATCATATGAGGAATCCTTCTGTGACACTGAGTTGGTCAGAGGCTGCCACCCCCAAACAGGTCAGCCAGGTCTTGTTGACTTCTGGCTGTCAACAGACTGGGCAAATTATCCAAGCAATCTACAGATGATTGTCAGAACAAGCAGCCCTGATTCATTCTATCCACATCTTTGAGAGAAAAAAGGGGAAGATTCACACCACCCTCAGCTGCTCTTAAAAACATGTGGTGAGAAGTTGCCGGTAGCCACTTCAGCAACCGATGCTCAATTGTCCTTTCAATTAACGGGAAATGTCTAATCAAAATTATCTTGCTTCTCAGCAAGTGAGATTATTTGTTTTCCTGCTGATTTTGAAGAAAGAGTAGATATTTTGTGGATGTGAAGATTCACTTCATCCTCGTCTTCTTCCTAAAAGACAGGCTCAATTCTTTCAGCCATTCCCAAGAATTACCATCCATGTTGCTCACCTCTGAGCTGTGTGATTCATAGAGTTACATTCTTCTAAAAATACCTAGTCCAAAAATAGACATATTTTTCCAGCTGAGGTCACTAATGTCAAACTGAGAAAAAGAACCAGCTCCTATATGCTATACCTGTAAATTCATCCCAGAAAGGCACTTGGATGTCTTGCACCAGCACCATATTTTCACTTCCAATTGTGATCCATTGTCATCTTCTGGATCCTTTTTAGCAGCAAAATAAAATGGAACTGATCAGGATAATCTTCTACAGGTCCCTACCTCTTGTTTCACCACATCTAAGAAATGCACTGAATGATAAATTCAAATAGTAATTTGCAATCTATTGTACATCCACCTCATAAGTTTATCTGAATCATAATCCTTCAGCTTGCTTCTGAGAACATTGTGTGGGACTGTCAAAAGCTGTAATATAGTCAATATAAATTCTATCTGTGGTTCATCATGTTTTTGCTAAGTTTCTATCCATGTTTTTGATTTTTGTTTTAGAATGGCATCATGTGATTTACTCTTCACAACACTGTGTATTTTCTGTTTTGTTGGTTATTAAATGACTGTTCAGTGAGAACATTTCCAGGTAATGCAGTTAAACATATCCATCACTGCTTGTCCCGTAGATTTCTTTCTAGCCTTGCTCTAAAGATAGATTTTGTTTTCCTTTTTGCAATCCTCTGAGACTTGCTATACAACTGCAATTTTCAGAAATGATCATTAACAGATCAGAGGCTACTCAGGATAAATCCTGAAATACTCTTTGATAAATTTCCTCAGAGCCAGCTCATATGGCTACAGCTAGCCTGTCTAGAAAATCTGTCCTTTGCTCTTCTTGAAATTAATTGCATTGATGTATCTGGTCAAAATTAACTTTTAATATGATTGATAATATAAAAAAGGGACTTCGTGGAATCTTCATAATTCATATTGCTTTTAAAATACTATGCATATCTGTATAAATTTTTCACAAACTCCCATCTCAGTGATTTTAAATTCCACCCTGAGCTTTGTATGATCAATAAGTTAGCTTCACCACTACGTATATCAATTGCTGGCTAGATTATAAAGTAGAGATGGAGTCACAGTCACTGAAATCATTCCCTGAGAAGACTGGTCCTTTATAGATCACTATTTATTGTAAAGTTTGAATAATTTCTCTTTCTCATTATACTTTAAAGGATTAAGTATTAAATTATATATATTATTTTAAGAGCTGGGTTTGCTAGTCCTCATAATTCATTGCCTTCACCTCTACCTGTATTTATACCGCACATGAATAAAGTTTGCCCAGGCAGAAAGTAAGATAAAAGTATTTTTGAAAGCCAGTTAATATTTGTGCTTGGATGTATCTCATCATGCTCAATTTTTTTCAGATTCCTCATGTTCTTGCATTTTTTTGTGACTGATGTCAACTTTTCTGTATTTTTTTAACGCAGATTTTTTTTTTTTAGCAGAGCTCCTCTTTATGCCAGGGTGTTTTTCTGTGATGGATGCAAAATATCACCCAAAATCCTGGACATGCTCACCCCAGGTCTCCATACAGGTGCATATTTCATCTGAACACAATGCCAGGTTAGATGTTCAGATTTTTCAAATGAAAGTTTTGCTGTTTTGTAGCTGGGTGGCAGCTTTGCCACTGACTTTAATAGGGTTCAGAGCATCAGCCACTGTTTGTCCAGTGCTTTCCATGTAATATTCCTATTGTGTTTTTCATACAACTACAGGGTAAATAAAGGCATCTGTCCTTGTTTGCACACTATTTCTTTGCAGGGAACAACTAGTCACACAGAATGCACCAGGATGAAGGTCTCACAGCACTGGTTGCACATAAAGAAGCTGCTGTCAGAAAGAATTCATAATCTAATTACAAACAGAGACTATAAGTGACTACATCACAGAGGCAAAAAACTAAAGGAAGCATGAGAAGTTTTTTAAGCTCTTGCAGCAAATGTTAAATAGGCTATTTTTGTGTTAAACAGATCTTTTCTCCTCAATAGGGAGCTACATGCTTTTTATACCTTCTAGGTATTGCTGCTCTAGACAGAAATGCAATAAACCAGGCATTGTCATTATTAAAACCTTTTCTTCAACTGCTTATAGCTTTCTGGAAATAAAACTCATGTGATTTCTTAACGGTGCAATAGGAGAGAACAAACAAATGAAAAAGAAGCAGGCACTAAAGTGACAAAAGAAACACAGAAAATATTAAATAAGAAACACGCCCCACACACATGAACAAATATTGTCTAGCCACTCAGATTTAAAAAAATAAAGATCAAGTAAAGTAAGTATAGGAGGTATTACTTTTCTGACAGGATCGTTTGCAGAGATTTGCATGAGGTTAAATTGCCTACCAGGTACTGCCTGAATAATTTAAACAGCACTGGCTCAAGGTACAGCCCAGAAACCCAAGACACCCAACTGCTTTATCTGCCTCCCCTTGATGACCAATTCTTCCTCAGTCACAGAAAAAAAAATAAAATTAAAGACAACCCTCAAAACTTTGCAGAGGTTTCCCTGTTTCTCGCCTCTTGCCTCCTTCAGTGGGCCCTGATCAAAGGTGCACTCTTCAGACACTGCTGCAGTGCCAGTTCTAGCTGTGCTGCCTCTTGCATTGCCACGGTCGGTGGCTCAAGAGGTGATGCCTGGGTGTAGAGCACTCAGACAGACGTGCAGCCCTGCCTAAGGGACGCCATCCCAAGGAGAAGCTTCATCCTTTGAAATTCCCTGTTCTTGTTTTTCTGAGGTCTCATTATGAAACCTGCTCAAAACAGAGTTGTGCCCAGTGCTCTTGTTTCATGCAGAGCATAAAAGGACAATAGAATTTTATTAACGCCAAATTTATAATGTATGTGCACCCAATCAGGAGTAGTCCTACCAGAGTTAAAAAAACACCAAGTAAATGGATCTTGGACAAGTCCATTTTCTTCTCCTCCAGCTTCAGCAGAGGCTGGCAAAGAGCTTCCTCTTCTGTAGTACTTCTGTCCCTTGCAGCTTCTCAGAGGTCCTTTCCTTCTTTTAAAAACTGAGGACTCTCCAAAGTAACTGACAGGCTCCCTGCATCAGCTTGCACAGGGGTTGATCTTACGTGGATTCATTAATCTGCCAGTGCAGATACACTTCTACACCTGCACAAGGTTCACTGTGAGGCTGGGGCCAAAACAATTCACAGCTCCACCAGGTGCCGTAGTCAGGCTCAGTTGTTCATCCCAGTTTCCCAGCAGATAATGCATAGGGGTGAAAACAAGAAGACGAAAATCAAAGTAAACATCCAGAACAATAGAATTTTCTTAGATTATTTTCTCCATGTCTCTATCTTCCCTAAGCCACTTTTGTCAAATGCCCTGTATGACTGGTGCTGCAGGATTGTTTGGCACGAGCGTGGTCTGAAAAACAAACTTCACCCCCTGGAGAATTTTGCTGAGAATAATAGATCTGTGTGAAGGTCTAAATCAATAGAAGTCTTTCTGAATGCATTTCCAGGAAACCTAGACACATCACTAGTGACTTTGACTTAAATACAAGGTGCCACTGTTTGGAAAGCAATTTCTAGTTAAGTAATTTAAATTTCATAGCGAGGACGACCATATAGTGAGAACCTCATCCACTCAGGTGAGGAAAGCTGGAGGCATTAAGGGACTGCAAATACTTGCACAATTTTGTGAGGGGTTTTGAGAAATGTTTTTTTTCAAGTACGATTTCAATCCCAATGGAAAATGCTCTTCTTCCTCCCCTGAATCCCAGCATATATATAGATTTTCCAGATTGGTTTATTTTCTGTTAGAGGATTACTTTCCCCTTTATTAAAAACTTCTTTTACTCTGCTGGGGTAGATGTTTAAGGTCTGCATGCTGTCACTTCTTATTTGCATGTTTTCAAGTGTTTTTCATAAAGCTTAATCATAACTGAAGGAGAAATAAATGTAGAAGCTATACTGCCATACAGTCAGTTGAAATGGGATTTTTCCCCTTTTACCATCCACTATTAGGACGAGCACTTATGAAAAGTCTGATTCCCTTAACCTCAATTTTATCACCCAATGCCACCCACAAACCTATCTTTTCAGAAGCAGCACTGTTTTACAGACACCTAAACTAGGGATACACCTCCATTCGCCAATTCCAGCATTTGGTGAACTCATTTTGCCCTGGCATTTCCTTGACTGAGTAGCTCAGCAATTACCTTCAGTCCAAACCCAGCTGGGATGCCTTAAGCCTACATTTGTCACCTTCCAGAAGAATGTCTTCCTTGTGAGGATGTATGCTAGTCATGCTAGAACTGACAAGAAGAAAGAAACTGTGATTTCTATAGACTGACTGAAGTGATGCCAGTGGATGGATGGCAGTGAGGGCAGGAATCATAGGCCCAGAGGGGAAAAAAAAGGGATTTCATATCACCTGGTGCTCCCATCTGGTATGGCAGGAAGTATTGCTCAGAGCCCTCCCAGGTTGTGGAATTGCTGACCTGCATTTCACTCTTTCTAAAAGTGAGGCCTTCACTGATCAGGAGGGTATTAAATAAAATATGGGGTCTGCTTTCTCCAGCCATTTTAGTTTTTTCCCTCAGCTTACACATAAACCATTATTTCTAGGGTTTCTTTTGGGAGACAGCCCACATGTCCGTAGTGTGTCTAAAAGCAGTCACTATGCCCCTTCCCATTCCTTGCAATTTCTCTGTGACCAGCCTTTTGGCAGCCTGGGCTAAACAGCAGAGGAGGAGGGTGAACACATCACTGGTTGCAGGTCCCACTGATGGTTCCAGGACCCCCATGGTCAACACAACTTGATGGCATCCATGTAGTCTGTGAGGGGGCTCAGTTAGGTCAGCCCTACAGCAAAGCCCTATGGTGATCTGAGGTTTTAACATCACTGTGCTATAAGCTGAGTGTTCACGACTTCAAGTATTAATTACACATCCTTTTGTCCAGGTTTGGTTGATGCAAACTCATTTGCTTCCAGGGACCTCTTACTGGGGGCCATAGTAGCCTTGAAAACCTTAGAAAGAAACCCAAAGTGTGAAAACTCATTGCAGCAGCAGAGAAAACAATTTGCAGGAAAACAGAGAACAGCAGCAATAGAGGCAGGCAGGGGAAAGGGATGCAGCTCTCTGAAGCTCCCCCAGGGCACAGCAAGTTAAAATCAAAGGAGAAAACAGCATGCAAGACTGAATCCTGCCAGTGGCAAAGTCCAACAAACAGCTGGAGCAAAAGACACCCCTGGAAATGAAGCTGCCACTCACCCTCACCCTTCCTTCATAAGTATCCCCCCACATGAAAAACAAGATACCATGAAACATTAGGCGGTCCTACTCTCATATACGTATATTTATCCTTCACTTTTGTTTTTTTGGCTCTACCTAGTTTTTTACCCTTGGCAGGCTCACCACCAGAGCTGCTGGGGATGGGATACCAGCAGGGTGTGCAGGGCTATGATCCCTCAGCAGCCTGGACAGAGATGGAGATGCCAGCACTGGGGAGGTCAAAGCTCCAGCTGGCTTCCCATATCCTTATACTCAGGTTTTCTTTCTCTTTCTGAGGCAGGAGAGGCTACTAGAGAGAATTATGTACATATCTGGTACTCNGAAGGATTTAGGAAAATGTATTTCCAAAAGCAAAAATCCCAGAACATCGACCTAACACTGTTGCAAACACTGGGTCTTGGGAGAAAGACATGCCTCTGCTCTCCTCAAGGCCTTTATTGTTTCTCCTACCCCCCTGCCTGCTGCAAGCCCCTTCTGAAAATTTGCAATCTTATCTTCTTCCCGTGGTAGGGAGACAATCCCTGTGGAATGTGGGAGGAGAAATGCACAAATGAATTCCTAGGAAAGATGGCTCTCTCTCTTGTGGAAGAATTCTTCATAGTGAATATTCCATAAACTCCTTGAAAATAAGTCTTCTGATTTCATCTATCCCTACACTGGCCAGTGCTTGCCCAGAGTTAAAGCCCTTTCTGCTCCTCACTCCACCCCAC
>WEKX01008358.1:4989-22286 GCA_013390025.1 Pitta sordida | reverse complement strand
AAATATAAAAGCAGGGTACACTTTTTTCTTCGACATCTAAATGAAAATTCTATCTCCAAACTTTGGAGTTCCGTCTCCAAACTTCAGTATTATCCTTCAGATTTCTTAATCTATTCATTCCCTCAGCGTTTTTAAGGAAAGCAACAGTGATCAAGCTAAAAAGAATGAAGGATCCTCAAAGCGGCACCAAAAAGAAACAGCCAAAGACCAGATTGCTAGTTTCCCTGTTTTTATCATTAATAAAATTTCATTATCACAGATCACAGAATCACAGAATCACAGAAAATTATGAGTTGGAAGGGACCCACAAGGATCATCTAGTCCAGATAAAACAAGCAAAGTTATGTGGATTACTCTTTTCAAAAAAGCTTCCCACATTAATTCCATGTTGTTTGATTACAATGTGATCTTGAAAATATATTTATAGTTTTAAACAGGAATAGCTTCTCTCCTTGAATACCCGAGTGGTTTTGCATATATATTTCCACAGGAAAAAAAAGTATACTAAACTTGATTAAATGAGAAATATTTACATTCTTGCAATTCAATATATTCTGTATCTCAGGAGAGGTTTTTTTTCAAGACATCTGTGTAGTAAATGAATTTACATGCTTTCTTTGATTTTATGATACTTATTTAAATACATGTTTTTATCCATGTAGTTTTCCCCCCATTCTTAACTGTTTGTGCTATCCAGATTTAAAAAAAGAAAAAGAAAATAAGAAACCAGTCACATTGTTACCTCATGAAAAGGCCTTGTTTATCAAATTTTCAAGGTAACATCCAGGGTTTCTTTGATTTGACCTTTAAAGTGTCATTCTATACTTCAGTTCCATCATTTATTACACCAAGACTGACTCAGTCAACCAAACTATTGCAAAGTGACCTTGCTTTCATAGCTCAAAGTACCCAGCAATGGAAATTAATCACAAAAATAAATAAATAATTATATTTTCTTAAAATCACATTGAACTGCACACCGGGGGTAATGGTCTTACTTGGGATTTTACCTCAAAAAAATGTTGTTACTCAAAAGTTCTTGCTTCTTCTTTTGCAAATCCCCTGTGAAAAATTGAATATAAAATTTAAATAAAACCTGCAAATTAAAAAAAAAAAAAATCTAATTATTTGAATAGTCTTGGCTCCATGTGTGTATCCTATATAATGGACTTCCACGTAGGCGACAAGCTGCTTGCTCTGAAGGGGTCTAACAGTCTTCACATACTGACCTTAACAATTACTAATGGAAATATTAATGAAAATTACTTCCAGGCTCAGTGTCTTCTTAAAAGAAAGCAGCTCACACAGGACGTGGTCTAGCTGGGGGGTGTCGGGCTGGATGACCCTGGGCCCCTTCCGGCTCGGAGTGGCCTGCTAGACTGTGAGGGATCTAGGTTGGTGTTATGCTCTGCGATGTACTCTCGGTGGTGAGTTGGACTAGATGATCCTTGTGGGTCCCTTCCAACTCATAATATTCTGTGTGATTCTGTGTGACATCATTATTCTGTTCTAGAGGTGAGTTGGGAGGTGCTGAAAATACCTCATGAAGGCAGGCTTTCCTTCCCCTGGTGGGAATGGGAAGCAAAGAGTGCTTTGATGGAAGTTAGACAGACAACGAGGCTGTTGGAGAAGAGCTTGGCCTGGGCCCTGCTCTTAATAACAGGAAGCAAAGTCTCTGAGGTTTTACACTGACATGAACCTCCAAAGCATAACTGTGCCAAAGAGGAATAACAAAGGAGTACTAAGAATCACAGAATCATGGAATGCTGGAGGTTGGAGAAGACCTTTAAGGTCACCAAGTCCAACCATTAATTCAGCACCAGCACCGCGTTCACCACCGAACGAAGGCCTCAAGTGCCACATCTACATGTTTTTGAACACTTCCAGGTGTGATGATTCCACCACTGCCCTCGGTAACCTGTTCCAATGCTTTGCAACCTTTTCTGTGAGGAATTGTTTCCCTAATATCCAATCCAAACCTCCTCTGGCACAATTTGAGGCTGTTTATTCTCCTCCTGTCACTGTGAGGAGAGACCAATCCCCCCTCACTCCAATTTCTTTTCAGGTAGTTAATGAAGAATATGTAGTTCCTGAAAAGTCTAGGTCTGAACCTCCCTACTTTTTGATGGGGTTTTGTCCTAGTCACACAGTCCTATTATTATAAAAATATCAATTCACAGTTAATTAAATTACAGCTGACTGAAGTTCTTGAGTGTTTTTGATTGTGGAGGATCCTGACTGATTAAACTTTCCTTACAAAGTTGATACAGAAAAACATCCAGATCCCTTGAAATGTAAAACGCTGAGTTTGAAATATGTTTCTGAAAACAACTCGCAAACCCCCTAATCTACCTTAAAAAAAAAGTCCTGCATACCAAAAATTATCTTCATGCCTACATACTCATTCTTTTGGTATCTAATGATAATTTTTAAAACCATAAAATAGTTTAAAATGGTTTTTTTATTTTATACACTTACACTTCTCTAAGGATTGTGTATGTGGAACAAAAAGTTTGGGATCTGTGATCTATTATACCCTCAGAAAGAAAATGGAGAAGAGAGAGTTCATAGTCCAGGATTAAATCTATATCTCCTGTGCTTTTAAATGCACAGGGGTGACACCTTTTCATGCAGTAATAAAGTGGGAGAGAGTTCAATCTGTTCTCTTCAAAATGATTAACCATTGTTTCTTTCAGAATGTGGTAGGCTTTTTCTTGAAATAACAAAGATAGCAATTATTTCTATAAAACCTCCTGTATTTTATGCACACACATTTTTTCAGTTGCTTGAGGTGGACTGCCAGATGTAAGAAAGTCTGCAAATGTAATGGGTCGTAAAATGATTCTACTATTTCTATGAACCAAACTCTTAATTTCTGTTGCCATGCAAATGAAAGAGAAGAATAAAGTGGCTCCTGCAGGAGCAATAAGAACATGTAAGTGTTCAGTGATACGTTGGATGGAGCTTGGAGCAACCGGATCTAGTAGAAGGTGTCCCTGCCAGTGACAGGGGAGTGGAAATAAATTATTTTTAAAGTCCTTTCTAACCTACACCATTCTATGATTGCTACCATTGTACTGTTGATAATAATGTTTGTACACCACTTAATAATTACAAAAAATAAAAGTTTGGGTTTTTTTAAGATTAACCCATTCTTAAAATAACATATGTTGTTAGAAGGAAAAGGCCTTTATGCAATTTTTACATACTAATTTCTCTTTCAGCTGTAAAAACGTCGGAAGTTTTTGGTGATAGCTACCTCCTGATATCTCCAATTACAGGAATATCAACGTATTTCCCACAGTTTTTTACTTCTACACACTTAAAGTGTCGATAATCCATTTCCTGAAAAATTGTTGTCAGGAAAAAAGCGAACTTACACAAGGAAATTACAGAAAATAGCTAAACCCCCCTGTTGATAATACAGTAACTCCATAGCTAATTCTTTTTTAACTTCTAAGTAAAAAAAGATAAAAAATCTAATAAATCCCAAATTTTTACACACCATCATGTCTACAACATTTGTAAAAATCAGAAAAATCTCCAAAGATATAAAAGCAACATAATAATTGTTATTTGATCCTGAGGTTAATATAAAGAAATTTTTCATTCTTTGTATTTGTTAAAATAGAATTCATAAATCTTGACTAATGCAGACAGTGGGATGTGCCTGTAAATAAGAAATCATCTCACAGGAGGAAAATGGAAGAGAGTGGGTAGGGACTTAAGTACATGAACTCTCAAATAGGTGACTTTACAGAGTTTTGTGAAGTATGGGAGTGTTTATAAATTAGCTTATGGTAAACTGAGTCACCATTTTCAAGACAATTATATTGTCTTTCCAGGAACATATTATTTTATTAATCAGTCTAACTTAAAATCATAGAATCACAGAATGGTTTGGGTTGGAAGGGACTTTAAAGGTCACCTCATTCCATCCCCTTCCATGGGCAGGGACACCTTCCAGTATCCCAGGTTGCTCCAAGCCCGATCCAAGATGGCCTTGGACACTTCCAGGGTTGGGGCAGCCACAGCATATCTGGGCAACCTGTGCCAGGGCCTCACCACCCTCACTGGGAAGAATTTCTTCCTAATATCTAATGGAACCCTGTCCTCTGTCAGTCAAGCCATTCCCCCTTATCCAGTCACTCCATGCCCATGTGAAAAGTCTCTCTCCAACCTTTTAGGTCTCCCCACTCTCCTTCTCTTCTCCAGGTTGAAAAGCTCCAATTCTCTCAGCCTGACCAAGCATTGGCAGTGTGAGAGACTGAGATTTAATACTCGTAAAGTTTACTGTATCACTGCAATTTCAAATGTAAAAGTAGAAAAAATAAGCTTATGCTATAAAAAAGCCCAATCAGGTTGTGGAATGGTGCTATATACTGATAGTCCTTAGGCTGAAACCCAAAATAAAGTTAACTCTTACTTTGCTTTCAAAGATTTTGTGAAATTCCTAAGAAAATGTAATGAATCTCATTATAGTGTATATCCATCACTTATCAATGCCTTAAAGGTTGTAACAATGCTGATACAGTAAGAAAAATGATGCATCTCTGAAGTGACTGCCAAAGCAAGATATTATTCTTTTTTCCCTGTGGTTACATCCTAATCCTAAAAGAAATAGAGAACTGTCAGTGATATCAAGTGGCAGGATGCTCAAGCTTACAAGGCTTAGCATGTTCCAAAGGCCATGCCCTGCCTTATCTCAGACACCTCTGTGCTCCTGTAGCACAGAAAAACTAGTGAGAGACCTTCAGGACCTTTGAAAATAGAGAAAATTATGTTCCTGAGGGTGCATTACATTAAATAAACCTCAATTGCTTCCTTTTCATTTAAACTAACATTTTTTTGTTTACCTTTGTGCAAGGCTGCCTGAATTCAAGAAGTGACAGCTGTTACAAAGTACTATTTCTGGAGTTATAATCAAAATCAAGGATGCTCAAAGACCATCTTCTGACCCTGCACTGCACAACCCCAAGAATCCCACTGTGTGCCTGAGGGCCATGACAACTCCCGCTTCCATCCCTGACTCTGTTTATTTCAATAGAAAATGTGTTTGCAAAAAATCACTGTCTTCATGCGAAACCTGTAATTCCAGCCTGGCATTGCTTACCTACGGCAGATGGGCTGGAATGTGTAGAAAACATTAGGCTAGGACCTGCATGTCCGGAGTTTTGAACAAAACAGGGGTCTTTCTTTTTTGGATTTGTTGCTTACATAAGGTTTTGATGGAATTTATGCACACACAGAAGTGCAGAAGGATGTCACATTCCCCTGCACATGGGCGGATGGTTTGATCCATCGGGCTTTGATTAAAAGCTTTGGGAATTTGCAGGTGTTCAATTAGTCACCAGAGGGAGCCCATATTATTTCATAGACACCATAACAACAAAGTAAGAAGAAGATGAGGGGAGAAAACCTTTAGGGTGATAGAGTGAGAGAATCACAGTGTGTCACACTCTGCAAGCAATCCACTTTACTAATATATGATAATAAAGGTCAGATGCTGGTACAACAAAATCCCAGTTATCACAGAGCCACTTTCATGACACTAAGCATGTCTGGATAATCAAACACAATGGAAAGGAATTAGAGATTAGACACCCTGTCTACAAATCTGCTATAAGACGATGTTAGGATAATGTAAGATTTTATAAATACTGTTTTCACTGTGATTTCTTCTAATGACAATCCCTCTATTATCTGGGAAACACAGGTTTCTGTGAATTGCAAGGAGTGTTTTGTTTCCTCCTATTCTAACCAGCAACTCTCTCGTCCCCCCCAGCTACTGATTTCCTTCCTCACCCTATCAACAACAAAAAAATATTTTATTAAAATTGGTATTTTTTATCTGAGTGTGCTATTACTCCAACAAAATACCAATTCTATTTGGATACCTTTCTGAGTTATTTACCAGGGAAATGACCTCGAATATATCAAGTTACACTTAGCAGTCTTTGCTGTTAATGTTTTCTCTAGACAAGTCTGTTTTGCAACTAAAGTGAAGAAGAAAAAAGGAAAGAGAATGTAGCACATTTCTAATTCTCATTTATAGAACTACAGTGGTAAAATAACTATGCTTTGGAATTCACTTGAGGCTTTTATATTAATATCTCATCTGTCTCATGGTATGGTAGACATTGCAGTCAAGCTTTGGGGGAGCTCTGGCATTGTTACATCCTGTATGAATTTTCCTACCTTCACATATTAATTCTCCTGCAGACATCTACAAATGATCACAGTATTTCAGAAGTCTTTGTTTTTTAGGAATGATTCATTGCTAGTCGAGCTGTCTTCCTGCCTAATAGAAGCTATTGGCCTCCCTGTGCCTTCACCCTTTAATTGCAAGGCAATTAAATTCCCCTCTGTTTGCAGTATCTGTGTCCAGAATGAGTCATCTTATCACATCACCCTTTATTATTCTTTTTTTTTTTTTGGTTTTGCTATGTGCTTAGCCTGATGTAGCTTAATATTTCTGTCCCCATGGAGCTGGAGCTTTCTTCCTTAATTGTTATTTTTCTAACCTTTATATTTTAGCTGGTCAAAGCTTTCTTGCATTGTTGCATGAAAAATAAAATAAAATTTCTGTTTCTAGCCACAATGCCATAAAATTGAGATGTACCCAATGACACCATATGTAAAGGATAAAGCATATCTGTGACTGATAAGCACAGATTTTAAGAATAAAATATGCCATCTCCTGCAGGGCTGGTACAGAATATCTAGTATTTAATTTTATATAAGGTCTTAAGCATTTGAAGTAATATTATTGTATATTAAGAAGGAAGTGATCTGAAATGATTTGTTTGTGATGTGCAAGCCCACCTACAGGTTCCATACAAGTGACTATAAACTGGATTCATCCAAGGGGACTTTAGAGCAGAGCTTTGTAACCTGCGCTGCACTGAAACCACGCGGTTCATTTGCCAGCACGACCAGGCAGAGACTTTACCATTCTCATGGTGTCTTTGCAACTTGGCCAGTCACTGCTGGGCTTTGACAGCAGGTTTTATTGATGGACCTGATGCCAGAGGCGTCAGCAGGATGACTAAGCTAAGAACAGTCAGGTTTTCTCCTGTGGTCTGCACTCTGTGTCATTACATTAGAGGTTGGACAAAATAAAGACTTGCATTGTAATAAGGACTTGGATTACCTTATTCAAGACAGGGGCTTTCCGTAGTGTTCAGTATAAAAAAAATTCCTCTTTTCTCAGACTCAAGTGTCTGGATTCAAATATAAAAGTATCAAAGAAGAGTCATGGGTAGAAAAGAGCTTCTCCTGTTCAGGCCCGTCATTCATCAGGAAAACCCTTGCATTCTGCAGTGTCAGGATGAAGAGTTTTCCTGGGGAGTCTCTTGCCTTGTTTCCTCTGCAACGAGATGCTCAGGGCAGAATTATATGTGCTTTCTGAAAATCATTTGGCTTACTACAGTTTGTGACCTACCTATGTTCTCTACAGCTGTGATGCAGAGGCTTATTATTATTTTTAAAAGAATAAGTCCTTTACAGGAGGCTTCACTTTTGCCCAAGGATTATATAATCTTTGTGCTAATATATTTATTTGAAAGTTAAACACTCTTGGTCACAACACGTTGATGTGCATGATTTTTTTTTTTATTTATATGCAAAGCAAATATAGAGTAAGAACCAGCCAATGCTTGAAGTAGCCTCAGCCTGTTTTGAGTGTTCAGTATAAGATGAAGTGACATTCCAATAGTGACATGAAAGTGTAGGGGTAGACGAAGAAAAAACCTAGATTTTCTTTTCCTGATTGTTTCTGCATTGGGTCATATCACCTTTTCTGAGTGATGCCTGACTTATGAAATATTTGGTTTTCCTAAGCTTTTCCTACTTTACTCTAAATTTTGCAAAAAACAAGTTTGGAACACTTTTTAAGCCTCTTTTTGATTCCTGTCCCACATACCATCAGATTTTATGCTGTCCCCTCCTCTCAGTAAAATTGTGGTGGGCAGGGAGAGAGAATTTTTGAATATATTATTTTCTGTTAAATCATATAATTAATAGAGTTTGTGTATTAAAAACTCAGCCAGATTTACACTCCACAGTCCCATCAGTTAATGCAGTTTATGTGTCTCCATTAGCGTGTTTGCTCACTCAGCAGCCTTCCACCATATTTCCCTTAGTAACAAGCATATTTGCCAGGATTCTGCTGAATTAAGGTTATTAGCTGCCCTAGCTGTTTCTTCTAAACTTCTTTGGCTTCGGAGTCTCCTGATCAAATGCTTAAAAGTTATTTCACTGCAGCCTTCTGTGGTGATGTTTTCTTCTTCTAAAAACACTTTTTCTTCCCTGAGTAGTCAGCACATCTCCATCTCATGGCAATAGAAACTCCTAAGAGTGCCAGTGGCCAAACTTTGCAGCACTTTTGAGGGTTCCACGGGACAATAAATTGAATATAACAGGGTATGTGAACTCCTGCAACTGCTGACAATATATATTATAATGAAGTGAGAGATGTGCTGATTATCACATAGTACAGATGCATTATGTACAAAATAGGCGTCAAGAGGAAAGGACTTGCTTTGGTTTTATCACTCACTATTATGAGAAGGAAAGGACCCAAGTATGTATAATTACAAACTGCAAATGTCATGCCTCCTCCCACTCCTTCCATCATCCAGGAAAATCAGCACATTAAGAAGGAGGCAATGCCCTGGGTCCTGCCTATTAGCCTCAGAAAATCAGGGAATAAAAAGTGCACAACTGAACTTTTGGTAGAAGAGCTTTTATTTCTCAGGAGTTAACTTCTGATGTTAGTTCTTGTGGGACTTAAGAAGAGTCTAGTAAAGATGAGTAGCCACAAGTGGTCAACAGCAGCTGCTTCTAAAGGAAATGCACGAAATACAAAGGAAATTTAAGGCACTAAATGAAGCAAATCATCTTTCTGAACATTGGCAAGAAATCCTCAGATTATAATTAAACCAGCTCTGACTAGTCCTAAAAGCTATAAACTTCATGTCTTTTCTATCCCATCTCTGTTTCCTTCTTTTAACACCACTTTATATATGTTTAAAACCTTGAAGTAATGATTTCTAGAAAGAATGGATATTTAGAGGCAGCACTGACGTAATCTGGAAAAAAACTCCAAGTAATGTACTATGACCTCACTGCCCACCACTGAATGAAATCTTTTATAGACAGGATGCTCATGAGGTGTGTCCTTCTCTTATTCTACTCCTCTAATTATGTGAGTTTGTTTCCAAAGACAGGTGGAAATTCATGTCTGCACAAGTGTGCAGAACTCCTACTGAAGCTGTTGCCTGCTTATTTGCATCTATTCCCACTGCCACTGTTTTTTTCCTTCAATTTCTAAATATTTTCTTTCCTGTCTTTGTCTTCTAATGCATTTAAAGAACTCTTTATGTTTATCTTAATATTCTTCAGCAGTATACTTCATTATTCCCATTTGTACTGTCAACGCCCTCTTTATAGTCCCTCTGTTTCTTCACATAAAATTCTAACAATACTGCAGATTTTTGCTGTATTTTTTAAAGCTCTGTTTTGCTTTCATTTAACTTAAAAGACATATCAGTCATCAGCACTGAAATTTAATACTTTGTTTTGTATAACAGCATATTCTCCTTCTAAGATCACTCTACCACCACTAACATTTAGTTAATTTTGTCAACATTATATCTTTATAATAATCATCAGTTTATATTATTTATTAGGAATTTTTGACTGTGAGGGTGGTGAGGCCCTGGCACAGGTTGCCCAGATAAGCTGTGGTTGCTCCATCCCTGGAAGGGTCCAAGGGCTGTTTGGATGGTGCCTGGAGCAACCTGAGATAGTGGAAGGTGTCCATGGCTAATGGTATTAAATGTGACCGTTTATAAGTTTACTTAAGCTGTGTTTCTATTCAAAATGCCTTCCAACAAGAGAAATTTGAAAGTGTAATTAAAAATAATAACATGAATAGTAATAATGATAATAATAACTTCTAAAATAGTCTCTAAGGATCAATTCCTTTATCCCAGGCTGTTCTTTTGACATTACAGATGTTATCTAGTTTCTGGTACCTCTTAGACATAGTGGGTTTCCCTTTTTATCCTCAATACTCAATACTGTTACCCAATACCCAATTAATCAGAGTAAACCCTTCCTAAAAATTCTCTAAAAAAATGCAGAAACCTTTGTTCATTTATTTTCTTATTTTCCTTTTCATTATTACCCTAGAGAATTTAAGGAAAATTGAATGTCGATTAAGATACAACAAATCAAACAGAACAGGTAGTAGTAACAGAAATTATCAAAGAACTCAGACTTCAAGAGGCAAAAATCAGAATAATTTCACAAAAGCTGTATTGATAAATGGATTTACACTGGCTGAAGATGCAGTTCCATGTTTGTAGAGTGGTGTTAAACAGAGGGGACCTCATTGCTGTCTACAACTACCTGCGGGGAGGTTGCAGCCAGATGGGTGTAGACCTCTTTTTCCAGGTTGACGACACCAGAACGAGAGGGCACAGCCTCAAGCTACGCCAGGAGAGGTTTAATCTTAACGTTAGGAAGCGGTTTTTCACAGAGAGAGTAATTGCATATTGGAATGGGCTGCCCAGGGAGGTGGTGGAGTCGCCATCCCTGGAGGTGTTTAAGAGAAGACTGGACGAGGAGCTTAGTGACATGGTCTAGCTGGGGGGTGTAGGGCTGGATGTCCCTGGGTCCCTTCCGGCTCGGAGTGGCCTGCTAGACTGTGAGGCATCTAGGCTGGTGTTACGCTCTGCGATGTGCTCTCGGTCTCTGTACGGGTGTTAGGTGGTGAGTTGGACTAGATGATCCTTGTGGGTCCCTTCCAACTCATAATATTCTGTGATTCTGTGAAAACACATTGCAGTGCACACAAGTCTTTCTGGATGTTTGTCTTGTTTCTTCAGTAACTTTTGAGGTTATTGACCAATTCCACTCAAATTTAATGGACAGGGTAGAATCTGCAAATAAAATTCTACATACACTACATATCCTTTCTTTTTTCCCTCCCATTTTAAAGAAATTGAATAGAGTAGAACTATTCTATTGATTCCGCCAGTAAGGATGAAGTAGAGCTCAACCCTTATTAGACAACACAGGATGTACTTTCACATGGGACACTGGGACCAGCAGAAAGAAGATTTAGCTGAAATTTGAATCCTACTGGCTAACTCAGAAATAAAAGCAATACAAACCCAGTCTTTATTAGTCCCATACTTTAGATAAAATTTGTATCATTTATTGGTCTTATCATTGTAGTACCCCTTGTCCTTTTGGATACAATGCTTAAATTTTTTAAACTTATATTTCAAAGCACCGGAGCTGCCAATGAATCTGTGAGTGCTCAGGGCCCTTGAATTCAGGCCCCAAGGACCCTGAATTAGATGCTCAGAAAATGAGTAGAAATAAATTCTCCCAGGCCACAAATGACAGAAAATAGGGAATAACCTCAAGTTGCACAGCCAGTGACGGAACGAGAGGACATAGCCTCAAACTTCAACAGGGGATGTTCAGGAAGAATTTAATCATGGAAGGGGTTGTTATGCATTGGAAGGGGCTGCCCAGAGAGGTGGTAGAGTCCCTGTCCCTGGAGATGTTGAAAAAATGACTGGATGTGGCACTCAGTGCTCTGGTCTAATTGACAAGATGGTGATCAGTCAAAGACTGGACTTTATGATCTTGGAGGTGTTTTCCAACCTAAATGACATTGTGATTCTGTAATTACAAGGTACATTTTTGTCCTGTTTTGACAGGGAAATCATTTGCATATTTCATAACATTTTCAAATAAGCACTTCTGTAGCAATGTACAGAATTATCTTTCCACACTTAAAGCATTTACAATCCTAATAAAGAAGAAAGCGTATTTGATGAGAGAGCTTTGCAAAGAGTCATTGAGCCCTCATCTCTAATTTGTGTTTTTGATGCTTTCCCACAGCGTTAGCAGAAGCCCTCACACAGACTCTCAGAAGAAACACATTATTAAAGCTTCTTTCAACTGAAACTATGACAATTCACAGGAGTCCCCTTCTGCAGAAAATATATGTCAGGGAAGGAAGAATGGGAACAGAATCAGAGCTTTATGAATGGCAGCAGAGGGTAAATAATACATATACTGCAAATGTAGTGGGGTTGTTTTCTTTTGTAGGAAAAATTAATTGAATCTCATAAAATTTACACTTTGATGTCATGAGAAAAGCTGTTGTGTGAAAAATGTGTTATAGGACTTCTGTATATTTTATACTATTTTTGGGATACTGTGGGTCCTGTGCTACGATGTATCATGTCATGGCACTTCACAGTAGTAGAACATCACTCCAGAGGGTATATTCACTATGCAACACTGACATCAAGCTAAAAGGATATTAGTAATACATTGTTGATTGGAACTTTTGTGGAAAGAGGGACGTTGTTCATAAAGTTTTGGCAGAGGAAAAGAAAATGAGTGCTTGTCCTGCCTACAGGGTGCCCAATGTCTTCTGTAACTAATTTGGGATAACAAACACAACAGCAATGGCAAGAGAAAGCAGGAGGATGCAGGTGGCACCATCTCACAATGCCTTGGGTCCAGACATTTTACAATACTCTGTGGAAGTTCTCCTTAATCACTTTAATGATCACAGAATGATTTAGATTGAGAAAGATCTCTAAAATCATTCTGCCCAACCGTTCATCCAGCCTTGTCAAGTCCATCACTAAACCACATCTCTAAGTTCAGCATCTCTGTGAATCCAAGTGAAAACCTGTGAAATAACCCAAAATCTGATAAAGAGACCTTCTTCCATAATGACATTAAGACTAGCAAATGGGATCAGTATAAAAATTTACTCAAAGATATTTAGTTCACCTTAGCACAGACATTCATTTTCCTGCCAATACTTCCACTTTTAGTGGTAAATTACTGTTTTCAGAAGTAAGATGCTTCCTTAGCACAGAAGGAGTTGTTCTTCTTCTTTTCCAGACATCCCACAGATTGTGTTGTTGATTTTTTTGAAGAATGTTTTCTGCAAGGGATCAAATTTAGCACCTGAAGAATCTGAACAAGGAACTATTGTACTGGAATCAGCTCTTCTGTATTAGGAAAAGTGGTAGGGAGAGGTCCCAGATTTTGCTGTCTCACTGTTGGCTGACAACTCCAGATTTGCTTTCTTCTGCTATGTAATGCAGAAAACAGTACAGAGTCCATCTAGAGATTGTCTTGGTTGCACATCATCATGTATTCAGTGCAACAACTCACATCAATACTGAATAGCTAAACTTATTGTAGCTCCTTACGTACAGAGGGAGGAACTCTGCCTAGGGAGGGAGAAAAGTAAAGCAAAGAATTGCAGCTCATTTTATTTTCAGGAGTAATGGTGCTTGGAAAAATATCTTGACTTCTCTTCTGTTTTGTTTTGGTTTTTTTGTTACTATATTCTGAGTGTTTCATTTGTATCTTGCCTAGTAAACAGAATTATTATTATATGAGTGCAATGTAATACCACTGCTCATGCAGAAGCCAGTACACGATGTGTTAGTTTTATTAAAATTCAGACCTAGATGGCTGCTGAGTGCTGGAAAGTACGTTACTAATATATATAACTGAATTGATTTTGTTGAACCCATTGAAGGTGAAAGCATTGGACATAATTTGTCTAGATTTCAGAAAAAAACCCCACATTTGATGCTTCACCACACAACAGATCCATTTGTAAACCAGACAGCATAATACAGACAAAGTAAACAATGCCCTGGAAAATAGACACAAAGGTCAGTTAAAGGAAAACATGCAGAACAAAGTCTGATTATGTTCAGGCTGGCACAAAATGCAGCATTAGAATAGTCTTTTTAAGGACTGTTCCAAAGCTTATTAATCTCAGTATTTCACGCTTAGTTCTCTGCACTTTACTGAAGATCAGATGCTGGATGTGTGCACTAACCTTTCCAGGCTGGTCCTGGGAATGTACTTCCTATAAAATGCAAAAGATACACTATTTTGATCATCTACATACATCCATCAAGAATACCAGAATACCAGTTTATCCCACTTTGTCATTATTCAGCCCAGAGAAAAGATGAAATAAAATCCTTCCCCCAAATTTTTCTGTATCCCACAGTAATGTAATAAATCTCATCTTCAGGTATGTGTTGGTGAGGTGCAAACCTGATGGAATAACTATCCAACAAGTATCGATGAAAGACATCTGCACCTCTGAAACATCTGCAAGAACTGCTGAAGGTAAAACTGAACGGTAAGAACATTTCCTGCCTGTCTTCACAACTACCCAGAGTAATTTGTGAACACATAATGATGTTTTATTAAGAAATATTGTCAGAGATAAAACACATGTTAAGCATTAAAAAAACCAATAATGCCTTTAGAAGTAGGTAAAAACCTGTTATTTCATATTTTTGGGTTGTGCCCTGTGAATAAAGACCTGCCATCCTTGACCTGGATGGCTGATGAAAAACTAAGTGGGAGGATCAATTCAGATAGAGAGATACGATGCTGAGAAAAGAAAGAGTAGATTGAATTATGTGTCTGGAACTGTAATTAATACAGAAATAAGTCATGGGCTGGAGTGTAACTAAGGACTAGAATATAAATAATTTGAGCAGAACAATGGGAGTTTGGAGTGGAAGCAAAGTAACAGGGTCAGTAATGGAAGGAAATACAAATGAACTCCAAAGCAGGAAAAATGTATGGAGAAAGGGTAATTGCAGGGGTATTACAAATCCGTGGAATATAATAATGAAAAATGCAGCATCAACACCAGAAAAATGCAATGTTTTTAGCCAACATTTTTTTGTGGCCAGAAGTCAGTTTTAAGTCAGATCTTTGTCCATCCACATAGGATCTTACGGATCTCTCAAAGGCCTTATGGTAAGGCAATATATTCATTATTTGATTCATCTCTGTATTTCATTTATGTTTCATCTTTGTTGTGCTTTTCTTACTTTCCCTTTTTTTTAAATGCTGGACTGATGCAACAAACCCTTAAGATATTTTTGGCCCTATTCTTCAGTTAGAAGAGTTTGGACTTGAGGTGATGTGGAAGAAAGTTCTGGAGATGTGATCTAGAAGTTCTCATAACACAGGGGATCCTTCTATCGCTCCAGTTACTTCTTTTCAATTGTTTTTAATGACTTTTAAGCCACCTGTGATGATTCAATAAAACACATCAGTGGGTATAGAATTGTGTCAGATACTGCTCTGACACATCCTGATGGTGTCAGGACTGAGGTCTCTATTTCAGTTGTCTGTGTCTCCATTGAAAACCCAGCCTATCACACACTCTGTGTTAGGAGCTGGATTAGGAGCTGGATCCAGAGCACACGGTCCTTGGACCCCAACAAAATGTGGAGTATTTTCAGGGGAAAAAGCACCATGAAATGCATATATCCTATCATTAACATTAAAATCTCCATCCATCATGAGCAAAGACTCAATGAACTTTGTTCTCAAGTGTGTAATTTAACTTTAGGAAAAGAAATAAACTACAGAATAAAATAATGAGTGGCAATAGTAAGTATTTTTTTTCTACTTAGACTATTACCTTTTCACCAAATTTTGACTGCCTTTCTATTCCCTAAAACTAGACATGGTGGAGGTGTTCAAGAAGAAATAACAAACGGCTCTATTTTCATGTTCACATGTGCCTTCAGGTTCACACTGAGATGCTCAGAAGCAATAGGAGCTAGAAAGATCCTGCATATTGTAATGGTCGTATCATGGCACACTAGGAAAAGATGAAGGATATAAAAGATCTCTCTTTTCCTCTGAGAGGCACGAGGCTGGACACGCTATGAATTATAATTAATGAAATGGAACCAGATGGGATGGACAAGGCTGAGTCTTAGGCTGCAGGAANGAATTAAAGTGGAGGTATTCCACTGTGTGAAAGTTTGTCCCAAGACTTTCTGAGTGTTTATTTGAACAAACATACAAACAGAGTAGATATTAGTGGAAGAGTATCTTGGTTTGTGTCCTTTACTTTCCTCCTTTTCTAGGATTGTACAGACATAGCACCATCCACCTTCCATGTAAATTAAAATAAAGGCTCAGTTTGCAATCAAGATGTGTGAATAAACAAAAATGTTTATTAATGGAATCAGACAGGTGTTCGAGTGATTTCACAGAAGGTAATCAAGGGATTGAAGACCAGTTCCCAGAGTGAAGAATCACACAAGCACTTCTGTAACCATCCTACCTTAACCTGTCTATGTGATCGTCTCAGTGTTTTACTTTGTAGCAGGATTTTTATTGCACAATTAACATGATTTTAATTAATTTGCAGCCACATGCAAGTTACCAATTAAAGGTATTACCTCCTATCCTTATGTGCTTAGTTTTTATGATGTTTGTTTTGCACTTTGCCAAGAGACAGGAAGGTGAAAGTATGCTCTGAGTAGAAGCAAGTTCAGTCAGCTCTGATAGCCAAGGGTGTGTTACCCTGTTGGCACTAACAAACACATGGAATTAGCTGGACCCTGGCAGAGCTAATTAGCACAGATGTAAACATGGCCTTACTTACAGACCTAAGTTGGATGTCTCTATACCCTGTGATTGAAGGGATTTTTTAACCCCATCTAACGCTGACCCCAATGGACCTGAGTTGGCTTTGCACCGCTCCGTGTGTTTTGTTTTCATCCTGAAAACCCCNTGCATATATCCTATCATTAACATTAAAATCTCCATCCATCATGAGCAAAGACTCAATGAACTTTGTTCTCAAGTGTGTAATTTAACTTTAGGAAAAGAAATAAACTACAGAATAAAATAATGAGTGGCAATAGTAAGTATTTTTTTTCTACTTAGACTATTACCTTTTCACCAAATTTTGACTGCCTTTCTATTCCCTAAAACTAGACATGGTGGAGGTGTTCAAGAAGAAACAACAAACCGCTCTATTTTCATGTACACATGTGCCTTCAGGTTCACACTGAGATGCTCAGAAGCAATAAGAGCTAGAAAGATCCTGCATATTGTAATGGTCGTATCATGGCACACTAGGAAAAGATGAAGGATATAAAAGATCTCTCTTTTCCTCTGAGAGGTACGAGGCTGGACACGCTATGAATTATAATTAATGAAATGGAACCAGATGGGATGGACAAGGACGAGTCTTAGGCTGCAGGAATACATCAAAAACAGAAAACTGCCATGACCATGCTGCCCCTTCCCCCTCCAAGTTGTGGTTACTGTGCCTGAGCTTTCAGCCTTCACAGAAAATCTGTTTTAACAGCTCCTCTCAGAGCGTCCCTGACCATACACTGCCAACATTAGGGAACAAAACCGAAGTAAGGATCAAGGAAAAAATAAGAGGAAAA
>WEKX01008356.1:0-30336 GCA_013390025.1 Pitta sordida | reverse complement strand
ATGGCACACAAGACCATCTGTTCCATGACTTTGCATGGGACTGAGGTCAGGCTGACTGGTCTGTAGTTGTTAGGATCATCTTTCCTACCCTTCTTGTGGATGGGTGTCACATTGGCCAATTTCCAGTCTTGTGGCACAACACCAGTAAGCCAGGACTGTTGGTAAATTATGCAGAGTGGCTTGGCGAGTTCATCTGCTAGTTCTTTCATGACCCTCGGGTGGATGCCATCCGGTCCCATAGACTTGTGAGGGTCCAAGCCACTCAGCAAGTCTCTGACTACCTCCTCTTGGATTACAAGGGGGTTATCCTGCACCCCAGCCCCCTCCATGCCACCGCTGGTCCAGTTGTCCTGCGGACAGTTTGTTTGCCCAAAGCATAACTCTTGCACCACTTCATGATGCTCTTTCCTTTGTTGTCTTAAGGCCTAATGATACATTACCACTTGCCTGCCAGTAAAGCAACTGGCATTCAACTGTTGAAAGATGGTCAGGGCCATTCTATCAAGGAGTCTGTTTGTGTGTGTAATGAAGTAAAATGGTACCTCTGGTAAAGGACAGCTCTCAGAGCTGATATTCACTGTGAAATACTTTAAACCTAGTCACCAGCATCCTCTCATACCTTTCCTATTTGTGTGCCAGCAATCTGGATGCTGCAGAACTTGACTTTTCCAGTCAAGCTCTTGACTTTTCCAGTCAGGTTCTTGACTTTCCACAGCCAAGCACCTCTCATCTCTTACAAACCAGGACAGCATAGGCAGGAAAAATTACCAAAGCACAATAGTTAGGGCCTTGAATATTTCACCAACTAGTCGTTTTGCTCAGTCTCAGGCAACACAAAAAAGCCAAACACAGATATTTCCTCCCCTACCTTCTGCATAAGATCACAATTTTTTTGAAGCAAGTTGCAGGCCCAAAACTGACAACTCCACAAATCTATAACTAGGTTCGAAGTAAGCTCTTAACTCTTCATAGTGACTTCTATTTGTAAACCACTAGTACTCCTTCCTGTTCAGCACATACCAACAGTTTTACTCCTTAGTGTTTTTACCTTTTATCTGTTTCCATCCCTTCTGCAATCACCTTCAGAGCAAATCAAATTGTGTCCTTTCATATTGCTTAGCACAGCTTGAGCCCTTCCATTTCTGTAGCAACTGGCATGCACCCCAAGCATTTGAAAGGTCCCTATTTTAAACCAGAAAAAAAACCACAGATCAGGTTTTTCAACAGCCTTTCATGGCGACAAAAAACTCCAACTGTGAAAACTAAGATCTTCATTTGGCTCGGTTTTGGTGCCTCTACTTTGGCTACTGCTTTGCACAGCCTTTCTTTTCTTTGTTGTGTGTTTGAAATAGAGATGTTTTACAGAAGTTACCCTCACAGATTGCCCAGGATCCTTTCTCTTGCCTGCTTAGATCTCTTTGCATGTTACTCTTTACAGCTTTCAGGAAAATATTTTTTAAAAGGCTAAAATGAACTTATCTAATTGATTTCACAGGTTATTTGAGTTGGAAGGGATTCACAGGATCATTCTAGTCCAACTTCCAAGCGAATGCCCACCCAGGGATCAGGCCCACAAGTGTGGGACCATAGGCACCATGCTCCGTCCATTCAAGCCTCCCACAAACTAAACTATGTCACTGAGCTTATCGAGTCTTCTCTTAAACAGCTCCAGGGATGGCGACTCCACCACCGCCCTGGGTAGACCATTCCAATGAGAGTTCACTCTATCTGTGAAAAAACTCTTCCTAACATCCAGTCTAAACCTCCCCTGGCGTAGCTTAAGGCCATGTCCTCTTGTAGTGGGGCTGGCAGCCTGAGAGAAGAGATTCGCACCCACCTGATTGCAACCTCCCCTCAGGTAACTGTAAACAGCAATCAGGTCACCTCCGAGCCTCCTCTACTCCATGCTGAACAACCCCAGCTCCCATAGCTGTTCCCCATAGGGCTTGTCCCCCAGTCCTTTCACCATCCTTGTCACTCTTCTCTGGACCCTCTCAGGCAGCTCAACATCCCTCTTAAACTGGGGAGTCCAGAACAGGACACAGTACTCAAGATGTGGTCTGATCAGCACCGAGTACAGGGGAAAGATAACTTCCCTAGTCTGACTGACCACACTGTTCCTAATACAGGCCAGGATGCCACTGGCCTTCTTAGCCACCTGGGAACACTGCTGGCTCATATTAAGTTTTCTGTCAATCATTACTCCTAAATCCCTCTCCATTTCACCAATCTCCAGCCACTCATTCCCCAGTCAATATCAATGCATGGGGTTGTTATGTCTAAAGTGAAGGACTTGGCACTTAGACTTGTTAAATCTCATACTATTGGAGTCTGCCAATTTCTCTAGCCTACCAGGGTCCCTCTGAAGGGCCCTCCTACCCTCTGGCAGTTCAACATTTGTCAACAGCTTGGTGTCATCTGCAAACTTGCTGATGATGGACTCAATTCCCTCGTTCATATCATCTATAAAGATGTTGAACAATGCTGGGCCTAACACTGACCCCNCATAGAGATTTAGGGATTTTAGTGAATTAGTGAATGTTTAGTGAATTTCTAGTGAATTTTAGAAGGATTAGTAGACTTCAGGATCATTCAGAAGGCCTGAGAGTTAAGGTTGAATATTAAGGGTGTCCTGCACGTTGTGAGGGTAAACAAACTCAAACGTTAACCGAAACAAGGGGAAAAGAATGTAAAACATTGAAGCTAATTGGTTGAAGATCTCATAGCAAATGACATAATGTTGAAAGGATGAGTATTCATGGTGCAATTTGCATATGTCTGATCTTCCGTTGTAGCCTTGGCCCTGACTTTCGTCCATCCGCTTCTGCCCATGACTGACAAGGGGGGAAGGAGAGACAGCACCTGCCAAGACAGCATCTGCTACACTGCCCACTTGCTCTGCTCGTGTGAACTGCCGCGCCAACTGACTCGTAATTGCTTATTTACAAGCCCCCCGCAGTTGCCCAAGACTCCCGCAGTTAACGTTCCTGTTTGCCTTTCCCCTGTTCGCCGTGCTCCAGTTCGCCATACTCCCAGGAGAGTTAATGGTTTAACTATCCACAGTTGGGAAGTTTTGGCTCCCTGGGTGCCCCCGCCCCGAAGTCCTGCAAGTCCAAAATTACCCCTTGCGGCCAGCTCCTCGCTGGCTGGCTCACATCCAAGCCCTGGTGATGGCCGCCTGGTGTGGACTCAGGTCCTGAGGGTGCCCCTCAGATGGCTCCCTGGGCACCCCCTCCCCAAAGTCCTGCAAATCCAAAACGGCCCCTCACAGCCGGCTCCTCACTGGCTGGCGCCAATCCAAGCCCCGGTGATGGCTCCCCAGCATGGACTCGGGTCCTGAGAGTGCCCCTCAGACAGCTCCCTGGGCACCCCCGAAGCCTCTATGTTGGAACAATTTTCTCAGTCCATCAAAGAACAACCATGTCTATTGCAAATAGTAGTGACAGCATCTTACTTTAGAACATCTGTAATTAAATGAATATCACAACTTGAAAAATAAAAGTCTTGGAAGTAGCCTGTAATTAGATCAAATTTCCATGCTGTGTCAATCTAATTATGAAATCAAGTGCATTTTGAAGAATTTGATACTTTATTTCTTTTACCTATTTCTTTTGAAAAGATCAAATTTTTGAAATTAATTTTAAAACATTGAATGTAAATCTATGTTCATAAACATGTTTTAGTAGAACAGAATAGCTAAATTATTTAAAGTAAAAAAGAAGTTTCCCAGGAAATTTATATACCATACAACACAAGAGATTCATACTATATCAGCAAAATGATGTAGCCATTTACAGATTTATATCAAGGTAATAAGGTTCCTAAATGTTTTCTAAACAGTCTATGATAAAGATTTAAAAGCTAGTACTGTGGTGATCTGGACCTTGAGACAATCTCACATTGAAGAGTTAGTGATCAGCAAAAAAGTTGACCTGAGTACACTCAATCCTGTGTTGCACTGTGCTGCACATCCAGCATGGCCTTCAAGCCTGTGCTGGGCTGCACAAAGGCCTTGGCCACAGGATCACATCAGCTGTCTTATTGCCCTAGGGAAGCATACAGGCTATTCCCAGTTGATACCAGCAGCTGCAACACCTTTCTGTTCTTGCCTCTATTCACAAGCGCAGCAAGTTCTAATGTTAGCATACTTTTTGCTTGATAGCAGAAATAATAAAAAGACTTATTCTCATTCAAGAAATTCCTATAGCAAATGGAGTCACTCTTCCCCTGGCTGAGGTCTGCAGAGTGTCTACAGAGAGTGTATCAGAGATGTATTCAAAGCTCTACAACTCAGGTTTCCCAGCATCTAAAGGGATCTGAAATGCAAGAGTGGCCAAATGGAGAGGGATTTGGGAGTAATGGTTGACAGAAAACTTAATATGAGCCAACAGTGTGCCCAGGTGGCTAAGAGGGCAAATGGCATCCTGGCCTGAATCACGAACAGTGTGGCCAGTTGGACTAGGGAAGTTATTGTTCCCCTATACTTGGCACTGGTCAGACCACATCTTGAGTACTGTCCAGTTCTGGGTTCCCTAGTTTAAGAAAGATGTTGAACTGCTTGAGGGGGTCCAGAGAAGGGCAACAAGGATAGTGAAAGGACTGGAGGACAAGCCCTATGGGGAGCAACTGCGGGAGCTGTGATTGTTCAGTTTGGAGAAGAGTCTCAGAGGTGACCTCAATTCTGTTTACAACTACCTGAGGGGAGGTTGCAGTCAGGTGGATTTTGAATTATGGGCAGCGTTGCATCTAGTGTATTACACTATGTATCCAATCAGTTAAAAGAAAGCAATTACGCTGCAGCCAATGGCAGCTGCGATGGGCTGTATAAAAGCCAGTAACTTTCTCTAATAAATTTGTCTTTGTTGGTAACCCCTTTGGAGTCTGTGCCATATATCTATCACAAATGGTGACCCTGACATGATTTTTTGAATCCACACAGTTTCCCCCTACATCCTCCATGTCCAGATGGACAATTTTTTCAATCTGGAGAATATGATCCTTAAAAATCAACCATTTGCCATCTCCTATGCAATTCTTCCAAGCAGCTCCCTGAAGAGGAGCTTAATTCACTATCTTATGGTTACTGCATCCAAGACTGTCACATCCATATCCCTCGAAAATTCCTCTTGTTTGTAAGTATGAGGTCCTACACAGTGGCATCCTTCATTAGCTTATTGATCACCTTTATCCAGAAGCTATCATAGATGCACTCCAGAAACATCCAGCTCGTAATCTGTCATGTCGCCTCTCCAACAGATATTGCAGTGGTTGAAGAATTCCTTGAAGACCAAGAATGCAATGATGCAGTTTTTTCCAGTTGCCGGTGGAAGACTTCATTTTCTTTTCTTCTTTCTTATCGTGCAGCCTATAGCAGATATTCATTATGTTTGTCTGCCTGCTAGCCTTTATCCATAAACTCTCAGCTGAGTGTCCATCTCTCCCAAGGCACTGTTCCATTCATTGTCACTGCTCTCTCACAAGCTGGGTTATTCCTCATCTCACCATGCTAGATAGTCCTTTCTAAAGAACCAATATCCAACCACTGCAATGCTCCTACTGCGTGAGCTATCCCATCATGCCTCTGTGATCCCAAAGAGATCATAGTCCTGTAACTGCACACAGATCTCTGATTCCTTCTATTTTTTCCCTATGCTTCATGCATTTGTCTATAGACACTTCAGACAGGCACAGAGTTGTGTCCATTTTCCAGAAAGTAATAATATGAAAATATCTCATTTGTCTCATCTAGAGAAGAGAACACTTGCAATTATATTCCGCTACTGAGAAATGACCTGATAGCTCTTCCTGACAATCACAGCAGGTTAATTACATTTAAGGTGACAGAACGTATTCAATCCCATGTGTTAAATAGTGGACATGACTCAACACTCAGGGTTTGAAAAAAATATGCAGCCTTGTTGTACTTGCTTTGTTATGTTATTAAGAAGAAAAATACCAACCCACAGAACAAACAAAAAACCTCAACAAAACCCAAAACCCCAAACAACCAAACAACCAGACAAACACAAACCAACCAATCAAAACAAAATGAAACAAAAACTCACTAATCAACCAATCCCTCCAAAAAAACCCCAATCAAACAAAAAAACATATAAAATCCCCACCACCACAGTCAGGATAAAACACATCAGAATCCATGGCCTTCATTCAGCATTCCACAAAGAAAAACAATATACAGCAGTAGAGCACATGATAATGCTGGCTGAAGAGAATGTTGAAGGTCATCTGTGCCAGTCTTCTATTCAAAGCAGAAGTATCGCCAAGGCTATCAAGTCACTCTAGGTTTTGTTTAGGCAAATCCCAAAATCTTTAAATTATGGAGAATACAAAACCCCTCAGGCTGCAATTTTTGGCCCATGTTCCTTGTTATATCATTTGGCATGATGAGTCATCCAGCCGTATGAATTTGGATCCATCATCTTTGTAATCTCATATAATTTAGTAGTCATTGGTTATTACATCTCCCATGCCTGCATCAGTGGAAGTTCAAACTGGACATTAGGAAAAGGTTCTTTACTGTGAGGGTGCTTTGGCACTGGAGCAGGATCCACAGGGAAATGGTCATAGCATTAAGGAGGGCAGCAAAATGGTTAAGGGCCTTGAGAGGAAACTGCATGAGGAGTGGCTGAAGTTACTTGGTCTCTTCAATCTTGGGAAAATGAAAATCTTTCTCACATGAGAATCATTTCAGCAGAAAGGACAGTTTATTTAATTTTTTTTTATTTTTATTGTTTTAGGGGTTGATTTGTTTCTGTAAAATATGCCTGTATTTTCATCTGAACACCTTGTTTTGGTTTTTTTAATATGAAATTTATGTAGAGGAGGAGTTAGCAAAGAGGCTCTCCAGTCAGAGCTCTTGGAGAATTTCTGAAATTCTTAGCCTACTAAAAAACACATGCATTATGTCAATGCTGGTATGATTTACAAACCTGAGGGAAAAGTGGAGGATGACAATTTTATTAATGCTCCTTCTTTCTAGTCATGTTACTGGAAACCTGAAGAGTTAATAAATAAGGCAATATCCTATATGGATGACACCACTCACTTTCAGCCCGAGGGATGGGATTTCCAGGTTTTCTTGAATTCAAGTGCTCAAAGTTTTGGAGGAAAGTCTTAATGGGAAGGGAAGAAATTAAGAACTGCAGAAGGGGGCAAAAAATTACTGTTAACAGAATCAGCTATTCATACTGCTTGACTTTAGAAAATCTGTAAATCCTTATTTCCAGAAGCTGCAAATGCAATGTTTCTACTGGGACGATGTGGGACAAAGTTATTTACATTGACTATTACTGCTGTTGTGTCCGTAACAGTAACAGTTAGAGAGGCAGTTATCTCCATGGAGACAGTAATTGTCTGGGAGAACCAGAATTCTAAGGGAGTGATTCAGTTGCCTAAACATAAGCATTTATTCTCATTTCAGATGACCTGACTATGAAAGATAGCTGTGAGGGCAGTTATCAGCAGGAGCTACCAAAAGTACTTAGGGAGAGGTTGCTAGAGGTCAGGTATGCCAGGGTTTCTAAAATAGTATCACTTTCTTATGTTTAGGCAGCTGATCTACACATTTTCAGTGTTTTCATAAAGCTGATACCTCTGGAAAATGCATTCCATATTGTAACTTAGATTACATTTTTAGCTGAACTGTCAAAAGTGATGTGAGATTCATGAAATCACAATTTTTGTGGATTTTTATACACCAATATATTTCTTTATCTATCCACATTTTCTATTTAATAACTTTTGAACAATTCCAGCCAATTTGACAGGTGGACAGTGTCTTCAAAGGTGCTAACCACGTATAAGTGTCATGTAAAGAAACTGGATGAATGGCCTTATTAGTGCCTTGTCAAGAAAAAGACCATGGTATGGGTGAAAGCTTTGCTATATTTGAGCTTGACCATACGAAGCTTTGTCCTTGAGAGATCAGAGATGGTAACTAAGATGTCAGAGCAATAAAGATAAGGATGTACCTTATTATTTACCTGTGTGAATTAAAGTAGAGGTAGTGATGTATTAATCCACATAGCCAGTAGTTTAACACCTAACTTTGTGTATGGACTCTTAATTTGTTATTGTGACATGGAGTATGCTTTGCTCAAAAATGGCATTAACCAATTGTAGTGCAAGAACAAACATGTAATGTTGTTATGACCAATGACCTGTAGCCAAGTGTCTTAGATGCCGCCATTATCTGTATAAAAAGATATGTTACATTGCAATAAACCGTCTTCGCTTTGTCTTCGCAAAGAAGCATTGAGGAGTCCGTGTAGTTGTATTATTGCCACGCCATGGTATAAATTTTATTATAGACATTGAAAAGCCATAGAAGAGAGAGCTAGTATGAACACTTCATCTGCATGAAAATTTCATATGGCATCAGCAGCTCCATAAACAGCAGTGAGTCTAACCACAGGAAGTCAGGCTTCACTGGTTTCGCTGCTCACAGAGTAATCACACTCATTATTACACTTCCACAACCACCTCTATTAGCATCTCCAGCCCAAGTGGCAAAGAAGTTGAATGTGATATAAGAAACAAGAAAGAGAAAAATTAAAAAGAGGTAAAGGCTCTAAACCAAATACAAAAACAAAGGTCTGCAGGGGCAGAGAAAGACTCAAGATTTCATTCTTATATATTCAAGGCAGAAAACTGAAATAATGGTAAAGGAAAATAATGTGTACTAACACATTGGTATCAGAACTTAAAGAAACTTTCACAAGTACGCATAAATATCTGATGAATATATTATTAAGTATGTTAGTAGTTGGCACTTCCAAAGTCTTGTGGAAACAATTCTACCATGATGAACTGGTTGTCTCACTCTTGTTTCTATGGCTATTACAATTCTCCTCCTTGGTTGATAGAGGAAGGCCTTAGGCACTCTAACCTATTTTACAAAAAAATTCCATGCAACTGAAAATTAATGGATCTCTTAACATTTCTCCTGGAGTTTTTAATTTTTGCTTGTTTGCTTGTGTTATACCTTTATAAGGCAGCCATGTCCTTATATACTTTAGGAAGCTTTTAGATGTTTTTTGCACTGCATAGGAAATAGATGACTGCTTGCAGATCTAGGAGAATAAACAGACAAACATTTGCTTAGAGACTAAATTCTAGCAGAATCACAGAAGTTAGAAAATGAAAGAATTATAGTGTGTGTGAAGTACTCTTCCCTCTACATTACAGTGCCATGTTTAATGGGATGTTTTAATACATAATTTTATTCCTGTGGAAACCATTTTGCCCACTAACTAGTGTTAACTTTGTTTCAGATAGCTTGGTGACTATGGTTTCTCTTGCATAAGCACAGGGATTTTGTCACAGCTGCTTAGACTGGCTGATTAGCAATATAATGAGATTTAGTTGACCAGAAATGAAAGGACAGACAGCTCTAATGTCTAAAAGGCTGTTAGATTTATATAAGCCTTCTTACTAAATGGGTTGCTTCAAGTATCACAGCAACCATTTCCTGAATATTTGACCCAAAATGGATAATACTTCTGTTTATATGTTCTGGAATTTAAGGAGGTGATAGACTGAAGGCTTTAACTTGATTATTCCACCAGTACAATGCAAACTGTCCAGAACAGTAAGAAATAGTATCCAATATAAAGACTTCCTTAGGCTAGGGCACCTAGAACTGTTCTACAACCTTTCTGCAGTGGTGTAAGATCAGATATAATTAAGGGAACACACTAACTTAGTACAGATAAAGAACTTATACCGTCAGTCCTCTTGCACTTTGTGCCCCCCATATTACGGCTTCACACCTAAGGGCATGATTTTTCTGCGATTAAGGAGGCACCTTTTCACAACTGCGCATGCGTGACCAGGCACGCCTGAATATTCAACTAGGTAGTCATGAGTATGCAAATCAACCCACACAGCCGCTGCGGCAGCGGTGGACCACTACTTCCTCCCGGCCCCAGGATGGCAGCAGCAGCGGCCCCACCACTTTGCCCCAGCCCCAGGACGGTGGTGGCGGTGGCCCCGCCACTTCACCTTGGCTCCAGGACAGCAGCAGTGGCAGCACCGCCTCTTCCTCCCGGCCCCGGGATAGCTGCTGCGGCAACTGATACACAACAACGCAGTGCCAAAACAGCTCCAGGGGGCTGTGTGAGGATGCGGGGCAAATTTACATATTATTGAGCTGCCATTCAACGTGGAAGTAGGGCTTTGTGGACCCAAATAAGACTGTGGTACAGTGGTATAGGAGACTCGACTGTATAGCCTTATACACCCTAATGGAGAACAACCTTTTGCAAAGTGTAACAATAAGATGACACATAGAGGAAAAGAAATGCAGTGGCCAGAAGTAATGATGTGATCTAAAGCACATACAAAGATTTTCTTTATGAAGCCTTGCTCACACTTTTTGTTTGCGATCTTTTCCCCATTTTGCCAATTGATTTGAGATGTGGAGAAAAGGACATACTGAAAAAAATCAGTACTTTCTGATGTGTTGTCTGATTAGTCATCCATGTACTGGTCTCTTACTAATAAAGACTCCTCAAAGTAATTCAAAAGAAACTTGGAATGGTTCAAAGCCCAAAGGTATCCTATATGGATTTATTATTCTCGGGATGAATGGGACAATGAATCTGAATCTCCTGATGCCCAGAAAAACAACATAAAAACACAGCTCCATTTCTATTAATTTGTTATTTAACCTGACAGAGATTTCATCTGAATGCTTACCCATGTATAAAGAAATGTTCTGCAGTAAAAATTACCTACTTCTTACCATTGAATTACCTGTACATTATAACCAAAGGACATAATTCTTAACCATTCTACTGTCAATATACACTAGCACAGTACCTGTAAAAATAGAGTATAAACCACTGATATCTTGAGGAGGGTTCTGTGAATGATTTTATAGAGTTCTAAGCAGTAAAGAAGCAAGTCTGATTCCTCCTAACCCTTAGTAACATTGAGAAGAGTCCATTGAATTCTCATTTAACTGCCTGGGAGTCAAAAGTAACCCAGACAACAGGTATCCTTGGGTGATCTGGTGAAAATCTCAGCTAAAAAAATATTTGGAAGTAGACAATCGTGCAGATTTTTCTTCAGGAAGGGCTAAACCCTGCTGACATTTCTTTCAAGGTCTTTGTATACTACTGCTGAACTGATCAGATAAAATAGGAAAATTTTCGTCTCCAGCTGAAGTATAAGGTATTATCTATTGTTGAAAGCATGATTGGAGACTTTATTGTTCTCGTCTGGCATAGCAAAACCTGTAGTGAATTCTTGTAATTAGTCTGACTGACACTGCAAGCATATCTTGCCTACTCTGTTAGTCATATCTTAAAAAAGATTGCTGTATCTCTTCTGGTTACCCTGACAATCCACAATTTAAGCTATTTTTTAATGTAAGCTTACCATGAAAGTGAATAATGTACATTGCAATCAAATGGCTCCAATAGTCTGCTAACATAAAATACCTTGTCACTTAAGTAGAGTAGGCAATACATATGCAAAACGCTATGGAAATGTTCTTAGTATTCAGCAAAATGATTTGTAGAAGTTATATGGATGTGCCATTTCTTTCATGGTTTTAGATTCCTGCTGTCCCTGTGTCCTCATTTGCAACAATAACCAGTCTACATCAAATCTCACATAATTAAACTGAACAGAATGACACTTTCTTTAGCAAGGGTAATTGTTCATATGTCGCCCCTGTGTAATGAGTCACCATAAACTAGAGGATGTGTTAGTAAGTTTGCACAGCTGGCATTAGGGCTGACTTCTGACTAAATAAGGACAGTTTAGCAAAATATTCCAAGCATTTTGATGTTCCAAGGCACAAAATATCCTCAACTAAGGGGATTTTACACTGCAGTGTTTATCTTTCTTGCATTTTCAGCATCAGCAGTTGAGAATGTAAACACTCAGAAGTCTCTCTATTACTGGAATGTGAAACCGGTTTTCCTTCACAAACTTTTAAGTAAATCATATCTCTTCCTAGTATTTTTCAAAAGTAAATCTGAGTATTCCTCCACTTAGATGTGCTGGCTGGGCTCGTCTAAAACCTAACACACTTCATCCATATGCCTAATTGGAAGATGGATTTTTAATCAAGTTTTTACCTGAGAGAGAAATTAATCCCTGCTCTGCTCTATCTGATGCAGTTACATACAACATTTTAATTACTTATAGTAAGTTAACAAAAATGTAGCAGGAATGAAAAAAATAAAGGATTTTGTAGTATGGAGACATTAGAATGATTGTGAAAATTAGGTTTGCAAGCACTTTATGTATTGGGAAAATACTGTGTGGAGGAGAAAAAGAAAAAAACAGTAGAATATTGGTAGGATATTTAGGAGGATATTTTCTGAAGTTTAGACTACATGAACTAACCTTCATTTCCTTCTTGGAAAAATACATCTTGCACTGCATCATGGGAATCAGAGGGCACAAGACTACAGATAGGGTTGAAGAAGCTCTAGTTTTCAGGAAGACACAGTCTGCTTAGTAAGTGTCATGAAGCACTTTCCAGATGAGTGTGATGTTGGACAGAGTTCAGCTGGAAGTGTACTATTGAGATTTCATAGACCATAATTATTTAGAGTTCAGAATATGTACTGCCTTCTAGAAAAACCCTATCTGATTAAAGACTACTTTAAAGAATGATTTTAGAAAGTGTTTCAGTCATGACCTATTTGAAATTAATGGAATAACTCATTAGCATTCATAATGTGGAACTCAGAACCTAAAATGTCATTCAGCAAAAATGTCATCGTAAAAAACCAGTCAGTCATAAAATGAGCTGTGGGGGAAAAAGACTGGCCTGGATGAGTAAGGAAATTTGGAAAGAACTAAATGAGAAAAAAGGGTGTATTACCTTTGGAAAAAGGGTGAGGTTAATCAGGTATTGAGGTATTGTTAAGTCATGTAGGAGGAAAATTAGAGAGGTAAAAGTCCACCTTGAACTCAGGCTGGCCACTTCTGTTAAGGACAATAAGAAGAGCTTTTATAAATATACCAAGAGAAAACAGAAGAGCAGGAGTAACCTCCAGTCGTTACTGGATATGGATGGTAATTTAGTAACTAGAGATGAGAATAAGGGAGAGGTGCCTCCTTTTCCTCTGTCTTCAACAGCAGGGTAGATTGTCCTCAGAATGATTGGTTATCTAAACTGGCAGATGGGGACAGGGTGCAGTGTGGTCCCCCTGTTATTCAGAAGGTAGCAGTTAANAAAGGTTTAGTCTTGATATTAGGAAAAGGTTTTTCACTGAAAGAGTGATCTGGTTTTGGAATGGGCTGCCCACAGAGGTGGTTGAATCACCGTCCCTGGAGGTGTTCAAAGGTAGCCTGGACGAGGTGCTGAATAAAATGATCTAGATATTAGATGCTACGTTTAGTTGGATTATAGGTTGGACTAGATGATCCTCAAGGTCCTTTCCAACCTTATCAATACTATGATACTGTGTAAAAACCTGAGCCAGTAACTTCTGACTGTCAGTCACTAAACAAAAATTTGGAGCACTGTGTATAGGTGCAAAGGCTGGGGGGAGGGAGACGGAGTATATAATCAGAAAAAAGTATGACACAAGGTAAAATCTTTTGCCATAACAGTTTTCCAGTGAAGAATGGAAGATGACGGATATAAAAGGCAGCTAGCTATCTCCAGTGGCACTGCCACTCACTTGTGAAGTTGTTATTGTAAAAATCCTAGTTGAGCAGGAAGAACGAGGTTAACCTCCAATTTAATTCAGAAAAGGAGCAGGGGAAAAAAGGAAATGGATAGTGAATATTCAGGTTCTGAAGTGAAAGATACTTCAGGCAATAAATTGCTCACACGTAGCTGCAGGATGAACCAAGCATCCCACAAAAGTAGACAGGAAGGTAGAAAAGACTAGACTGATGTGGAATGGGATGTTTTCCTATTCTGAGTGTTACTGGTCATTCATGTGCAGAAGAAAAATACATTCAGCCATGTAATGCTGCAAATAGACATTTTGAAGTGTCCTTGGTGAAACAGTTTAGACAGCTAATCAGTCATACCTGTGATCAGCAACTGGAGAGGAGGTGAAAATCTTTCCTGCTGCATCATAGGCTCTCTTGTATTTGTTAACCTACTTCCTTATGAAATACCAGTTTGTGCCAGGTGTTCTGTAACACTGGGCTCTCACTAAGTGCCACCAAAATACAGTATTAAGATTTATTGACTGGAATGGTAAGTGGCAAGTTGGGATGCCGTCATGTGAAAGCAATGTAAACTAGCTAGAAGTCAGGCACACTGCCTGCTTCTGCAGCCTTCATGTGGAAGCAATGTAAACTAGCTAGAAGTCAGGCACATTGCCTGCTTCTGAACTGTTTTTGTTTTCCTGACATTTCCCTGATAAAAAGAACACAGCATTTTAGTGACCTGAAATCCACATCTTGCAATCAAAGAAAAATTGAAAACCAGGTAAGCCAGCACCAGGGCAGGAAAGCTCATCAAACACATTCTTCATGGGGATTTCGGCAAGATGGACCCAGACAGACACCTAACTCATACCTACAATAAGCATACTCATACTTGTTAGGAGCTTATTATGCTTATTATATTATTATTATTATTATGCTTATTATGTGGCTTATAAGCAATTATTTATTTACATTAACCTTAACTCTACAAATATTTGTTTTAAAACAAGAAAGAGGTGTAATATTTTTTCTCCCTCTGCCTATGTTGACAGATTCCATATCTTCAAGACAATGAGTATAATTTGAAGCAGGACCTTCAGGATTGTTTTTTTATGTCAGCTCATCTGAGAAAGGATGATATATCCATATAGAAAGTGGTTATTTCAAATCATAGCAGTCATTCTGCTATGGTGATGGTGGTCTGACTAGATGTACAAACATGTCTGAGGGCCAACAATGCAATGGCTTCAGGAGATGTGGGATCTGCCTTCCACCTGCACAAACATTTGTGGTTATGTAAGCTGAAAAAGTCATATTGTTTTAATACAGTTGGGTCTCCTATACCACATTACCGCGGGTCTTGACCCCTCCCTGCACAGCCCTCTGTCAATGTTGAGTGGCAGTTCATTAATATGCTCCGGAGCGGCTGCGGAGAATTCTTGGAAGTTCCTCACGTGGTTGGGGGAGCAAAGCTGGTCTCCTCTGCCCTGTGGGGTAGTTGCAGCAGGTTGAGGGGCACTGTGGGGCTGCATGGACTTCTGAGCTCTGCCCGCCGTGTTCCCTCCTGCGGGACACACCTGGCATGGCACAGCTGTGGCTGACATGCATAGCTCTTCTGCCCCGTGAAGCAGCTGCAGTGGGCGGAGGAGGTACTGTGGGGCATGGGGGGCTGCGGCATTGGGGGCTGCAGCACAGGCAGCAGGGGGCGGAATTTGCATATCCATAAGTGCTTACTTTGAATGTTCATGCATGTCAGGTCGTGCATGCGCAGTCCCGAAACAGGCCTCCTTAATCTCTGAAAAATCACGCAGAGATGATGTGAAGCTACTATCTGGGTGGCGGGAAGTGGAAGAGGGCTGACTGCAGTAAGACCTAGAATAGTGCACTGTCCCCTCTGTGTCCAATCCTCGGACATGCATATAGAGCCACAAGTCCTGTGAGTTAAGAATTTTGAGGTAGGACATGATGTGATCATGAGAAGATATTAAGAGTTTGTCCTGGTTTAGACACTGCTGGGGTTGCTTTCAAGGGAAAAATGGACGAGAGACCATTAAGAGAAAACACCAACCTTAATGAGGGAATATACATATATATGAATATATATATATATATGAAATATATATTTATACATATAAATATTTATTGGAATGTATGATAAAAGGTACGTATATAAATTAAACTAACACTGGAAAACAAACAGGGAAAATACAACGACCATCCCTGAAAACCACCCACAAAAACAGAGTATCCCTCACTAGACTAACAATACTCAAAAGGAAAGTCTCAACAATGGCAAAACTCAGATAAAAAATGGTAGCAATGTCCAGCTTTCATTGGGGAGGGGGCTTTAGCAAGGAGCGATGGACCATGGAGCTGGAAGAAGACGTTCTCAGGAACGCAGGGATTGGCAGGGGAGAAGGCAGACGCGGGATGCAGGAGCAGCTGGGAGAAGTGGCGATCCCAGCAGGATGCGGGATCAGCTTGGGGCAGAGGGAGGGGAGGATGGCCGCGGGATTGGATGCAAGCAGAGCAGCAGCAAGTCTGGCGGGAGAAGAAAAGAGAGCTAGTTCCTCCTGTGTAACCTTTTTAAATCTCTTGTTAGTTCTTGTCCCGTAGCCCCACCTCGTCCAATGGGGTGAAGCTCCGAGCTGTCAATCTTGTCTGTCTCTTCGGAAGAACTGGTGTTTCTCGTCATCACCGGGGCGACCTCCGGCCCCTCTGGGGACCGGGCAGGCACACTGTCACATGCTGCCTTGGCACACCTGGGGCCCAGCTGGTCCGGGCCGGGCTGAGCCACATGGCCGGCACTGCTCCCGTGGGGCCTCCCTGCCGCTGCGCACCCCTACCCCCTCACCCCCGCAGTGGCTAAATCCTCTCCCATCTGGGGGGGGAGAAAGAGGAGGAAGTGTCAATCTTATGAATAAAACTTTTTACTTTGTAGACATGTAAAACAAAGCCTCTAACACTAACCCATGACAGAGTTCCAGTACTCACTGAATCTTGCAACCACCCCCAAACCAACAAGTACTACATAGCTGATTCAATCAGACCTCATGTCTTGGTATTTGAAATCACATTACAACTGTTTCAATACCATACATATATTGGAGCTTTCTGTGGTCTCTGCAGTCCATACAAAACCCAGCTCAGCATAAACTCATGTAGACATTGGAGTATGAAACTTACTCGACTAGCCTAACTGCAGGAAATGTGTACAAGGTGATTGTACTCAATGCTAAAACAGCCCTAGGGAAATCCTCAACACCATTTGCCAATACATCACTATACAGTCATACCGCCGCAGAACCTTTAATCCACAAATACAGGTCACACATTAATATGGCAAATTATTGCCAGAAATATGGAACACTGCAACATCCAGGCTTCTTACAGGCAGTGAGGAGCATGGGATTCAGGGGTTTTTTCCCTTTAATTGCAGCAGCTAGCACTGGCAGTAGTGCTCTGCCTGAGGCTATGAATATCTGCATATACACATATGCGAAGATGGGCCGGCAAGTTTGGACTGGCAAGTCCAGGCTGGCTGCCCTGCCCAAAGGGCCAGAACAGGCCCCACATTGGTCTCTGTGTTACAGTCAGACTTTCTGACTCCCAGCAGGGTCGGGGCCAGGGCTGTCTGCCCTGGCAGTTCGGTACCGCACTGCTCTGTGAACAACTGAGTTAAAACTATGGGGAAAATTTTTGCGAACATGAGAAGCCTTGAATATGACAGTGCAAATAACTGATGTATGACTGTATTTCCTCCCTGACTCTACCATGACCCCACATCTAGACTTCAAGGAGTGTGAAAACATTTACTATTTCTCGGCACATTTTTCAACACATTTCCGCCCTCTCTGTATTTCAGTGAGCCTCCTGTGAGTATGCTGGCCTGCATGTCACCAACAAGTTTTTACAGGATTGTGCTTTGGAATTACTTTGCCTCCTTTCAGATGTTCCCTGTGACTGACATGTATTTCTTCTCCTATGGCAGAGTCAGTTTATTTTCTATTGGGATGACGCCAGCCTGGAGCGTGTAGAAAAAGGAAGCAAGACAAAATGAAACAATTCCATATGGAAGTGACCAGATATTTTTGGTACTATTCAGCAAATCTTTTATGACCTGATGGAGAGATACAAGGCAATAGATTGAGCAGGGTGGGAATCTGGTGACTACATTTGTAAATAATGTCATAAAGAAGGGAATAATCTTACTCTACTTTTTTGAGCCCAGAGTCTATCTGCTCAAATGGCTACAGGGTATTTTTTTTTCTTTTAATAACAGAAAGAAACCCCTGTAACTGGGTCATTGTGTCATACTGTAAGCACAGGCTTTATGGCTTTCCACGCAATTCTGCAGCTCTGCTTTTCTGTTGAGTCTCTCCTGTAAGCTACAACAACTATTGACTTAAAAATTAACATATGCATGTATTTTCAGCACTTGATACAAATGTCCATATAAGATTCATCACGCAGGTTTTCAGTGAGATTTTTTGCTTCCTAGCACTTAATTGGATTGAAGGCATTCTTTTGATAATCTATATCTTTAATCATCTTAAATTAAAATTTCATTCAGTCTTATATTTGTTTTTTTAATATTAATAATTTTCTGAGTTTCTGGGATTAAATAAAAATGAGCTCACAGTTTTTTACCCCCTCTGGCAAGGTACCATAGGTACTATAAATCTGTAACACTGGTGTTCTGGCTTACCCAGTTCATATTCCGACTCTTTGCTAGCTTAACATGCTTAACCAGTTAGTATTACTGGCAGACACCAGTAAACATTAAAGCATAGAATAACAGAAAGAGATTATTTTCACTCTTGCAAAGAAGACACTTTTATGAATAGGAAATATATTTTGAAAAGCCTCTATCTACTTACCCCTCTCTCCATATCTACAGAATTCTTTTGTCTTTTCCTCTTGTGATTCCTCTTTAAGTGTCACTGAAGTTTCAAAGGAACAGCACAGCACATGGTATATTTAGAATATTAATGAAGCGGCTTCCCAAAGCACAAAGAAAGTGCAACAGACTGAGAACAAATGAGAGATTGAGATCAAAAAATGCCACCTTTGGTAGAATATTAGGGAAAACTGGTTCCATCATCTACAAATTATTGAAGTGACATAACAGATATTAAAATCTTCTTGCGTAATTAACACACAAGTAAACAGAAAATGAGGATTTATTATGTACTGACAGATCAGGAACAGTGTGGTCAGTCGGACCAGGGAGGTTGTCCTTCCCCTGTACTCGGCNGTTAGATGGTGAGTTGGACTAGATGATCCTTATGGGTCCCTTTCAACTCATAATATTCTGTGAATCTGTGTGAATAAGTGGATTAATCAGCAGACATCCAGTAGCAAATTGCCAAATTACAGTTTATCAGACTCTGAAGACCCAGTCTTATGTGCTCTGACAGAAATAGGAGAAATTTCATTCTAAACACAAATCATTCAAATGTATTTACATGTCAGTTTTCCATCTGGTACCTCTAGACAGTGAAGAGCAGACTGCACCTGTGTGGCTACAACAGCTAGATCTTGTTCAGAGCAAAGGCTGTAACCATTTAAATTATTTATATATATTTATATTACATTTATATATAATAAATTATAAATTATGACATAATGCCCTACTTAGCATAGACATTTTCTAATTTGAGAAGCGTATTCTGCAGTTTCCTTGAAAGAGTGTGACCCAAAGTAGACAACAGAGTAGTAGCCAATCAGCAGAAACTGAACTTCAATTCTAGTTTATGCAGGTTCTGCTAAATAAACAATTTAATTTCAGTTGGCCTGAATTGACACAGCATTCAAACCCAGTGACTTTAGTAGCTTTACCTTCAAGAGAATGGAGCAGAAAGGAGAAAACCACCTGATCTTTGTTAATTTTCATCTAAATAAAGTATTTCCATCTGTTCTAATAGTATAGAGAAAGAAAAGAAATGTAATATTGAAAGTCCCAAAAGCTTATAGAAAGAATCAATATAAAGAGATGTATAACATTATGTCAATACTTTTTATCAGTAAATTTGATAGTACCAGTTTTATTCTATCTGTACAGCCAAGAAAAACAAAGCCTGACTATTTTTGTCTAACTGACTTTTTTTCTGCTTTTAATAGTTAAATACAGTCAATTTCTGAAAGGACTGGGTTATTTGCAAAGCAATTATTGATTTTAAAAATCAGAACAATTTGATATTTTTTGCAATAGCCACGACACTAGCACAGAATATTGATTCAAATCTAGGATCCCATGCTGTGGATGTAATTTGTGTGTATATTCACAGACAGATAGAAAAGTCACTGTTGGATATGTACCATCATTTTTAAATTTTTCATCATCGCACTTCGTCTACCATTTTACCAAACAGTGCTGTGAGAAACTTATGGCTCTCTTCATTATCTTCTTCAGATGGACTAGCTGAAAAAATTTTATATTATCTACAAATTAGGTTATTCCACTCTTCTTTTGGTTTTGAAACAATTTGAAAATGTATTTAGAAACAGATTTAATATCAATTATAGGGGCTCCAGCTGGTAACCTACCACTATAGGAAAAGGCATTAACAGGGGAGAGGAAAGTTAAGAAAACATTTGAAAATATATGCACAGAGACTATAAGGGAAAAGTGGTAGTTTATGGAGCTGCGTACTGTCGGACTGATTGATGGAAAATAGGCTACTTCACAGAGCTGCTGAACTTTATCATGACACACGCTTGACTCTAGAGGCATTCAAATCAAAACTCTGCTAAACCCAGGGAGAGTTTATCCTTGCAGGCAAACAAATGGAATGCTTCAATACAGTAATAAAACATCTAATGATGGACATTTAGAACTATTTTCCTCATGCTTCACTGTGTTTTATTGGTCTGTCCAACATAACAATTGTCCCAGCTACTAAGTTTTATACATGTCAGAGTGGCTGATTAGTAGAAAAGTAGGATTAGGAGACATTCATTTATAACACATGTAATGCCTAGCACACTGGGTGATGCAAAAAGTCATCCTTTTCCACAAAGTCATGGGAAAGGTTGAGTAGAGGCTATCTCTGGAACTTTTCCACTCTCTAAAAAAAGATAGATGTGGATCTGATCCACACTAATGAAGAAGTTTCATCTGAAACCTAAATGATTTAAAAATTAAATTGAGAAAATATACTATATTTTCAAACCAAATGTATCTAGTTTCCTCTGGCTAAGAACATAGATGGACTTCAGACAAGCCTTCCCATAGTCAACTTTGTTATTCTTCAATGAATTTTTTCTTTCTGTGAATGAATTGCAACACTGCTTACACCAAAAATTCCCTCTTGTCTTCTTCTTTACTGATAGGACAGCAGAGCAGCTATTAAAAGGACACAGATTAACCCTGACCAGTTTATCCTCATATGTTTGAAGAGTAAGATAAAAGTCTAAGGTAAACCTTTCAAAAGCAGCTTTGTCTTTCATAGCTATCATTCTCCCTTCTATCTCTTTGCTACCTGTTCTGAAGCCTTTCAAAATAGGAGACATTTTGTACATGTCCTGTACAGATGTCCTGAACGAAGTGACATTCATGCACAGAATGAACAATGTGCCTTGAGTTTATTCATCTTGTGTAACAAAAGCAAATGTATTTAATTAGGAAGTGCTTTTAAGCTTTTTATTCCTCATTATGTCTATGCAAAACTGTCAAAAAAAGCAATTCATAAGCTCCTGTGAATGAAGTAATTTTCTGCCTGTGTACAGAATCCAATTCTCTACCCCCTTCATATTCTTCTCCATCCAAAGCATTTTTTAAAAAATACTCTAGTACTCTTCCTGAACCACAATTACTGCTGATTAACCACCACACTCTTAAAAAAGAGTATGTAGACACTGCAATTCCATCTCTGAATCTTTGTTTATGGGCTTTGTGTTCTTTATAAATTATACATATTTTTTCGCTCAGAAGTGGGTTTCTATTACTGACATATCTCTTATAAATTGAAAAGTATCCATCCAATCACTAGAAGTCCCAACAGAGTGCTTGATATATACAAAAATACCACTCTTTCAGTTGCTGTCTCATTTAATTGCCAGCAAAGTTAGTAAGCATTGGCTCTTGCAACATTCAGTTTACTTGATCATGCACAGTTCCAATAACCAAAAGTTAAGTTAAATTTTATAGTCTTTTGCTGTCTTTATTTATTGCTTTTTGTATTACAATTGGCGCAGCTTCTCCTGAACCTACATGAGCCTTATCTGGCAGACACTTATCAAGCATTGGCACTGTTATTACCCAGGAGGCTCTGGCACAGTAGCAGATAGTGTTTGGATGATTAGTCAGTGTCACAAAGATGAGAGTAAAACTAAGTAACAATAACAACCACATTAACATTGTTAGGCTGACAGAGAAAGAAAAAACAATTACAGAAGCTCCTGGAAAAAATGATATTGTTCTTAATCAAACTGGCAGTTATAAAACTAATTTGTTTTAATTCACAATGAATAAAGGTATTTTGTGTTCAAGGACTTTTGAAAAGATGCTTCTTCTGTGTTTACTTCTGTCTTGGGGACAGTTTAGACGGGTATGAATTGAACCAAGAGATACTTGAATAATAGAGAGAAAAATGAGAACTTCACTGGGAGAAAGAAATAAAAAGAAACTTTAATATAACAAATATATATATATATGTTTGAGATAATGACAATAACACATACAATGGAACAAGAAGTATGAACAATCCCATGCTGGCAATGATGACTGAAGGTGGCTGAAAATAAACCTGAGGGGGCCAAGTTCAAAGGAGATCAGCGTACCCCTGGGATTCCAGGGACAGGGGAATAGGGTTCAGGATAGACAAACTGGTGAGGAGTAATGGCTGGAGATCCTTTTTCTGCGATGTCCGAGTGGGCTGTAGGAAGATCCAGTGGTCAGCAGGGGGGAGGCTGTGCTGAGATCGAGAACCAGAGGCCATATAGTCTGAGCTAATATGGCGGCAGTGGAGATTGGAGGAGCAAAGGAGACGTCCTCACTTCAGGAGATCCACGACCCAGCTTCCCCTCCGTAAGCCTCAGCAGTTGTATTTATAGGGCCTTGGCTCCCTCCCCTAGTCCCACAACTTTTGGCCATGTCTTCATGTCACCACACCTTCCTATTGGCCATTACTTAGCCTGCCCCAGCCGCCAGGTCCACCCCATTTCTGCCAGAGGACCATGGGTTTTATTTCTCTGCCATGTGTTCAAAACATGGAGTCTTGGTCCCACAGCAAACAATGTCTCCCAATGTCTCCTGCACAACACTGCCAACTCCCATCGCTCCAAATGTCATTCTCCTCTGGGATCTATCCATGCCTGCCAGTGAACCTGCAGGCAGACAGCAGCAACAGGCTGGCTCACACCCCACGAGATGAAAGAACCCCACAGTGGCGGCAGCAGGGAGAGGGTGGTGGGGAGAGCATGTGCAGTGTTGCGCCAGCACTGGCCTGACCCACCGCCTCATTGTCTCTGTCACGCATTTCCCCTGAGCACATGTATCACTCGGCAGCTCTGAGCCCCCTCTCACCTTTCCATGGCCAGCGCCCAATGGTGGCAGATGCTGGGTCCTGCACTGCTGTGCCACGGGAGCCCTCATGGTGCACATGGTCCCGGTGCACAGGTGTGGACACTAAAACAAGATGCCTGGGCATGAGGAACCACCATGCTGCGGGCCCTGGAAGGAACAGTGGAGCCGGAGTGCCCCTGCACACTGGACCCACACTCCTTTGCACATACACCATGGGCACACTTCAACACTTCTCCCCCGCCCTGGGCATGGGGCCACCAAACCACACCACCACCCAGTCCATATACAGGAACAGCCACACTTCAACGCATCCCTCCTAGCCCCGGGACTCCAAAGAATCTGCTGCCTGAATAAAAACAGGCAAGACAAAAGCAGAAAGAAACCCCAAAACAATGGGAGCAGGGGGTGGGCGGTGGAGGGAAGGAAAAGGAAGGGGGGATGAGAAGGGTTTGTATATTGTCTACTGTCTGTCCAGTAAAAAGGAGAAAAGTTTTAGAATATGGCTCTCCCCGTAACGACTTGCCAGAAAATAAACTCTGGCCTTTGTTTTACTTAACACTGCTAAGTTAAGATGAATGGTGCTTACTATTTTGCCTCTTGATTTCTTGAAATTCCAGGCTGATTATATATTTAAATGATTCAAGTCCAAGCCTAACCCACAGGAAGCGTGCAATCTAAGTTTGGAGACTTCACCCTAAGTCAATTTCATTTTTAGAAAAGTGTATTGCATAAGGTTATGGAATGAATTTCATATCAAACTATCATAGCAATTTCATTATCATGACCAGGATAACATGCCTGAATTCTGTACCAGCATGCCACATTTCACAGTGTTATTATCATTGTTGATGTTGATGTAGCACAGATTATTAAAACTAGGAGTAAGAATTTAGATTATTTGTGAAAGCTTCACAGCAGAATCAAATGGGTAGTGTGTTGTCATGGCTTGACCCCCGCTGGATGCCAGAGATTCATCCACAACCTCTCTCTCACTTCATTCCTCCTCCCTCATACAAACTGGAGGAGGGAGGAAAAGAAAAAAAACCTGATGGATTATTAGAAACTATAAGAAATCTTTAGTGTCACAGGCAAGAACAGGCTCCAAGATGGGAATGTAAAGGATTTATTTCTAACAAGATCAGAGCTTAACGTGAGAGGTATCATCTTAAAGGTAACCTTCTTCCACATCCCTCCTTCTTCTTATAACAGATATCACATTCCCTTTTTCCCTCCAGGAGCCAAAGCAGGAACAGGAGTAGGGGAAAGCCAGGCAGTTGGTGTTTTCTGACCAGTTCAGGGTAGGAAGCTATTTTCCTGCCTTTCATAGGGTCCCCTTCGTTCCCCACCCTCCATGGGAGAAAGTCTTTCATGAGCCTTCCCAGTGCGAGTCCGATCTCAGGGGCATCAGCTCTTCCATACTCTGCTGTCTGGGGGTCACTCCACAGGGTGCAGTACTTTAAGCACTGGCTGCGCTGCTTCAGAGTGGGCCCCATCCCAAAGCACACAGATCCTACCAGGTACAGTTCTGCCACACAGCGTGGACTCCTCCTCCACAGGCTACAATGTCTTTCCTAGGATCTCTGCTCCAAATATGGGCTCCAACATGTCTGCAGACTTCCTCCAGCATCCTCCAGCTCTGGTGTGGGCTCCCGCTCCACGGCCACAGGTAGATTTCTGCATCCCTGTGCTCACTCTCTATTCCATGGGATGCAGGCAGACAGTCTGCTTCACCATGGTCCTTTCCACGAGCTGCAGGGAGACGCCTGGAACACTTAAGTCACCAACCCTGGATGTGTTCAAGGGGAGACTGGATGAGGTGCTGAGTGATATGATCTAGATGTAGAGGATAGGTTAGTTGGATTATAGGTTGGACTAGATCATCTTCAAGGTCCTTTCCAACCTTACCTATACTGTGATACTGTGATACTTCCTCCCCCTCCTTCAGCCCTGGTCTTGGTGCCTGCATTGATGTAACATAGCCTCACAGCTCCTCTCTGGCCATCTTCTTGCTATTATTACTTTGTTATTTTTTTTCCTTTTCTTAAATATGTTATCCCAGAGGTGCCTCTATCTATCCTGATTGGCCTGGTCTTGGCTGGCAGTGGGCCCAGCCAAGAGCTGGCTGGCATTACTCTGCTAGCTAAGAGGGAGACTTTCAGCAACTTCTCAAAGAAAAACCTCCTCCATAGCTCCCCCAGCTGCCAAGAAAAACATGACCAACAGCAAAGCCATGACAATTGTCAATCTGTTAAAGATTGACAATTGTCATGGCTTTGTAGACATATAAAATTTGTAGACATACAAAAATAAACAGAAGGTGAATGAGGAGGACTAGAAAGAGAAAACATCAGATTCTGAAAATTGTATCTCAATTGCATAGCAGCAACTTTATGAGATTACTCACAGATAGTAACACAGAAGATCATGGAATTTCCAGAAGAGATGAAGAGGTCAATAGGAGAGGAAACGCATAGCGAGAAAAGGTCTCCAATTACAGAGTGCAGGAATTATAAGAGTAATGAAAATGCATGAAAAAGACATGACGACAAGATTATATAAATGTGAGTTCTTCTGAATAACCAGAAAAATCACCCTACAAAGAGGACATACCAAAAAGAGGAAACTTTTAGTAGTACTTATAAGGTAGGAAGAACCAGATTGTGTCACTCAAGGTTGTAAGAGAAGAAGAAGGCAAGTAGATGCGAGACTTCCAGGCTGAAGCCTCCCCACAAATTACAGTATTTAAAGTCTAGTGACAAAAAAATGGAAAAGGTACAACTCTTTACAGATAAAGAGAATAGAACATGTATTGCAAAATAGTCAGGTCTCCTACATTGCGCACCTGCAGTCTTAATTTGGACCGGTCAACCCGACTTCCGCGTTGAACGGCAGCAGTGCCGCCGCAACTGCTTGTGCCCCCCCTGCCACCTCCGCCACCCCCGCCGCCACCCGTGCTGCCTCCGCTGCAGCCCAAGCCACCACCACCACCCGTTCCGCTGCCCGAACCGGGGCCGGGGCTGCCGACTCTGTGGCGGCAGGTTGCGCATGCACAGTTGCAAAATGGGTCTCCTACTTCGCTAAAAAATCATGACACTAAGATCTGAAGCTGCAATATGGAGGGCGCAAAGTGCAAGAGGGCCAACTGTAAATGTCATCAGCAACTCAAAGAGTTGTTAAGCAAGTCTAATTACAAAAGGAATTAAGGAAATCTGACTACTCCTCAAAGGAACAAACCAGGAATGAAAGGAAATCTATACTACTGTAGGAAAGAACTGGGATGTGCAGTTCAGAATCTGATCTTCTTCCATGATTTCTACCTCTGAACAATGCAGAAAGTGGAAAGTAGAGTATATGACACAAAAACTATAGATAAATGCTGGGTGTGTACAGAAACAAATCAAACAGGGCAAAGGATAAACTGATGTCTATCTCTCAGGCAATACCTAGGCTATCAAAAGATAGTTACATAAACTAAGGAAAAGGTTAGTCAACACAAAAGAAAATCTATTAAAAGAAAATGTGTTAAGCAAAATGGAATCTTTAAAATATTTTGAGACAGTTCCTTAAAAGGAATTCTTGGCCTAGGGTAAGTAAACACAGATTGGAGATTTCAGATGGAAGGAAAATGTTTCATACTGGCTGGGTATAATATTAGGAAAAATAAAGAAGGGCTGAATAAATCTTGGGGCTGTTCAAAGTTAGCCTCAAAATAATGGAACAAAGGTGTGGTATCAAGTGGCTAACAAAGTAGACTTTGCAATTGGAAAAAAGATTTTAAAAAATAGAAGGTTAGGACAAAAAGAGATGAAAAACTACAGATCAATTTGCTTACTTCAAGTCATAGAAAGACAAAAAAGCAATAGAAGAGGATGAGTGTCACTAATTAAAATAAAACTGGAGGCCTAAAAATCAAGACAGATGTCAAAAAGATATTGATTCAGATAAACCAGATTTTTTTTCATTAAAAAGAAAAGGTGATTGGGTGCTGGAACAGACTTCCCAGGGAAGTGGTTGCAGCACCAATCTTAACAGAGTTAAAGAAGCAGTTAGATGATATTCTCAGGCACATGATATGATTCTTGGTCATAGTCTTGTGCAGTACTAAGGGCTGGACTTGATGGTCCTTCCAACATGGCATATTCTGCAACTTTGTGGAAGGACTAACAGGAATATTGTATATTTTTCCCTTAATACCTTTGGTATAATTTTTATTATTCCTATATCAAGCTAGGATATAGTGCACTATCTTCCATAACTACAGAAAGGATACAAAATAGGTTTCATAATTCTGTTGAAAAAAGTGTCATGCATCATTCTGTAGCAAATTTGAAGGACAGTTGAACTGAGTGTGTACAGGGGTTCTGTTTGCTCCAGCATCTTCAAGATTTTCATTAACATCCTGAAGAATAAATATTATAGTACTAATTGATTTAGCAGATGACATCATTCTGGAAAACATGAGAGGTACATTAGAGGAAAATTTGTTCATTAAAAAATGAAAAAAATCATCTAAATACTATGCTATTTGATAGGTGAAAATAAAGTATCTTTGCAGTCAGCAATACAACTAAAAGATGAACAATAAATAAGGAAGTAAACATTTCAAAGGCAAAGGATCTCGGTAATTTCTGACCAGAAGTTAAACACATCAATAATGACTCAGCAAGAAAGGCAAATATCATTTCAAAGTGCAAACAGAAGTGTAATTTACAATTATGTCCCTTCACTTCGTTCAGTATTGATAAGGTCTCAGTTTGAGACCAATGTTCTGCTCTTTAAAAGCATTCACCATCTGGAGACTGTCTAGGAGAGCACAAGAATGATAGGATCATCTAAACATAACCTATGGACAAAGACTTGCTGAAGCAAGGAGCAAGTAAATCTAAAAAAGAGATAGAAACTCCTTGAGTGAATACAAATACAAAAAATACAAATATAAATACAAATATGAATACAAAATATAAAATTATATGTTTTCAGAGCAGTGTGAAAGTAGCCTGAAGTATCAGAGAGAAACACAAGAAAAATCTTTCTAACTGCAGTGATAATGCATTTGAGTAAATAAGCTATGGGGTCATAAACACTGCAAATCTTTAAAAGCAGGTTAGGCAAACAACTATGAGAAATAAAAGGTACTGTTTATCTTGCCTTGGAACTAGAGAAAAAGAGTAGTAGAAATTCTGAAGTTTCTTTTCCAACAAATGTTCTAAGATGTCAGGAATGCATATAATATGGAGAATTTAACTTACAGTGACAAAGATGAACTCCTTCATATTGGTTTGTGCGACATATTAGCCATTTCAGACATTGAAATAAATTTTGTTAACCTTTTTTTTACTTCTCTTGACCTATTCAATATATCAAAAAGCTGTGAGATTTTCAATATTAAAAGCTTAATTAAAATTTATATTTTTTCTTTTTGCTATCAAGTGAAACATAATATGAACCTTAACAACTATGATGTTGTCTCAGACTTAAATATGTATTCGACCTTCAAGGAAAAAAAGTTTCATTTTCTTGTGTCTCCATATATTACCCGTATAGCTGTAAATTTCTTTTTATGCTCATCCACACATGCAAGATTCAAACCATTTTTCATCAGCTGAAGTAAACTGTGGCAGAGGATGTGGCAGTAAGATGATTCAGCAAAGACAAACTATTACTGTTGATTAAGTGGAATATTTTGATACCTGAGCTAAGTAACTAATGAAAAGTTGACTTTCAGTGTCTGCTGTATCACAAGATGTTAGAAGGTTCTAAGAGGCCTGAGTGGAAGTTTTAAGCAAGTAAAATGAATGCTTTCAGTATATTTCAGCGCAGATATAAATAACACACTTGCCAAGCTCCTAGAGAAACAAGTCAAGGTTTGCTTCATTTTACGTGCACTGTAAAGACAAAATAGATTAAGTAATTTTGACAAGTTCATGAGGGAGAATAAAAGCTTTCTGGAAATATTGCAAATAAGTATCTGCNCACTAAATTTACGTGTTTAGGTAGAGTCAAGCCTAAAGTGAACAAACTTTTTCCAGAAATTGAGCTTAAAAACTACGTGAACTTCAAACTCCTGCTTTCAAAAAAACCAAGCAAATAGACAAAACAAAACCTCTCCTAATGTGTACTGTAAAAACAAAAGCTTTGTAGAAAAGGTGACAAAATAGGTGATTAAGCTGGAATGTGTCTGGCTTTTAAGCTGGCTGGCAGCTAGTCCCCATGGTAACATGGGACACAAACCTAGAGGGTCTGTGCCAACACCTCTCCTACACAGGGTGGGGGTGGCAAAAGAGCAGGAAGGAATACAGCAGGGAAGCAGGGATTTCCTGTTTTGTAACCTCAGCTTTTCCACAAAGCATTGTTACTTCTGTAGCAGGATGTTTGTTTTGTTGGTTTTTTAGCAAGCAGGACTTTGAAGCTGTTTTAGCCCAATGTCCCACTCTCTGGCCCAGAGGACACATCGGGGTGGGGCGTACAACCCCAGGACAGCGTGCCTCCAGGACCTCACGAGATCATGTTTAAATACAGCTTGTGCTGCGCTCGGCCTCCCCGCTGGCGTGCACCCTCCCGACTCGGGCAGAAGAGAGCGGGCAGCTGGCTGTGCCTGGACAGCCCATCAGCATGGGAAAGCACTGGCACAGTCAGTGGCTAAGCCAGTCCTGTTGCCTCTCGTGTGGCACTACTGGCATGGGCGCATGCAGCTGAGCCCAGGCGCTCAGACCAGTGAGTCCAGGACAGCGCGGGCAGGAAGATCGGTGTGCCAGCAGTCCGTGCAGTGGCTTGGGGGCGTGGGGGGAATCTGCATACTCATGACAGCCTACTTTAAATATTCATGCATGTCAGGTTGTGCATGCGCAGTCATGAAACGGACCTCCCCAATCATGCCACAAAGATGTGGAGCCACTATCTAGGAGGCGTGAAGTGGAGAGGGTTGGCTGTACTCTAGGACTTTAAAATATGATCACAGAGTTTGTCTCCAATTTTAATTCCCACTCTGAAGGCTCTTTTTAACACTGTAAATCATTACTTAGGCTCATAATTTCTGAACTCCTCTGGAATAGGTCCAAGATTATTTTTTATATATTATAAACCCCTTATATAAATTACTGCCATAAATTAAAATACCACATCCTACTTATGATTACAGAATCACAGAATCACAG
>WEKX01008355.1:0-12423 GCA_013390025.1 Pitta sordida | reverse complement strand
CATTTCAAGAATTTTGTCAAGGCCTAAGGGAAAGATCATACAGTTTGTCAGTCAAAAGCCAGCTAAAAAAATAATTTCAAAACTTCATGTCTCACATTAAGGTAGAACTAGATCCAGACCACATTTACATAAGCACAGACCTGGGAAACCTTACTGACATAAGTGACATTACAATATTATTTTAATATGTCACAAAAATCAGCAAATGAGTTATCCAAGTAAAATGTAAAGCCAATTGTTCCTGCTCTACCACCACTATTATTATATAAAACACACCCCACTGATGAGGGATTATTCAGTTATTTAATTTACTCTGGGTTTTTGGTGTGCTGCTCACTCGAGTAATGCTGACCCTTCTCCAAAAGGCATGAAGAAGCTCCTCTCCAGCAATTACTTTAGCTGAAGACAAAACTGGCATATTAAGCTGACAGTCAGTGTTTGCAGAAAGACTACTGCAGTAAGAGCCATTTCACGTGATATAAGAAGGAAAATTACAGTCATCTGTAATTTTTAATCTGTAAACCTGTCTCTCTCCAAGCACAGGATGTAATAGAAAGTTGTCAGATGATGCACTTCTTGCACTAAGAAGTTCTCTCAAGGAATTTCAGATCATTATTAGATGATCTTCAAGATCCCTTCCAGCCCAAACCATTCTATGATTTAACTTACCTTCTCCTGATGAGTAAGGTAATATCTGAATTTCCAAACCAAATCCTGCTCCTCATACGTTAGCTGCTTTGTCGGTGGGTAACTCACTATGATCTATTAGACACACAGCCAGGAAGCGAGTTTAAAAGAATGAACAGCCACAACCAACAAGTTAACGGCATATACGGTGACAAAGCACAACACGGACAATGAAGAAAAATAGCCAGGGGAAAAAAAACAAACCTCCCAAACCCATGAAGTTATCATGTTATCATAGTGATGCTCCTCAGCTACATGCAGTGCAGGCAAACACACACAGTTTAAGTCTGCCACTCACACCTACATTATACATAAAATTACACACCCCTACCCACCCAAAACTGTTTTACAAAATAATGAGCAAGTACATTCACTCTGTTTCTTTCTGAGTTGGACCCTTCTAAATAAGCCCTTATAACAAACACTTAGTAACATTTCATCATTAATGATTTTCTATGAATGAAACACATTGTATTTTCCTTAAATTGTCACCACACGTAACTGCCAGCCCACGTAAAAAAATTGAATTTAGCCATCATGACTGACTTACATTAAGCTGATCTCGTGTAGTTGCATTAGGCTTCAGATCATGATCAGAAGGTCCACTTCTTAAACTTCGAGCAAGCTTGTGATGTTTGCTTTCTACTAAGTTCTCCTAAACACAGAAGGTAAGTCAGTGTTTATGAACACTTAAATGTCAGAGCAAATTACCACTGAATCTCAACCATTTAGCAAAGATCACCAGTCGCTTGAAAAACGCATGGCATTTAAAATTCACATTAGAACAACAGCATCTTCTGGCCTTTGTTGTTTGTTTGATCTACAAAAAACTCCCTTAATAGCAGGTGGAGGGTTGTGACTTCACACAATTAACAAATCCTATCTTGCCTTTCTGTGAGTTGCTGTAAAATGAAAGCATTTCAGTCAACATATCCGTGATTGACAGCACTCAAACGTGCCAGACACTTCATAAACACTTTTTTTAGAATGATGTTTGCAGCATTAAGCCTTGTATGCAAGAAAAACATCTCAAAAACTTGTCCCACTGTTAATACCATGTTAGCAACAGTAGGAGACACAACAGGAGCCACAGTGCCAATGAGATTTCAGCAGCCAAGGCAGTTTCCAGCACAGTCAGACTTGCTCTTGCAGGGTTAGATAACACAGTGCTCAAACAGTGTTGGCAGTACAAGCCCACTTACATTAAGGTTCCCAAAGCTGCCAATACCAGTCCCACTGAATTGGCATCCACAATAATGGAAATCTTTTCTAGAACTGTACTTAGGCACTGTCTACATGAAAGACAACATACAAGAGAGCGTAGGGAGAAAATATTTTAACAGATGAAGTGACCAAGAGCTACTGCACCAGCCTCTAAATTCTATGTCTCCCTATTCTTCAGCTCCCTCTTACCTTATACTCCCACCCTCAGACCTCTTTTGCCAACAGACTCCCTTTTCTGCTTTCCTACACCTCAGATGCAAGCACATTAGGTATGGAAAGGAGCAGAAGAACATGAGCATTAAATCAATTCCTGTATTTTAACCTAGCAGCAGAAAAAGATGTTAAAATTCAAACCCGCTGATACTCCTCAAGTGGTCAAATCCATCTTTCCACTGGCATTTTACTATATTTATGACAGCAAGGTTTCATCTCCATTTATGAAAAGTTCAACAAAAACTCTCTAGTGCACAAGGCATTACACAGAGCACGCTCACCATAGACATCTGGGGGTCTGGAATCTTAACGATTTCAGAACTTGTTAAAATCGGAGATGACTCATCACCATCCTGAAAGACAAGAAGTTAAAGATGTATTAATCACCTCAAATTTTAGGGAAAAAAAGCAACACTGTGAATTGTACAAGGTGCATTGTGAATTGTACTGCAGTGAAAGTACGATGCAGTTGCACCTTACTGTCTTTTGACAGTTGTAAAGGGGAAAAAAACAATGAATTATTTTTCTTTTTAGCAAGAGAGATGTAAGTTCGTCTGAGGAGACACAGCTTGGCATCTCAGTACCATGCTAGCATCATAGATGAGTTGAAAATTTTGCCATTCTCATGACATGCGTCCTCTGGAAGCACAAGGAGAAATCAAACCAGACTCTGTATTTCCACCAAAACCAAATAATTTCCTAGAAATAACCACCATGTTGCAGGAAATATCTCCCAAAAGTTCAACACAGACAAATTTAGGAAGTTGGATGTGTAACTATCAGGAGTTCAACAAGCTTCTCTTAGGTGAGTCTAACCTGTGCTGCAAAACTAATGAAAGGGAGAAACTTTGTCACCACATAATAAAACCAGAAACTCTGTTTGTCTTCCTCTGTTTATCACAGCAGTGTGAGTTTGGGCTTTTTAAAATGGAACTAAACCTTAATGGCCATGAGCTACAAAAGAACATTTCACTCAAAAGACAATTTGAAATGGTAAAAAACAAAACAAGGCAATGCCAGCATAATGTGTGCTATGCTTTATTTATACTTCTTTTGTACTCATTTACTTATTGTAAATTTCATCTTGGAATAAAGTTTTTTTGACATATCAACATTTTCCCCAATACCAAAAGTTTTGAGGTAACTTGCTCAGATTTCTTTCTGCCCCCACCCTCTTTTCTCCTTTTTTCCCAGTTTTGAATCAGCTGTGCCTCTTGGGATAGCTTTGCTTTTGTAGTTTTCAGAGATAACTTTCAAAGGAGAGGCTTGTTTCAAGAAGGAAGAAAAGAAACAATGAGAAATATGAGTTAAAATTGTCATTAACCTTCCCATGGAAACATTTTTCCTCCAACTACATAAATGTTGTGTCACTGACTACAGTAAAATTTCTCTTATTACTGAAATACACATTCAGTATTGGATTTATTAGAGTTACATGCCTTTCTGAGGTAACAACTTTGCAGTCAATATAAAAGCAGTAAGAACACACACATCCTTCCCAGTTAAGGGAAATAAACATCCAATAAACATCAGCAGGATTGCTTTTTCCATTAGTCTTAAAAAAACAAAGCACTCATGAAAACATTGAAGAGGAAAAGATGACATTCATTTACAGCTTCTCTGCTTTAAAAGTGTACTGCCTAAATAATGAATTTAGCTCTGACCTAATTACATAGAATTAACAGTATTTCCAAAGTATTTCTTTTATAACAAAACACTGCTGTGTCACTGTTGTGGTAGACTGGAAAAAGTTGCAGCCACAGAGACAGATCAGCTTCCACACTGTACTAAATCTGTGCCATCTCATCACAAGGGATGTTTGGATCACATTACACAGGTTTTACGAAGTCAGATTATGTACATACATAAAAACAATAAAATTGCTGGGAGCAGGAAATCCTTATCCTCATAACACATTTGATAAGAAGAGATGACAGAGCGATTTCTGTCTACTCATTCTTTATCTACCAACTCAAAACCATGATAAGGATGCAACCTACTTCACCTTCATAAAGCAACAAACTATTTCAACGCCCCAGTGACAACTGTTTAAAACCTTCACTTAAAAACCCTGTATGAGAAACTTGACACAGGAGTAGATTCAGTGGAAACTATAAGCATTTCAAATCCTTCTGAGGGATTTATATCTATGTCCCACATGGATTCTCTAGGGATAAGTAGTAGTAACATCCATACTACTACATCTTTCCCTCAGTGCGGAAAAAAATAAAAAACAGACACTTGAAGTGTAAAAGGAAAGCTTTCAGGCTGCTAGAAGTGGAGCACCTACCCCACAATCACAGGTTCACAGGTTATTCTGAGTTGGAAGGGACCCACAGGATCATCTAGCCCAACAATCAGAAGTCTGTAACAACTATTGACCACTCGGAATTCACTAGGGTGAGGACTATTGCCTAAAATTTTCCTACCTACAAACTTGAAAAATGTGCAAAGCCATCCAGTGCCTCATATCCAAACGTTTATAATACCCTCTAAAACAAAGACAGAGGATTTTTTCCAAGACTACTATTAAATGAACTGATTTCTATGCTCATTGCTGGCATCTTTTTTGAACCTTTCAAGAGAATTGTTACAATGACTGCTCCTTAGACTTCTGGAACGCAGTTAGATTATGCGGAACAGCAAAGCTGAAAAGTTCTACGCACTTAGGTCAGGCACCAGGGAAACTACTGTCAGTGTTTCACTCCATTATGGAGCAAAACCACAACCAAAGGCCGTAAAAACCAAGTTTTTTCCAAGCATTTGTGGGACAAGTTACTGCATCAGATGTTAGCATTTTCCAAGACACTGTTTCAAACTTCAAGAAGGCTTAATGCCCTTAGTTTTCTGGTGAAGGACATCAGCTGTTCAACTTCCCTTCTGACTGGATTAATACCGCTCTACCTCTCTCTCATGTGGAGAGAATCACATGCAACACCACAACTCTGACCATACCAACTTACTAAACCACACCAGTGCCTCAGTTAGCATTTGAATGTGGTCAGGTGTGAGTTTTGAAGTGTCCCTCGTGCTCATGCCCATGTACTGAGCTTTAGTTCACATCATGCAAGTTTTAGAAACCCTTGACATCCTCCAGCTGCCAACAGTCATCCATCCTGTGGGACGTGATGAAAGCCAGGCTGGAGCAGAAGATCCTGGTGCAGACACTGGGCCTTCAGCAGCTTCCTCACTCCATGAATCTGTTCCTCTTGGCTGCACCATTCCCTGCCACAGCCAGACTAAACAGCCAGACTAACTTGCTTTGAATCGCTGTGTTACAGAGCTTAATGAGATTTCACCACAGTAAGGCCAGTCTGTATGACTTTATATAAATATGAGAGTCCATGTAAGACGCCCCACAAAATTTGCAGAATTTTCCAAACCAGCTACTTGCCTGAAAAACAGTTCTGCACCATCAATAAATAATGGGGTTCTATTTATCTTATTCTTTAACCAAAAGATCATTTCAAGTAATACCAATGAGATCCAACTTCTCTCACAGAAAAAGGGCAAGCAGTGGGCAGAAATTACTTTTTCTTTCCTTAAATCCATGAAAAAAGTCCCTGATAATATTTTTTTTTTAAATAAGCTAGATGCAGCAGTGCAATCATTTGTTCAGTCATAGGTTTTCACTTGAAACTTGCACAAAACCACATTAATGCTAAATGCTGGTGTTATTTGCACCTGATAAGTCACGCTGGATTCCTGTCTAAATGGTGGCTCAGAAGAGATGCCCTCATTACAAGCAAACTCTATGCCTCACGTCTCGAATGCTGCATTAAAATGAAGTTAACAGAGAACACGGAAGGAGACACCGCCACTTCACTTCATTGTAATTGAATGTCGAATCAAAGCATCTCAGACTCTATCAGCTGCTGTTTAACAGGCCAGTTCTTCCTAAACACTTGAAAACAAATACATCAACAGAACTGTGACAAGTAATCTCCACTTCGACTATCGGTCACAGGCAGGTGACAACAAAACCTACTTTCATTACGCTCAGCGTGCTGGGCTGGTGATGCCTGGTACATGCACTGCAGGCTGTAATTGGAAGAATGACAAAACTGAGAGAACAGGCACTAATTTACGTACCATTTCCTACTGCTGCCAGAAAAGGGTCAAGAACTTGTTGAAAAGCTGCTTCACAACAACAAATCCCTCAAACTGCAGTTAGTTATAGCTCTGATATGTGATATTACACGTTCAATTACTGCAAGAGCAGCCAATTCATGGTTATTCTGTTCCATGCACTTTTAATATGCTTCAGAAACATCTGTTAAATGAAAGATGCATGCTCAAAGTCTGAATCTTCCTTCCTACATCACATGAATCTGTAAAACCACAGTGATGAGAAAAACAAACCAAAAAAAAAAAGGGTCAAATGCATGAATCAAGAATAATTCCTCTATCATGGCAGGTTGCTGGAGGTAAAGAAGGCAAGGCATTTTTAGGAATGCCACTTCCATTTATGAAAAGAGCCAAGAGGACACACAGCAGCTGTGCTCACCTGCACATTCACATGGAAAAAGCTGACTATTAGTAAAGCATTTCGATATTTTGATCATATTCTGTTATGCTTTCCAGACAAGTATTTCCTTCACTTCCACAGAAGTGAGTAACCTGATTTTGTTTCATGGGAGAATCTCACACATTGCAGGTTTCACTGTGATTGCAACACAGAGAAGGATCATAACAGCTCGGTCCTCCACAACTGCTGGTTCTAGGGTAAGTGCACAGAAGAACTGTGAAACAAGTTATTCTAAAGGCAAAAAAGATGTTGAAAGGTGGGGAGAGGTCTCACTGTCAACTGCAGTCTAGAAAAAGAAATGCTAAAGAGCGAGTCTACACCTCTGCCTAAGGTACAGTTTCACCAAAAATCATCAAAATTCACCACAAAACTAAACAAAAAAACCAAAACAAACAAAAAAAAGACAACCAAATCCATTGCTCCTTCCTAAAAAATCAAAATGAACACCCTCCCCAAAAAAAACTCCAAACAAAAATACCTCCTAAAACATACCCTAAAGTCAAACAAAAAGCCCAAGCTTTGACTTGCAACAGTTCATATAATTGAAGCAGATTCTAATATGATTTAGATTTTTTTTAATCCAGCTTTTTTGACATTTTTCCTCCATTTTTCTTTATCTGCTTCAAGAACTTAGTTATATCACAGTTCTTCAGTCCAGATCAACTTCACATGCACAGAAACACTTGAAATTCATTTCCCATAATTCAGTACACAGAAATAACATTTCTGTGTACTGAATTACAGACTTCTTAAAATTCTCAGAACAGATGGCCCCTAAATTTAGTGCTTCTGATCTCAGAAAGGATCCAGCCTCTTTTTCTACCTTCTTTCTATTTCCCCATGAAGCTTCAGTATTCAGTAGTTTTCTGACTTCTTTTGAACCTAAACACCCTGAAAAATTTCAGGAGTATTTTTCTTTGAAAACAATTATAGATGCACTGATTTTTCTTTCTCAGTGCGTCTTTCCACAGTGCACAGTTCCACAGAAGTACCAAGAATGCCTTCCAATGCCACACCGATGTCTGTCAAAATCACTGTTAATCCCCAAACCCATTGAATTCTAAAAAAAAAAAAAAAAAAAAGAAAATATTGAAGGCATTGCTATGGAATTCATAAACAGCATGAAAAGATGTGAGACATTCCAACCCAGAAACATTTCACTTAACTACTTTCATAGCATTTTCAGCATGGAAGACTACATTTCTACTTTGTTCATTTAACAGAAAATACTCACCAGCAGAGCTCTTTGTGCAAAGTTTTTAATAACTCACCTTTTATAAAGTTACCACTCAATACAGGTACATTTCTTCCTGTTCTAAGTCATAATTTTACACACATCCATCTGAAAGTACTGATGGATGACTGAAGGAACTATAAATCATGAAGTTTTTAATCACTCACACTTGTTAAATTCTGTAATCTTGAACTCTATTACACAAATGACTGACTTCTGTAATCTTCCTGCATTTATACTGTTTGATTTGTATGTACATAAACTGTCGCCACTGACAGCTGTCTGCTACTAACCTGCAGCAGAATATTTCACCTCAGCAGAAAAACACTATCCATTTTAGGTGCATATGTTGCTTTTTAAAGACAACCATAAAGCCTGCAAGGCACATACCTTTTCGTAGTACACTATTCCATATTCTTTATCATCACACTTGACGCAGCGGAATTCAATCATCAGGTACATAAAATTGGAACTTCGTTTTTCCCTCTGAGAAAAGAGGCAGCACAGATGTGTATCATTTATTGCAGGGCATCAATCTCCAGCATTCTCCGTACAGCAATTACCAAGCTTCCTTTGTGCTGTGACTGATTAATTAGGTTATCAGTTGTTGTAGCAATTATTCAGTTAATCATCTCACAGCACTACTTGAGACCACATCACCTCCTTCCTGACATTCTTACTACCTCACTTCCTCACTTCATGATAAACATCCACACATAACAGGTAAAAAAATCATTTGCAGCAGCAGCTTGCAATTGTGGGCTGAAAGCGTGAAAAGATGCAACCACTGGGTTGTTGGTGTTTGCTTCTTTTTCTAAATAATTACATATAATTGAGACAAAAAACAGAGATATGAAAAAAATTACTATTTTAGACAACATCATATAAGAGGTAATATGAACTTGGACTACAACATCAGATTTGCAGCTCATTCATTTTCAAGGGAAGATTTGCTCATGCAAATCCACATGTTTTGCCTAGAAAAAGTGCTTAGAATTTTAAAATCTAGGTGGGAAACAGTAAAAAACCACCACCAGGAACACACATATAATAAAAAACCCTCACATATTCCCTTTAACAATGAACAACTTCAGCTCACTTAATGTATTAATAATGGTAGACTTTCCAACATAGGCAAAGTGGTTCTCTATTTCAACCATAGCCCTAGGAAGTAGGAACTTTTATTTTTCTGCACTTTTACAGTAAGTAAAGAGGGGGAAAAAAGTTAAAAAAGGGATAAAAAGGGGATGCATTTACTTCTAATAAAAACAACCCCTCAAAATATTCATATGGCTTTACAAAAACACAAATTTCAGTTAAAAAAATCAGATCTCTAAAGGTGCAATTATAAGTAAGACAACAAAAATCTCAGAGCACAAAGCAGAAAACAACAGCATTCTGTGGTGCAAGAGGGGTATGAGTTCAACAGTTTGAATGTGATTCTGCTGAATGACGGGTAAAACCTCATTCAGGTGTCTAACTACCCGATTATTATTTTTTTAAATATTCACTCAAATCTTACAAATGTCATCCCTCAGTACCTAAAATTAAAGAAATAGTTGGACAGGTCTGAATTCTAAGAACTAGGCCATATATCTAAAAAGCCTCCTGTCACAATCTGAATCCTAGACCTAAGTTAGTCATGCCTAACCATGTTTCTTCCCAGCTGTACCAAATTATTAATAAGTCTGTCTTCCATGATCAAGTTCACTTGAAGCTGCAAACGTGTAAGACAGTTGTCTGTTCTGGTGAAAAGCTGGACATGGATCCAGCACTGTGCCCTTGCTGTCCAGAAACCAACTGTGTGCTGAGCTGCCCCCAAGCCGTGAGGGAAGCCAGGGGAGGGGGAATTCTCCCCTGGAGTGCTGTGTCCAGCTTTGGGACTTCAACACAAAAGGGATGCGGACCTGTTGGAGTGAGTCCAGAGGAGGCCAGTAAGATGTTCCAAGGTCTGGCCACGGATCCAGCCTGGGAGAGCTGGGGGTGTTCAGCTCAGAGAAGAGAAAGATTCAGGAAGACCTTAGAGGCCCTTCCAATGCCTAAAGGGTTCCAAGAGACCTGGAAAGGGACTTTGGCCAAAGGCCTGGAGTGACAGGACAAGGGTGAATGGCTTCACACTGACAGAGGGCAGGGTTAGTTACACTGGAGATTAGAAGTTCTTTACTGTGCGAGTGGTGAGTCACTGGCACAGGCTGCTCAGGCAGATGGTAGAAATGTTCCAAGCTAGTCTGGACAGGGCCTAGAGCAACCTGATCTAGTTGATGATGCCCCTTGCAGGGGAGTTGAACTTGACGGTCTCTAAGGGTCCCTCCCAACCAAAACTATCAGCCATTCCCATTATTGCAGAAGTAAAATCATCTTCAGAAGCCTAAAGAATTATTTTTCCCTTATTGTATACACTGCCAGATAAATTAAAATGGACAAGTACTGAGGAGTCAGTTTCCTAAGCAAGTAAAGAGTACATATTAGAAAGGTAATTCCCCCCCAAATTACAAATCTGACCTACCTCATTGATCATTTCTATTTCTCTAAAGGTCAGTCTGTCCAGCCAGTCCACTTTCACCATGTGACCTTGCCGATGAGACTTGGTGAGCTGCATGAAAAAAAACAATGATAACATTTAAATTGCTTAGAGTAAGAGAAAGAATACTGAAGTTACAATGTAACAGAGACACTAACACCAAATCAGGGAAAAAAATAAAGGAATGGGGAAAAACCAAAACTTTGTACAGTGTACGTAGAGTAAATCCTTGAAAACAGCTGAGCCATGCCATGAAAATGATTCTACTGTCTAAAGTATCAATCATAGAAAAACCCATTAACCAAGCACATCATCTTTGTATTTTTAACACATCAAAACCAGGTACCGATTTCTCTAAGTAAAGTCACATTAGAAAGGTATTTCATTTTTTGTGTTACAACATTTCATATGGTAAAACTTACCAAGCCAAAGAAAAATAAGGTATTTCAAATACTGTCCATATTAAGTAATTCTGCCCTTGTCAGCCGTACCTAAACTGCCAGACTGGGATCACAAAAGGTCAGCTGAAGACTTAGAGCAAGTCATAGACAACTTGTTGTCTCTTTGTTTTAGTCACCTGATATGCAGTTCAGGTTTTGCTCCTACATCTACAAATTGCTGCAGAACTAGCAAAGATGCTGAGTAGTTTGAAGGACTACTTAAGAGGGGAAGAGAAGATGTGAGCAGTATTACCTGAGGTTTCAGATGCACTAACACAAAACTCACATAATTGTTTATATAACATTAGCAGCAAACTACAGGAACATGGATAAGTTCATTTTTTTCGGCTCCTAAGAAATCACAAGTGTTCCTCAAAAACATCAGCAATTCTTGTAGTATTATGCAAAAAGAGATCTAGAGGGGCTAGAAGACAAGAACTTCCTTCGTGTCTTAAAGAAATCAGGATCTGCCTAGAAAATGGCTAGTGAAGAGACTCCTTAAAGTTATTCTTATTAAGGGCCACACAGTCACACTGATTGTCACTTCATGTCCAGCCAGGGGACAGGCAATACACAGAGCCCTAGGAGAGTACAGGAAAGGTAGGTATGGATGCGAGAGAACACAACACCAGCTTCTTCCATATAGAACTGGAGATGACATTACTATACAAAAAAGGCACAGAACACCTGGAATACACTGGGGGATATCCAAGTTGCACAGTCTGTCAGATTTTCCATAGCATTAGACTTTCCATAGCCCACCTCTGAAGACACACCAAAAATAAGAAAGGGTTTGCACCACAAGTCCTGTTTCATCATTTACACTCAAATGGCCACTAAACTGATGTCTCAGCAGTGGAGGCACAAGTATTACTGCACAGCAAAGATGACTTGGGCTAAATAACAAATCTTATCCTGATATACCTGAAAACAGCTTCAGGTTCATGTCCAGGTACAGATACTGACTGATCTGGAGAGAGCATACAGGACAGGACCTGGTCGAGTTCAGAGAGGGGTAGTTAATGGTGTCACGCCCAGTTGGCGGCCAGTTACTAGTGGTGCCCCCCAAGGGTCAGTGTTGGGTCCTCCCGTTTAATAGAGTGATCCCCCAGATCACTGGGGTGGGAGGATATTAGTGGACAGCAAACTCAACATGAGCCAGCAGCGTGCCCAGGCAAATAAGAGGGCCAATGGCATCCTGGCCTGCATCAAGAATGGAGTGGCCAGCAGAGCAAGGAAAGTTATCCTTCCCCTGCACTGGCTAGACCGCACCTGGAGTATTGTATCCAGTTCTGGGCCCCTCAATTTAAGAAAGAGCTCGAGGTGCTGGAACAAAGGGAGAGAAGGGCAATAAGGATAATTAACGGGCTGGAGGACAAGCCCTGTGAGGAGTGGCTTAGGGAGCTGGGGCTGTTTAGTCTGGAAAAGGGGAGGCTCAGGAGTGACCTTATTGCTGTTTCTAACTACCTAAAAGGGGGTTGCAGACAGGCAGGGGTTGGGTTTTTTCTCTCTGGCCATTGGAGATGGAACAAGAGGTCACAGTCTTAATCTCCAAGAAGGGAGGTTTAGACTTGAC
>WEKX01008354.1:0-12598 GCA_013390025.1 Pitta sordida | reverse complement strand
AGGTGGTGGAGTTGCCATCCCTGGAGGTGTTTAAGGGAAGACTCGATGATGAGCTCAGTGACATGGTCTAGTTGGTGGGGAGTTGGACTAGATGATCCTGAGGGTCCCTTCCAACTCAGAATAACCTGTGAACATGTACATATATATGTTAATGTTTCCCACTCCCTCCTAACCAAGAGGATAGAGAGTGAGAGGAAAGAGAAAGGGACAAAAAAAAAAAAGAAGGGAAAAGAATAATTCTAAAAAACAGAGGGAATAAAACAAAGTGATGTTTGAGAAAGGGAAAAAATAAGGAGAAATTGTTTTAAAACTGCCCTTTTCCCGCGGGGTATGCGAGGAGGTGGATATATCCCAAGCACGCTGCTGGAAGCCGTCGCATGGCTGCTGTGTCTGCTGGCAGGGAAAGGCTGCCAGTGCTCTGTGTCTCAGCTTTCTCCATCAGGAAGGGAAGTGGAGAGACAGCGAGCCTACCCAGCGAGCTGGGTTTAAAGAGCCTCGCCCTCCGCTCTGCTTCTGCTTTCCCACTTCCACCAATCAGCAGCTGAGTAGGGTCGCTGTGGCCAGAAACATGAAAGAGTTTGCGGCGACTTCCAGCAAGAGGTTGTCGGCGGCATGGCCGCCTCCAGCCACCGCCATGTGGTCTGGCTGCAGCGGCGCCACCAGCATGTGCGCAGAGTCAGGCGCCGGGAGTTGTGGGGCTGCCGTGGACACCCAAAACCGCTGCTGTGCTGCTCCCGGCCTGCGAGATCCCCAACTGCCAGGCTCCTGCTATCGGCGCTTGTCCACAGCTGCTGGCAGAGCCGCCCAGCCCGCCAGCCCCGGGAAACAGCACCGAGAGCCCGGGTGACGTTCGCCGCGCAGGGCTCCCCGCCGCAGTCGTCTTCACCCCACTGGGACCACACAGCCCGGCAGCGCCCGCCGGCACCCACTCGCCCTCCGCAGCCCAGGCGGCAAGGACAGATGCCACGCGCACCTCTGATAAAAAAAAAAAATTGGCTGCCTGAATTCCCCCCGGGAAAAAAANGGCAGAGCCGCCCAGCCCGCCAGCCCCGGGAAACAGCACCGAGAGCCCGGGTGACGTTCGCCGCGCAGGGCTCCCCGCCGCAGTCGTCTTCACCCCACTGGGACCACACAGCCCGGCAGCGCCCGCCGGCACCCACTCGCCCTCCGCAGCCCAGGCGGCAAGGACAGATGCCACGCGCACCTCTGATAAAAAAAAAAATTGGCTGCCTGAATTCACCCCGGGAAGAAAATGTGAACAAATTCAAAACAGGTGCATACTGAAAAAAAACCCAACCCTATCTCAAACACTAACCCGTGACACAATTGTATTTGAAAATTATAAGCTTTTATACATAAGTCGTTTGTGTAGATTATCCAGTCTCATAAAGAATAAGGAATAAATTTGCAGCACTCACAGCAAAATATATGGCGCAGCGAGAACTCATTAAGGCCCTCTCAATGAGGCCCCCAGGGAAGCAAACACTGCGGCTCTCTTATTACCAGCTCAATTCAGAGATTACATATCACTGATGACTTACTACTTAAAGTAATAAAATTATGTTAGTTCAAGTATTATAGCAGGATTCATTAAAAAATACGTGGTGTAACAAACTGTAAAAGAAGAAAAATACATGAAGTAAGAAACCTGTAAAAATTAGCGAAGTGGACAAAGACAGTTCTGAACAAGCAAAAGCCAGCTCTAAAATGTGTATGTTGCAGCTTATAATGTGTCATTAGGATGTAATTACACTGGCAAAAACTCCAATAAAAAATCTTGTCACAGTACACCATACAGAATCACAGAATACTACGAGTTGGAAGGGACCCATAGGGATCATCTAGTCCAACTCCCCAGCTAACACCCATACAAAGACCGAACCCTGTACTTGTCAAAGATAAAATACTAAAATTGATATAGCTACTAACTTATCATCATAAGTGGTCAAGATTTTTTAAAAGTCCTGGAGGATTAAAGAACTGAGAAACATACTGTTATAAAAGTTATAATTTATGGGAAAAATAACCACTCCTTTTTTAGGGGTTAATACAATTTTATTTAGCAAGAAGCAAGTGAGGAAAAACAGCGCTGGGCGGCCAGCTTGCAAAAGTGAGTTCTTGAATCTCTGCTTTTTATACAGTTCTTCCTTGCTAGCTTCTATGCCTGCATTATGTGTTGCCAGGTGGTCCTCCCTGCCAGTCGGTGGTGGTCAGAGGAAGGTCAACAGTCTTTCTTGGTGGCAAGGGGGCTTACCTTGTGCAAGCTGCGGGAGTTTTATTTAGTACTTAGCAACTATGTATCGTTAAGCCAGCAGTTCCCATTCTTTTAGCCTAACAGGATATTTTAACCACAGCCTTCCCTTCTCCCTTAAGATTTGATTAACAAACATCACATTTTATTACACGTACATTCCTAAACATTATCCACTGTACCGTTTGCTGTGAGTTTTGCCTGCCATTTCTTCTTCATCCTTTGTGATGGATATGAAGGAAGAACATGTAGCAGCAAAGAAACAAACATAGATGTCTGTTTCTACCAGTTTTCACATGAAAAAGGAGTCAGCAGCTGCAGCAAGCTGAAGTGCCTCTTAGGGATGTGCTCCTTCAAGTAGGGTTCTTGATGATGTTCCTGAGCACTCTCAAGATAGTTACTATGTACTGAAAATGGTTGCAATATAGAAGGTTGTAATATAAAATTGCAATGTTAAATATCTTTTTGTTAATGTCAAAGATAGGCTTACCATCATTAAAAGTGAGCAAGGACTGTGGTGCCTTGCCAGGTGAGGAGAGAGGTCAGGGTCAGTGACTTGGTCAGGCCAGGGTGCTCAGGGAGGGAAGGGAGCCTGCACAGCCCCTGAGCAGCCTGAGCCACAGCTCGTCTGTCCTCCTAGGGAAAGGTTTCCTAATGGCCAGTCTCTCCTGTCCCTCACCTGCCCACTATACCCCACTGAGAGGATCCCAGATCTCTGACAGTCCATCATAGGCATAGGGAGCTATTGTTGGATGCCCTCAAGACTTCGCCTTGTCCATCCAGGCTGGACCAGGCTGGTGAACCAGCTGCTGCACACAGTGCTACCGCAGGCTGGGAACCCATGGCATATCCTCCATAGGTCACATCCACAGAGTCTCCCATTTGCTGTAGTGTGCTCAGTCCCATTTGAACTGCGATTTTGGCTATGAGCCTGCTTCCTTAAGAAACTTGAAAAATCCCCATATTTAGGGATTTAGGGAAAATTTTGTGGAAAAATAGGAAAATCCAATAAATAAAAGTAATACGTATAGAAAACTGTATTTTTAATAGTATTAGTTCTGTGTATATATAGGCTTCTATTTGAGGACTTGGAAGCACCTTGCTGAACTGACCTAAAACAATCACACCCTATCATTTCTCCAGACAAGTATGATCTGAAGCACAGAGGAATACAAAGTCTCGTGTTAAATACCGCAGCCCACAGAACATAAGAACTGCTATGAGATAATAGCAGAGACTATGAGATAATAGCCACTGAGATGGCTCAGTGGTCTTCCACTGAGAACAGTAAGAAACATCAGTCTTCAGTGAAGAGTAGGAAATGGGCTGCAAGCAATATGTATCTCATGCATGTTCGAGGCAAGCTATGGTGATATCCATATGAAAACAAACAAACAAAAAACCCGTAAGTAACAGCAATGTGTCTGTTCAATACTGAAAGAAAAGTCATGTAGCAACTAAACAACACAAATAATGCAATTTGTGTGGTTTGTAGCTGCACAATATTACACAAAGGTGCATATTTTAGAGTATTCCATAGTTTGAGCTGCATCTGACACTGATTTTGCTGTTGTGTTTCTGTGTGAGCATGTGCAGCAAATCTCTTTGTTATGGCTCTGTCACTCAAAGATATGAAACAGAGAAAAAGTCAGTGTGTCAAAGTTGTGAGTCCTTCTCATTTGCAAAATTAATAAAACAGCCTCTATGTTTCAGAGCATATGTTGATATGAACAAAGGTGATGAATTCATAGGAAGCTTGTAGTGGTTTTTTTGTAAACTAAAAAAATCAGTTTACCTTGATTTGCACACAGTTTGTTTACCACAGTGCAACAGAAATTCTGTTGGTGTGATGTGTGCATTGCAAAGTCAGAGAAGTATATGAATGATTACATCACATTATTGGGGACCTGTGTTTGCACAACCTGCAGGTGCTCTGGATGTTCATTACCCTCCTTTATGTAAAGGTAAAGAACTATAGGTACCTTCTAATAGAGAACAGCGAACTGTAAAATAATCTGGTTTGTATCAGTCTGTAGACAACTAGAATTGTCCTGTGTCCATGGCACCCTTGTAAGGAGATTAAAAGCATCAACAAAGGGAGCTGCACATGAACTTGAACAGACATGACAGGCAAGTTTATGCCACTGCCTGCCGTTGTAGTGGGGCCTGTCAGCAAACCATTAGGAGGTAAGTTTATAAAAACTTATATCCTAATAATGGCATCTGTAATAAGGGTAGTATCCCAACCATCTTAGGCTGAGGGCCTACGTATTTCGCTTAAGACTCGTAATGGTAAAGAAGGGACACACTTTTCTCTTTAGTCAGGTCCAGTCTTGTGAGAGGCTCCTAGGGGAATAGTTGCCAAATGTTTGCAATAGATTTGCAATCAAATACCATCTTCAGAGGGCACTACCTTGTTTCTCATACCTTTCCATTGGTTCTTTCCCAAGGCTGGTAAGGTGTTCCACCAATATTTATTTATTTCAGTATCTGTCAAATTCACATCTTAAATCAGATGTCACTTACCTGATTTACATGAAGGAGGATCATGTTCTTATTTTGTGCATATTTAGTATCAATGAAATATGATTAATATATTCAGTATCTGTGAAGTTTTCCAAACCCATCTGTCCATTCATGTCATTGCTAAATAAAATGCGCACTTTACCAAAATTAGATTCCTAATACCTAAGAATGAAATTATTCTTAGATATTTTTCTTAGTAGATTTCTCCAAAAGTGATAAAATTAACAGCTGATTTCTTTAGTGAATGATTTGCTTTGTGTTTTAACTTTCATTCTCCTTCCCATTGGATCAAGGGGAATATGCATTTGTGCAGCAAGTCTGCTCACTTTTCCTTCCTTTAAAGCTTTACATTTCTTCCAATTCAATTATTTTGTTTGTTACAATATCATGCAAACTGGCCTTATAATAATTACTATTTGCCAAATCTAAAATGTTCTTTATGCAACATATCCTCATAAAAAAGGATGCATTGATAGCATTTGAGCCTCATAAATTAAAGCTTTCGGAACTAAAACAAGTTTAGAGTTAACATGGAAGTCATAAAACACGAAATCCAAACATGTTGGATTTTTCCCCAGAAAAATCAATATCCTTTGGTAAAACGGATATACAGTCGGCTCTCCTATACCATGGAACCATGGTCTTATTCATTTCCTGAGAAGCCCGCCTTCCATGTTGATTGGCAGCTCATTAATATGCAAATTTGCCCCACACTCACACGCCCCCCGGCACTCTGGCACTGTTTTGGCACTGCCCTGCTGTGTCGGTGTTTGTGTTGGTGTTTCCCGGCACGGAGTGGAAGAGGGCCAACTGTATTGCTTTGTTAAAGAGCTCTTCCGATGCTTACAGTTTCGTAAGTTACTGAAGCTGACCATTTTAAAACAGTACAAGCAGTTCTGAAATCAAGATATATATATAGATATAATCAAGAGATACATATATATAATACTTCATTGAAACTTTCCTGAGGAAAGTTATTTTTGTTTACCTGTATTACTGTTATCACAGTAAATTTTATCTATGCCAAAAGACTAATTGTGGATTTGAATGGTTTTGATATATTGTTTTATATTTTTTATTGGTTATTACATAGCACATTAAAATAATGAATTATTGATTTGTCAAGTAGTCATTTGGTGTTAATGCAAAAACCATAGTGCTACATCTTATCGCTCTCTACAACTACCTGAAAGGGAGGTATAGCCAGCTGGGTGCCAATCTCTTCTCTCTGGCTACAAGTGATAGAACAAGAGGACACAGTCTTAAACTGCGTCAGGGGAGATTTAGACTGGACATTAGAAGGAACTTTTTCATAGAGAGGGTGATCTCTCAGTGGAATGGGCTGCCCAAGGAGGTGGTGGAGTCACCGTCCCTAGAGATCTTTAAGAAAAGGTTGGATGATGTACTTGATGGCATGACCTAGATATTAGGGTAGTGTGTTTTAGGTAGGATGGTGTGTTGGTGGCAGGATGGCAACAGGTGAGGTAACAGGTTTGACTAGATTAGATTAGGTAATAGGTGATAGGTTGGACTTGATGATCTCTATGGTCTTTTCCAACCTTACTGATTCTGTGATTCTGTGATCTTGGAAAAATATCAATTCTGTATTAGAGAGTACATACTTCTTATGTAACATGAAAACACTGTGAAGTCTTAGGTAAAAATCTTCTAACCCAAAGGGTGGTGTGCTGTTGTTTGAATCATCTAGCAATGACATAATTAAGCATTCATATCTCTTCATATTTGAAGTAATCATTGCTGATTGCTATACATTCTGAAAACACGCCAAGTAGCATGCATTAGTGATGATTCGTAGTCTTCTTCTCTTATAGAAAACCATACACACGTGGATGCATGCATTTATACACACAGACTCCCAGAGAAGTAAACAGGACTATTCAATGTCTACATGGAACAAAAGGACAAAAAAAATTTCCTAGATTGAAATCCTGGTTTTAGACTTTTGAGTTATAGTTAGTTAGTTAATTATTTTCCTCTCTAGACTAGTATATTTAAACACAGAATCTAATTATATCTGACTACTATTAATTTTATAGCTCTCTCCTTCTGGGGTGAGACTGGGTCTTTCTATTTTTGTTTAGAAAGAAGATAAAGTAAGCTGTAAACACAAACACAGATTACATATCATGCTTCTCTTTTGCTTTGTGACTGTATTTGCTACTTGTTTCTTTGCAAAGTCTCTCAGAAAAAATAGAGATACTTGATACAAAGTTCAAATAAAAATTTCTTCTGGACCTAGGTATTGATTCAAGTTCTACAGTTTATTTACAAGTGCTACTGAATCACAGTTGCCTCTGCAGTGGGAGTTCAGCAGTTAACTACAGAGTAAGTCACTAGAATTGCAGGAAAAGAATTAATTTCTCTGTCTCCAAAAATGTGTTTAAGGGCATCATCTTTACAGTTCAACCGACAGTCTACCCCAACCTGTAACAATTTTTTACACGTGAATTGGCTATATTTATGGAATAAACCTTTGCAATGCTGTGTTGGCATTTTAATATCTTTACAGTTCAAGTAGATTTTGTGTTTTTAAATCGTTGCTGAGAATATAGCAGAATAAACTGCTTACGCAAACATACACCTAATGCGGAAGACTGAAACAGGCCTGCCTGGGTCCAGGTCTGTGTTGACAAAGTGATTTAGTGATTAAAGCTTCTTTATGGCTGTTGTTATTTAATTTCTTTTGTATTTTCTCTGAAGTTCTTTCTTTGGTATATACTTCTGGTACAATAGGATCCCTCCTGTTCACTCATATAGGGAAAAAAATATCCTATTAGTTGCTGCATGGGTTTAGAATAAATAAGAGTGCAGAAAAAGCACCTTCTTAGTTTTATACATGCCCTACCCTCAGACAGTATTTCCCCATTGCTCAATCATATCCTACAGGGCTATTGTTATACAAGCAATAAACAGCAATAACTGAGGCATTCTAGCACTTCGAGGCATTGAGCACCCTTAATTTTCACTAGAATATGAAAGTTATTGAACTTTGACTATAACTGGATTAAGGCCCGAATGCTTTAAAAAGCTCCTGGTACCATTCAGTTGCTCAGACAGCTACTTACTGCAGGCAGTAGCAAAGTGGTAAATACTGATTCAGCTGTAAATAAAATCGGTCCACAGAGGCAAAGTGTACAATATGTGATGGAGGAAGAGTCACGAGAAAGCAATACTGCTCTTGGGTCGATTAAACAGTGTACACTACAAACTCACATGCTGTTTCAGGAAAGTCACAGTCTTCATACAACACAGTGACACTTCACACACTTAACAATCTTTAAACAAGGAAATTGCATGTCCTTTTTGTTTTTTTTTTAATCCAGTAAAAATTGGTTTTCTTTAGTTGCAAAGCAGATGGTACTGACAAATAACCCATCACCCTTTAATATGTCTTAAAATGTGCATCTGTAAATTTTAGTTCCTGTCATCAGCTATGATTTAAAACCCTTAATATTTATTGTTTATAAAATGAAAACACACTTTATTAACATATAAAGAAAAAATAAGATGACATATAGATGAACAAGTTATGAGAAAGACAGTGATTTTAATAGCTTTTTTCAAGCCTCATTGTGTGGTTTGTTCTGCTCAAAATCAGTAACTGTAATGCCATTTCCTACTCAGCCTATAGCAGGCAAGTGAAAATCTCCCACCAGGTTGAAATGTTAGTTTTTCATTTGTCTCAGCACCTTTCTTAAATTTCTGTTTCTACAAAGCTGTGAATATGCCATTGAATGGTGGAAGGAATGTGCAGTGACACTGAGATGAGCACACCTTCATTTGGTTGCTCTTCTTTCTCTTCCCTACTTTGGGAAATAAAAGCAATATAAATGAGGTAATAATGATATTAAAAAGCAAGTGTGTCTAACTGTTCAGACACCCTGCATTTGTATATATGAATGCCTGAGCTCTGCTAATGGAATGTAGCAAGCAGAAAAGGAAACAACTTGTCAGCTGCATACCACTAAAACTGCTGGCAAAAGAACAAAACGTAGGGCTACCTCACAAAGTGGCTCTGAGATACAAAACAGCGTATGCATTTGAGGAGGAACTTATTTGTTCCACTGCAACCGTAGAGAACAATGGGGTTTGTGTTTTTCTTTCCCGATACTTGAATGACTGTCTGCTTAAGTCTGTGTATAGGTAGGGAGAAGAATTAATCCTCTGTCAAAAGCTCAATTATCCTCATAAAAGGTTTAAACCTAACCATAAATAACTCAAAGAGGTAAAAGGTTGAAATAGTGGCATAAAAATACTTTTATTTTTCAGGTTAGCCCTTGAGCATCTTAAGCCATTTTAAAGGCCTAAATATAAGTGTCTGTATGCAATAAATTTGTGGAGATATGCTGATACTAAATTTGGAAACATACTGATCCAAGCACTTCATATAAACTTGAAAAGAACAGTAAAGCAGTGTATCTCAGGTGAGTTTCTTAGGGACACTCTTTTCCACATGATATGGAAATCATGTACCATGTGAGATAAAACAGGAAGTTCAAAACTTAGAATATTCTTCCTTAGAACAGACTGGAAGTGTGAATATTCATTATATGAATGTAGAGTTTACATTTTCATTTGCATATAATTTAACATTTCACAGTAATCTAAAAAAAATAAGTAGTATTGGTTATTATACTCAACCTGAAATGGGCTGTATAAAAAAAATAGACTTACTGAATAATTGAGGATTCACATAAAAAGGGCAAATACACTCTGGTAGATAGTACCGCATAATGCTTATTTCGGTAGCCTTTCACACAAGTTTCAAGTAACAGACTATACATAAACAGCCTAATCAGAGCTTAGCGTTAGCAGGTGAGTTGTCAGCAGAACTTCTCCAAGGTGAGATGAAGTCTCCCAGGTCTACACAAGGAACTGACCAACTAAACGGCATCAGGCTACAGATATAAAACACATGCTACTGAAGCCATGAATAAAGTAAGGTTTCACAAAGTGGTCATCTATTTAGAACTTCACTATTAAATGTCAATGTTTATGCATTTCACATTTTCCCAAGGTGCTGTGCTGTGTTTTGACTCTTTTTACACTGTTAAAAGTCAGAAACGCTTAAGCAGAGAATCAAGTACTTCAAGTGATTGCCAGTGTGAGCACAGAGGGGGAACTCCAGATCCTGATGAGATCAGTAAGGGCTTTTTAATCTTGATCTCATTATGGTCCAGTTTTTGCCTTGGGTATTCACAAACCAAAGAAACCTGCAGAAAGATCAAGGGCAACAAAGACAAGGTCAAAGAGTATATGAGGTGGGACAGTTACTCCCAGCTGCAGTGCCTTGTTTTCTTCAGAAAAAAAGGTAAAATAGATGCGTATATGTAAAAAAGAATGTTACCTTTGTGTAGCTTATTATTTAGAAATAAGGGAAGAAGACAGTATTTTCTAGTACCATAGAAACTCTAAACTTGCAACTTAAAATGCCAGCTTCTTTGAAAGCTGCCTGTATATCATTGACATAAGCAATCTCACTGCCGTTAATGAGTGACTCATGGAGGTTTATTGCACAGAAGGAATACAGAGCATGTAATTGTAATTCTGAAAGTGAAATAATTTACATATATACATCTATTTTACACTGCATTACACTGAAGAATGTTGTTAATATGGATTTGCTTTGCAGATGTGTTCTGAATTCAGAAGAGACTTGTGGGTGTATGATTTAAAATTCTTATCTGGACTTTCTGTAGATACTGTTAGGGAAACAGGAGTAGGATCTACTAATGTAAAGTGCGTATACGTATACTTCATATTGCTTTATAGAGCACTCAAAGGCCTCATTGTTATTGAAAAGGTTATGATTTACTCAATAATAAAAAAGTCGTAAATGGTGCACTTCCGAACCCTTTTATGTGTCACAAACACTGAAATTCTGTCAGGCTTTCAGAATAGCCACTGTATGTTAAAACAGTGGGAAGCAATAGTATTTCCTATCTCCTGCTCTACTGATATTGAGAATATTTTGTACAGTGCCCCTTTAAAAAAACAAAAGCAAGGACTTAGTGAGCACGCTCAATAGCCGTTGCGAATGACAAGAGTCATCAGCTTGTGAGAAAAACTGCAGCTTCTGAAAGACTCAAAGAATGAAGATCTACCGAGGTTAGGGGGAAAAAACAGTGAAAAGGAGCTTGTGACAGTAGTTTGTAATCCTGTATGGTAAATTCAGTGCTTGTTCTGGTTTCTTTAGATACTTCTGAGTGAAAGGTGAAGTCTTTTTGAAAAAAACCTGTTTACTGACAAGGTGACAAAATACACAAAATGAACAGAAAACACTTCTGAAGAGGCTATTAGCTTTCTGAGACTTTTTTCCCTGTTGAGTGCCCATATCCAACAGTGCATTCACTTTGACATAATAAAATATACCGTACGTAATTTGTCTGCAGCTGAATTCACAGATGTTGCAGAAGTGAGAAAGGGCATCTAACTTAAGGTCGTGTGCCCAAGCCCCACTGCTAATGGGCTGTCCTTCCCATTGCCCACGCTGCAAAGTGGGAGAGGCACAGCAGCAGTGTTGGGAAGCAGCAGTGAGGTGAGGTGTGAGAGCTCCTGTGCTACAGCATGCTGCTGACAGTAGATTTCAGAAGGGAAAGATAGTGCCCCTTTCCCGTGGGTATTGAAGCCAGGATATGGTTGTATGTGTCATAAAATGAGCCATAGGGGAAGAAGACTGACCTGATTGAGTAAGGAGATAATGAAAGAACTAAGAGGGAAAAAGAGGGTGTACCACCTTTCAAAAAAGGGGGAGGTCGATCAGGTCATGTTTGAAGACATTGTTAGGTTACGTAGGAAGAAATTAGAGAGTCAAAAGCCCAGCTTGAACTAAAGTTGGCCACTTCTGTGAAGGTCAATAAGAAGTGTTTTTACAAATATATCAATGGCAAAAAAAAGGGTAGTAACAACCTCCACTCCTTATTGGTTGTGGATGGAAATTTACTAACTAAAGATCAGGAGAAGGCAGAGGTACTTAATGCCTCCTTTGCCTCTGTTTTCAGCAGTCGGGTAGATTGTCTACAGGACAGTTGGTCATCTGAACTGGTGGATGGGGTCAGGGCACAGTACTGTCCCCCCGTAGTTCAGGAGGAAGTAGTTAGACATCTTCTGATCCACTTGGATCCCCGTAAGTCCATGGGACCTGACGGGATCCACCCTAGGGTGATAAGAGAGCTAGCAGACGCGATCACTAAGCCGCTTGCCTTCATTTATCAGCAGTCTTGGGGTACAGGTGACGTCCCAGATGACTGGAAGCTGGCTAATGTGACCCCCATTCACAAGAAGGGCTGGAAGGATGACCTGTGTAATTACAGACCTGTCAGCCTGACCTCTGTTCCAGGTAAAGTTACGGAGCAGATACTCCTGGGTGCAATCACACAACACCTGCAGGCTGACCAGGAGATCAGGCCCAGTCAGCATGGAGTTAGAAGGGGTGGGTCTTGCCTGACCAACCTGATCTCCTTTTGTGACCAAGTAACTCACTTGGTAGATGAGGGGAAGGCTGTAGATGTAGTGTACCTGGACTTCAGTAAGGCCTTTGACACAGTCTCTCACGGTATACTGTCAAGAGATGGGATTCCAGAATCAAGAAGATGACTCAATATGAGTTAAACATCTTGTTCCGTTTATTTGNATGGTTAAGCCCAGAGAGTGGTGGTAAATGGTTTCACATCCAGCTGGCGACTGGTTTCTAGTGGTGTCCCCCAGGGACCAGTGTTGGGCCCAGTCCTGTTTAATGTCTTTATTGATGATGTCAACATTGGGATTTTGAGCCTGTCATAAGGAAGTTTGCAGATGACA
>WEKX01008351.1:52688-66645 GCA_013390025.1 Pitta sordida | reverse complement strand
GGATAAAAAAAAAAAAAAAAAAAAAAAAAAGTGGCCAAGCTAAAATGACATAACCATGGCCATCTCAGTGGTTTTGCTATGAGAAAAAAAAAATTATTCATTGCTTGCAATCTCTCTTGCTAGCTCACAGGGAATGCATTAGCCTGACACATAAACTTTTGCAAATAGTAGTAGTACTACAAAGACACCACAAATACTGAAGTAGATAAATTCTCTATTACTTATTCTCCTCCAATGCAGGACAACACAACTTCTCATCTTTTTCCTGCTGAGTTAGGGCTAAGAATATGTATTTGGTATGAAGAATTCAGTTCAAGGAAAAGGTTTCAACTGAACTGATAAAAAGTGAGAATTTTTCCTGCAGTTAAGGGAGACATCTTGTCCTTAAATTTTCCATTGAGTCCTATAGGTTCCAGAATTATGTTTCATGTTGTGCTTCATCTNGCTATAACATAAAGTTGCAATGGAGTTTTAAGCAGAGAATGACAGCAGTGACTTTAAGACACTCTAGACAGTGACCCTGTTTCATACCTGTTGATGTCAATGGAAATACTCTGTATGTTCTTGGGAGATCACAGGTTCCATCATTATTTTGTAATATTTCATAGAGTATTCCACTTATTTCTTAAAAGACAACATATCTAGTTAGTATGAGCCACCTTGTCACTCAATGGCACTTACATTTCTTTCTAGCTGGTTCCACATTGCTGCTAAAAGCATCTTTCTTCGTCTGAATCAGTGATACCTAAGCTGCACCTACAGTGTATTGTCTAAAAAGCTAAGGCTGCTGAGGCACCACTCTCAAAAAGATGACTTGGAGCATCTTCCATGCCTTGTGTTTGTTGAAAATCCAACAAACTCTACAATGTATAGCCTTTCTATTTTCCAGGCTATTCAGTGAGATTGAGATGGGCTATTGAGATGGGTTTTGGAGAGATGCCTATATAGAGTCTGTGGTTTGTACTGAGAAGAACTGAGAAGAGCTGGAGGTTCCCAGGTTTAATGTCTCCAAACCTGCAAGTTACAAACTTGCATAAAGTAGAAATCTAAATAAACAAGTGCCTGGTCTGCAAAGTTTGGTTTACAATCAGGTAACAAACATGAGTGAAGAACCAGGCAACATCTTTAATTGCAGGTGAATTTCATCATCAACACATTTCCAGTGCAGCATCTTCACAATGTACCCAGAAAGAGAAAGCTACAGTCTTACAATTCTTTTGGCACATCCGATTTATTTATGTACACATTCGAGCTGTATCTGTTCTAAGTCTCTAGACATTTTAGTCATGACACATTTAAATACATACCACTCACTATATTTTTTTAAGTGAGATGTGATCAGATGAGATTGAAGAACTAAGTATTTTCTTTTTGAACACAGTCTTTTTTCTATACACAATGTTAACTGCTTGACAAATCTAAGACTTAAGATGTGGATGGAACGGCAGGCAATGGTATGAACTCAGGTAAGAAGCAAGTATGTGCCCACAGAGAAACTGCAGGATGCAAATACAAACAAGTCACATTTTCAGAAAGGTCTTCCCCAGGTAGGAATCCATTGTACCCTGGTAAAAGGGATTTGGGGAGGGGGCATGACACACATGAAAGTTATAAAGCCATAGGATGCCCCAAAACAATATGTGTGAGCACAGCCAGCTGTGCCCTTCTGCTGACTTCTCAACTTGTGTGGATCTGAAAAGATGAGCAAGAGTTCAAGCAGAATTACTCCAAAATGCAGAACTTCTTTCATAAGCATCTTACTTTGAAGTAAAAAAACAACCAACCAAGGCACCAACCAAGCCCTTACAACATGCTATCCACTGCAAGTCCTTTTTAGATTTTAACATTTGTGCTCGAGTCCTTAATGCAAAAGTAACTCTTGGATGGCTAACAGAACCACTTCCAGAATCTGCATTTTCCATTCCCTGGATCCATAATAGGTATGACTACGTATTGATAAGAAAACAAAGAATGAAAGATGCTATGTCTCAAGCAAGACATAAATGAAACAGTTTGAGATAAGCTCTGAGTTCAAATGGGACTGACACGAGCTAAAATCCTAATTCAAACGCCTAATATTCCTCAAAAAAATACAAAAATAACTGGAAATTTGAAAGTTAAAAGTACCTTAGGTTTGTGAATCAATGCCATTTTTAGATGATTTCTGAACTATTTTTGTAATAAATACTTGAATTACTATTTCTTTGTTTTTCTAAACACTGGTGGGGAGTTGGACTAGATGATCCTGAGGGTCCTTTCCAACTCGGAATAAACTGTGAACCTGTGAACATACAGCTGCTGCAGTCTATTTTTCTGTATCTTACAAAAACTTTATATAATCCTGGAAGCTCTTTAAACATGAGAAAGTATTTAAATAATCTTCTGAGCTACAGAAAATATACTTCATATGAGCAAGAGGATGTAGTAGAAACAGGATGAGGTAGATTTACTGCCAGAAGCTATTTAATGGCTTGAGGCAATTTCTATCCTCCTGTTTGAAGAGAGAAAAAAGATGTTTAAAGGACATGGAATATCTTTCTAACTTACCTTCTCTGAAAAAACACTCCCTAAAAACCTAAAACACTCAACCCCTGCCCCCCCCAACTAATTTGCTTTAACTTAATCTGTGATTTCAACATCTCCTCCTTGTGAGTATTGAAGAATTAAGCAGTAAGAGAAAAGGAGCTCAAGATAGACCAAAGGAATGTTAACCTGGGACACTGCTTTGCTAATAAGCACAGCTGCTGTTTCTGCTCAGTGGAAATTATATTATTTTGTGTTCAAGTGGTTGCATTTGTATAGTTTGACAGTGTTATCTATCCTGTAGAGCTGAGGAAATGGCGCACCCACTGAAACGAAACATGAATTTATTTTCTGTAAAAGCAGGGCTGAGACATGAAAGCTGTGAAACAATCTTGTTAGCAATTCCCTGTGTAGGCAGCATGTTTTACTTTAATCATATGCATTACGGTCTTTACCCATCGCCTCCATTTAATTTCTTGAGCTTTTCTGCACATCAATTTGGCTAACCTATTTTCTAATGTCTGTATAAGAAAGCTGAAAACTTTATTGCGTGTTACACCACAAACAGCAAGACCACACACACAAACACACACAGGTAAAATCAATGCCTTTGAAGACCATGGCTTGTGCCCATCATTCCTCCGTTCTGCTCCATGTTTTTCATTGCCCCCGTTGTCACCCGGACGCCTGACGCGTCTGCACTGAGCTATTTAAACACAAGAGGGCAGGCGACATGCAAAGCAAGACGCTTGGTGCATTTCTCCAGTTTTTCACAATGCAAAGATCCAACGTTGAGCAGACTGTTGGAAAGTTTCAAAAATTAGAGAAGCACTTCTCACTTTCAGCATAAAAAAATATGTGACCAAGCTCTTCTTCCATTTCTCCAGTCAGCATAATATTAGTTGTAGTTCTACCTCTGCATTTGGAAACTGTGTCAAAATGAGAATGGTCTTTTTCTCCTGAAACCTGTAGCAATCTCTAAGATCACTATCCAGTAGTGAGAAAGGCTACTTTCTTTCCAAGATTTAACATGCAGTCTGGTGAAAAGCAACAGATTCTCCATATATTCAACGCGTTGAAATATTTAAGGCTCTCCCCATCATAAATGTATTTTGCTAAGTGTGTTGTGTTCATTCTTACACAACCCTGCTATTTAAACGCAGGTAGTTGTCAGAGCAGGCTGTCATATGATGGCTGGCTACAAGCAGGCAGTGCAGTTGCGAAGTAGCACGCCAGCCCCCATACTAACACACTGTCTGCTAGTTTACTGTTGAAAAATTTCCAGTACTAGAATCTTTAAAGCTAAAATACCAATTCACAATGCCTTCTTGAGTGTTTTTACATTCTTATTCATTATTATTGATATTTTGAGCCTGTGAGTTAATTCTGTCAACAAAAAAATATCAGCAATTAGTGGATCCTAATAAAGTCAGCTAGGTTTATGTTACCAATATGAACAAGTCAGTGGTTAGCTTTGCTAGACAAATTCCATATCTGGTAAAATAAATATAGAGATGCAATCTGAAGCAAAACTGTGCCCTCATTTTTCTGTTTGATGCGAACAGATCAAAAGTTAGATTCTGCTAACTCATATTTTCTTGTCTCTGTCCAGCTCCTCTGCACTTATCCACATAAGCAATGTAACCAGTTCTGATGACATGCTCATGTAGACTATGGAGATTTCTTGGAATAGTTTTACAGCTGGAAATCCATATGCAGTGATCCTCTGCATAGTCGTGATCCGTAATTTGCGGGATCCGATTAGTCGCTGCTGATTATCCAGCCAGCTGCGGGACCTGGTGCCTGTGCAGAACGTGCAGAACCTACCGCAAACCCAGTCTCCTCATGAATGTGTAAATTGGTCCCAGGCGGGAGCCACCGCAGCGCGGCTAGGATGCGTTTAGTGTCAATGTGTGTTTTTGCACAGCTGGAATTCTCCTTCGCTGGGCTACAAGACGGGGTGACAGGGCTGCCATTGTGTGTGTCTGTATGNTGCGGCCAGCGCTCACCCGCAGTGGCCAGCGCTTGCCTGCCGCGGCCAGTGCTCGCCCACCCCCCTCACTGCCAAACGCAGCAGCCATCCACCCTCTTGCCAGAGCACAGCCACATCAGGCAGCACTCATGCAACTGAGACAAGCCCCGCTCTCAGGACCGTCCTCCGGACTCTCATAGGGGAGGGGGTGTGGCTACATGTGTGGCATACTTGACAACGTAGTGTGGTCGTTATCTTCGTGGATTTCAAGACCCGCGTGAAGAGGGCCAGACCCAACAGCCCGTGAGTAATGGGAGATCACTGTACTTAGATATTTGGAGTCTGGCACAAAGAAGATCAGGATTAGTCATTCTAAAAAATATAGTGATATAAGCATCTGTGTAGATGCTTCATTCTTTGATTGAATGATAATGAATTCTTTTATCTGCTTCAAACTAAAACAGATTAGTGGCTATTTATGGGAGAAAAAAGAAGTGGGGGAAAAAAGTCCCGTGAACTAATTTGCTATTCAAGGTAATTCAATGCAAGCATTCTTACAGACCACTTCTCTGACATTAGTAATCATTTTACAGTTTTAATTTTCCATCTCTCTGAAGCACGTCACCAGCATTTACTGTACCAACATGTTACCAAGAAGGGTCTGAATAAATTGCCTCTCTCACATAACCAACACTTGAGCTGGGTGTTGTGGTTTTTCGCAAATGATGCTACTTCCAGGATTTCAGCAATACAAGTGAGCTTATAACAAGGATGAACACAAACAAATGCTAATAAATCTAAACAGAATATTCTGAGTTGGAAGGGACCCACAAGGATCATCCAGTCCAACTCTTAACACTGTCTCCCTGGCGGGAATTGAACTCGGGTCTCCCACACGCCAGGTGGGGACACTTACCACTGTACTAAAGTGGATTTTTTAAACGTCACATTGAAAAGGAACTAGAATTCATGTGCCAGAGAAATTAATCTATTTCATAGTTCGTCACACATTTTCAAAATTTTCCTCTCATAGATACTCTTACGCATGTACATAGTGCTCTTAAGAAGTATATTCTGAAAATCAAAGGTGCATTTTTCTCAGTCATCCAGCCAGTTTCTAGCCCTCATATCACATCTGCAGGCCATTGGCTCCAGTTTGGCTAAATCTGCCTTTTGGACTACACGTTATTGAATGAGAACAGGATCTATTTTTTGTTGTTGTTTTTATCTTGGGAAAGGAAATGTTCTGGCAGTATGTCTGCATTTTATGCTTAGAACAGGATAAAGAAAAAAGGATGACACCACCCTGCAATATACACATCTCGTGATGGAATTAATCAGTGTATCTGGACAGGATGAACTTCCCTGCAAGAGAATTAAAAGGAAACACCTTGCAGATAATGATGAAAAAGTGTAGTAGCTCATGCAAAAATCTTTCCTTTTCCCACAAGAGCTATTTAAGTATTCAGTTCTTAATTTCTTTTTAAAGAAAAACAAATTCCTATTCCAATTCAAGAATAATATCACTGGGTGAAAAGAAATGCATTCCAAAGAATGGCTAGAGTAAAGTTTGTCTTCTTACTTCTTTGTGAAGCCTGAAATGACTCCCTGCTTTAATTCCTTTCCAAGAACCAAAAAACAAGACCAAAATCAAGTAAAAACCATATGAAAACAACATTTTAAAAAACAACCAAATGAACAAAACCCCCAAACACACAACCTCCCTCCAAACAAACAAAAACCCCCCTCAAACAAAAAAAACTACCAACCCCAAAAATATCTGTACAATGTACGTATTTCTAGAAAACAAAATCTTACTGCACGGACACAGTTCTTAAAAGATATGCTATATAATCACCCTCATATAACAGACTAGAGCAAATTAAAGAAAAAAATTTAACTGTGGTAATTTCTGATTTAAAATGGTTTGGATCAGTAAGTTGTAATTGCAAAGCAGTACATTTCTAATTTATGAGCACAAATTATTCAGAGTGGAGTGGGCTAAATACTATTAGAAGTTTATACACATAATACGAAATTCTGTTCATAGAGAAAAGTAAATTCAAAAGTTGATTTGAAGGAATGATGCCCTCCTTTCATTAGAGAGTTATGATGAAAAGTCAGTACTATAAAGACTATGACCTGAGGTTCAAGACCAGAGTTAAACAGTCTCTAATCCTCTCTATAAAAGAAAAAAAAGGCATTATGAATCAAATACAAGGCTGCATATTACCATATTCATGGTGTGAAGTGCTACTCAAGAAAGATAATCCCATGGCACTCAGCCTCTGCTCTGCCATCAGGAGATGGACAACAGTCTGGGCCCAGCGGGTAGAGCAACTGACAAGACTTCATTCCATCTTCTTCCTTGCTGTGGCATTTTGGAACAGGATGCAGCAATATGCCCCTGGCCCATGGACTGCAACCACAGCACTTCCCACACAGACTGAGGCATGTGGGCCAGGGCTCCAGCTGCTCTCCAATCATTCCTTTCCATCCACTCACTCCAAAGGACCAGTGGAATGGATGTACTCTGCCCACACCCAGTGACCAGCTGCAGGGACTGGTGGCAGCAGGCAGCTTTGAGGCTGAACAGGGAACAACTCTTCCCACTCTCATGTCACAAACACACAGCCTTCCGGGAACATTCAGACTGTAAGATGTGCAAGATTTGCAAAGCAAACATTGTAATATTGCTTAAAAGGCACAAATACAATTATTACTTTCCAAGAAATTATTATTTTATTTTCTTGATCTGTACATCTGATGCTAAAATTCGGCTGCTTGGGGATGCAGAAGAACTTTTATTGTCAACCATAAATAAACCCAAAGAACATTATTCTCAGGGAAGTGGCTGAGTCACCTACTCAGATACTTAAAAGAAGTGTAGAGGTATATAAAAGCTGTGTAGATGTGGTACTTAGGTACATGGTTGAGCAGTGGACTTGGCAGTGTTAGATTATTGGTTGAACTTGATTTTAGAGGTCCTTTCCAACCTAAATGACTCTATGGTTCTATGCTGAACTACAAATGTAATTAGGGCTTGTTGCTGAGGTAGAAATTACTTTTACTATCCAACAGGAACAAGACTGGCCCTTTACACTGACATATCACTAATTTCTGTTTCTTGGAGGTAAAAAATAAAGAGCAAGCAAAAAAAAATCATCAATGATAAAGAAGGTGAAAATGTACCTTATAGAACTGCTTCAATTAATTTCTCTATACAGAGAAATTAATTCTAACCTGAAACTAAATGAAGTAAAATAAATTCTGAGAAGCAAAACACAATGGAATTTGTTCCTCAACAGCTTTTGACGCAAGGTATTTCCCCACTTTAACAATTTTCCTACTCATTTGTTACCTCACACGCCCAGAGAACTACCAAATGATCTGGAAATATTATTCTGTCCTATCAGACTGTCAATCTACTAGAGACATGCACATTGTGAGTTTACCAGGGAAAAGGTTGTGATTAATCTAATGTAAAATACGTGTGTACAATAGAGGATGCAAAAGCCAGACTATAAACCAAAAACCTCCACGTTATGTGAGAGTATAAAATTACAAACACGTATTTTGCATGCAGCTACCAAAACCCAAAGTTTAAAACTTCATGTGAAATTCTTGGACTTCAATTTGTTCAGTCTGCAGGACTCATGAGGGTGGATTACATACAACAGGTACATGTTCTCAATTTGCTTGCTGATGTCACTTGAAAAATTGACAAGATTGGCCCGTAAAGTCCTAAGCTGAAACTTTAAAACTCATCTTAGTATGCAAGCTAACCATCTGAAAGTAAAAAAGTTTCCAGGTTAGTTCCAATTATACGGAATTCTTTCATCTAAACTGCACAGCTTTTTAACATTATATTTTGACTGATTGGAATAGTCAGGGCTTGTTTCGGAGGGGGGCTGTGTGTGTGTGTGAACAGAAGGTAGGTACTAAGCTTAGCTGTGCAGGATTCAAGTCGCTTTATTAGAACTAAAGGGAAATCACATCGCTCTGGAGGCACTGTAAAATCTAGAACAAAAAATAGGATTTGAATATCTGCTAAAACGTGGTTTACTATTGCTCACACATAAGTGACAAAACTTTTTTCTCGATGGTAAAAGAAAAAGGAAACCATTATTTGCTTAGTGAAATATTTTTGTGCAGTATTTTATACTATGCACAACTGACAAATCAATTAATATTGAGCACTACATTGACAAGTCAGTTTTCCAGCTACTTTCCTGTTAGATATATTTACTACTTTATCATTTTTCTCATTCATCAAGAATCCTACAGATCCATACTTCTGAAAGCATGTATGTTTTAATGCTGAATTTATGGACAAATGCCAACACAACACTAAAAAAAGCACTAGTTCTATCTGAAAAAAGTTTATTTCCCATTTTCTACTTTGTAATTCAGGCAGCTCTGCAGCTAACAAAAGGGTTCTTATTGTAATTCTATTAAATTTGAGGTAACAATAAACATTAACTCAGTCTCAAACATGATACAGTGCTGTATGTAGCTAGGTTAAAAGGGAATGTAAAACAAACCACCTGCATTACTTAGGAAACCCTAAATGCCCTAATTTATCCATTTATTGGAAGAACTAATGAAAAGCTTCTTTGGTTCTTGCAATGGATAAAGGTAGCCATTAGTCTCTGAAGTGCACAATTTTACTAGCAAGACAAAACAAAAAGCAAATCTTAGGAGCAAGTATCAGCTGGACATTCACATAACAAGGTCCAAAGAGACATATCCAGAAGTTTCCGCTTTTAATCCAACTCTGAATAATATTGGATACTGTTCTCTGTTCTTTCAGAGCTCTTCTACTGCTAAATTAACTACAAGGCTTGCAAGTCCAAATGTATCGCAAGCTTTTCCCAAGGCACCCCAATGCTATCTGAGGCACTGAAACTATGGCAACTGAATAAGAAAGCAGCTTCCATGATTAATAGATGAAGATCCCAGCGACAGTTTCTCACTAGGCCACAACTTAGGAATGCAGAAGGAATTAACATAGAATCCACCTCAATCTACCAATAAAAAGTAGATTTCGAAAGGCATCAACAAAACCACATTATTTTTCCACTCAAAAAAACTATGGATCTAAAAAGTGTTCAAAATCTCATTAACATTTCAATGAACACCTGCCTCAAGTGAAAGTAATGGATAAACATTCATGAACAATGGTGAAATATGAGAAATTTCCCATTCAATTATCAAAGTCATACGAGGAATACTCAAGATATAGAACATGTGAGTGAGGCTGAGAAGACAGAGATAGGAAAGTGGAAATAGTATTTGCTGCAGTCAGGAATTTGGATGCAGTTTTTCCAATTGTGTTGGAGATTCATAGGGCAGAGTACTTTTTCTATGTGCTGAACTGGAACACCCAACCGTATCTATTGTATACTCTACACATTTTCATTATTAAAAGGCCTTGTGAGTCTGTCAGGGTCATTGTAAAATTGATGATGTTCAGGAATACTTTCTCTTTTTAAGCATGTAATAGAATGTCTGCTACTATCTCCAGTAAAAATGCTAGTATAGTCCTTATCCAACTAGATGGCTTCAGATCAAGGTCACAGAGATCATTTTTTTTGATTGCCTCATGGAAAGGGTATAATCCTGCAGTCAAAAGTCAAAGAAATGGCTCTGCCCAGGGAGGGTGCGAGAGATGATGCCGAAAGCCTTCCATACAGAGGACAGCACACATGCTGTCATGTCATCTTGCATGATGTGCAGCAATGCTGTGCATCTGCTCCTGGAAACTGTTTCAAATTCAGACCTTCAGGAATGTTGCAAAAGTGTATTTCTGTAGCGAGTTTCCCAGTAGCAGTTTTGCCAGTAGCTACAAAAATAAAAATCAAAAAATGGCATGCAGTAGTCCGTGATATAAGAATTTCAAATATGTAGTAGAAATACTCTATATAGAAGTTTATTACAGTTATACCTCCTCCATTACGAGGAAAGGGACAGGCCAAAGGCCTCGCGAAACATTAATCTCGCAAAGAACTGCAGGTCGTTAATATGCATGCAGGCCATGCCCATTGCTCCANGGCAGGCTCCCCGTTCAGGGACCGGGGGCACGGCGCTGCCATTGCAAGCCCTCCTCCCCGCAGGGCAGGATGAGTCCTGCCCCACAGGCAGTGCGGCACCGCCTCTCGGCAGAGGAGAGTCAAACTGCGCACACGTCGGGCAGCTGGGCTCGCAGATGGCAGAATCATATTTGTGAAAATATTGCTTCGCAAATGGGCAAGGTCGTGAAGGAGATGCCGCGATACAAAGAGTATTCACTGTATTAACAATACTTTAAAGGAAAGGTCATCACTGAATGTAGTGAATTACCATATGTCTTCACTCTAGAGATACAGCAACTGGCAGTTCTGTTAATAGCTGGTTTATCTACTTCATTGCACATCTCTATTTCAGCCACCAAAGAAACACTCTGGGGCTTGGGGAAAAATTATTTTCGTACAAAAATGACTCCATATTCACACTGAGCATAGTAAACCCCCTCCTTCAGGCCGACAAATAACTACAGTTCTATATGGGGAAGGACTTCCTAAGGTTTTGCAGCAAATTACAGGAAAATTAATTCTAGGTTTTTCTCATTTTCTTCTTCCATTTTTGAAAGCTTTTTTTCCGGGGCGGGGAAGGGGGCGAAAGGGGAGGACTTTTTGTTGGGTTTTTTTAAGGTGAAATCTACTTCCTTTTACTATTAAACTATAGCTGGAGTTGAACTTTAGCTTTCAGAGGGCATAAATCTATCTGTCTTTTTTATATTCATCTGGTGCACAAAAGCTGAGAATACGATGATTTTATGGGAGGAGGCCTAGGTCTCTCATCCTCTTCCCCATTTTCAGTGCCCTGACTATTTACTGTTAGCAGCCTTTGTAAGTCTAAAGTCACAAAAACTGCAAATGTCTCTACGTATGCCTGTCTTTCAAAGAACTCCTCCTGATTTTGTAAGTACAGACTGCTTTTCTATTTTTTTCTCTCTCTGTTTCCATATCACATTTCATTTTGAATTGTTTCACATCTTCCAGAGGCTAAAACAAAACAGGCAAACAAGAAGCTTGGGAACTGCACAAGGCACATGAGCAGCGCAATACCTATAATTGCATATAACACAGTAGGTGGCACTCTTCCCTTTAAATCCTAAAGCTGTGCTTTGGAGCTGTGCTGCCGTATTGCCATGTTGCAATCCAGACCAAAATCAAAGCATCCTTCACCATGGGCAATTAAATATCCCTTAACACTGTATAAACATTCAGTTACGTATTTCCACGGCCACAGGTAACACAGCATATAAAGAAAATTAAGACATGCAAACTCCAGTCTGCCAGGTTTGCACTTGAACTGGGGTAATCCACTTCTGTCTTCACAGACCCCACACACATCTACTCTCTTCCTCACTCAATACAAAAAATATATTACTTCAGAGATCTATCAGGCTCAGGCCCAGGCTTTTCCTTAGCTGCTTGTTTCTGCCTTAGAACACTGTTCATAGCTGCTGAATGCTGTTGATCAGCAGTCGAACTCTGTGCTACTGACTGTATGTCACTGCCAAAATGTCTCACCTACCTCACAGTAACCCTGATACTCAGAATTTATGAGCAGAAAATGCTCAATCAGTCATCAGTAAAAAGCACTGTTTATTCCTCTTATTTTTCTGTTGCCCCATCACGCAAAGCTTGTCACAATTTGTCAGATATGATTTTTTCCATGACATGCAGACTTGTTTTAACATTAAACGTCCATCCAGAGCAAATGTACTCACACAATAGCTTCAGCTCCTTAACAAGTATCGATGCCCAGCAGAGAACAGTATTTTCAGTTTGGGGTTTAACATGAAAAAAAGTCCCCATTTAAGTAATATTTCAGCAACTGCCTTTGCTCTCGGAAAATTACTTGGCCAAGCAAAGCTTCCCTGGGTCAGAAAACTTACTTGAGTCAATGAGACTGGGAAAGATAAGGGATAAAGATTTACTTCATCAGTAAATAAATAGTAGGAAGGCAAATACTGCAGCATCGGTATGAAATTAGGATAATGAAAAGTTAAACCATACTAAACCAGAAGTTTTCTCTAGCATATGCTGTGTCTAATATAATTTGAATGCTCTTTTCCAGAATGTACTGGCTTGTTTGTTTTCAGCAGTCAGCTATAACATATGGGAATCAAGTACTATAATAAAACATTTGTTTGGGTAGTATAACAATGTGTTCTTGCAACAAGTTGGATGTGAGGCATGTATTAGCTCAGGTCAATTTAATCCTAAAAGATTTTATGTCTTCTCTGTTATAAACCATGTGAATTCCTTTCATGGGTATTTATATATGGCTCTTCAAAATAAAGTGACAAATTTTCCGTTCCCTTCAGAAAACATGCACAAGAAAGTTCACAATCACATACTTCCTTTTTATTGCAAACAGTTTTAATCTAGATTTATCACAGGTCATTAATTTGATCTCTCTCTTTGTCTTTTCCTTTTTTTTTTCCTTTTCAAAAATTTAATGAAAGCAGCCTGATCCGGCTCCTTCTTCAATCTTAAACTCTAGTAACTGTAACCTTCTACTTACAAATATTTAGAGGGGACTGTGGCTAATATTCACTTTCATCTTCAAGCAGCTAGAAATGCTAGCTATCCAAGTTTCTCACAGATGTCAGTGCCCAATTATTTTTTGGTTCAAGTAGCATGAGTTCTGTTTATAAGGCCGGTTTAGCCACTAAGTAAGAATATGCAGTTGTCAAGTAGACTAATGGAGAATACAAACAACATCTATGACGTATAATTCCTAGTCCCTTAAAGTATTCACTCATGCTTCAAGCATTGATCCCTACATGAAAAGCAAATGTCGCAAATATGTATCACAGTATGCCTTACTATTTTAAATTTTGTTTAGAATTTAGACGATTCCTGCCTTGCATATCTCACTTGAATATTCTGCTTCTGCACCAAACTTCCATGAAAGCCAGATATTTTCTCCAATTACGAGGCGTAGATAACAGAAATCAACTTTTTAATGCATATGAAAACGTCTAGCTTTAAAGAGAGTTTAAAGAGAGTTAATTCTCTTTGTCTTAAAATTGATGAGAGCTACCATATTAAAACCAGGCTCCTATTAGATATTATGAAATCCTAGACAGTGAAACACATTGGCAACTATTTCTTCAATAGTGACGACAACTCACAATCTCAGGGATTGAAGCAGGTATTTGCTTTTGATCATGAATGCGACAATTCCAGGAAGNAATAATTAATTTAGTTACTGGATGATCCAAGTGAGCAGAATCTATGTCAAATAACGAGCCACCTCGAGGAGCACTGTGACAGAAAATGGTTGCGGAGACAGCATTTCGTTATTTACAACACCTACACGTTGTGTGCGCTCCTTTGGAAAATGAAGCACTCACAGCGTCAGGAATTAACAAATTTTGCAATTCGCCACAGCGCTAAATGAAGC
>WEKX01008351.1:30474-49929 GCA_013390025.1 Pitta sordida | reverse complement strand
CAGGCGGTACCCCCGGGGTACGCCCCGTGTTCCTGGGGCGAGTCGGTTCTGGAACAGCGGCTGGCGGCTGAGCGTCGGCTTGTCGCCTTTCCCCCCTTCTCTCTTCCTCAGTACCTCCTCGGTGGTCGCTGGCTGCGCTAATCCCTGTCTGGGAGCCGATCCTGCCAGGAGCAGGAGCAAGAGCGAGCACCGCTAATGCATTAATCCCCCTCTCCTGTCCCCGTGCCGGGGCCCCCTGCCTCTGCGGCCGGCTGTAATCCCCCCAGCCGGGCCCCGGGGCAGCGAGGGGGCTGTGCCGGGGTCCACTCCCTTCCCGCCACCCGCGGAGGTTGAGTCGCCCTCTCACCCGCCCGCCCATGGATTGTGCCATTCCCGCATCTCCCTCCTCTCGGACGACTCCCGCGCTTCGCTGACCTCTCGTAACATCAGGGCTGGAACGGACAGGCTGCGGGAGCTGGCTACGCTATAAACGCGACAAAATAGCCCGAAGTCGGTGAGCTGAAAATCCGCATGCTCGTTTCTTTGGCGGCGGCATGCGATTCCTCAAGTTTTAGCAGTAATCTCCACCTAGATCTCGCCGAGTTAAGGCTGCAAAGACCCTCTGGTTATTTCAGCGCGAAGGTATCTGGTTTCCAGGGGATTCATTTACATGTGCAATTGCTTTAACATGATTTATACTTCGCCCCCCCACTCCCCAACCGTGTAAGTGAAAGGACAGAATGCAACTAGAAAATTTGCTGTCAGGTCACGAAGTGTGGCATTAAAATTACTTGTATATGACAGCTACTTCTTCTTTTCATTTTCAGATAATGAAAGGCCTCTGAGCCATTGGGTTTGGTCATATATTTGATTTGGGTTCTAAAATTAACCACACATCCATTCAATTTCTAGTTGTTAGATTACAAGGGAAAACACTCATCTGTATCAAGGAAAAGTTCCTTTTCTTTCTGAGAGTTTAAGCTGAGTGTATGCTTAGAGTAATTTTCTGACCAAAGGAACTGAGACTTAATATACATTTTCTTTCTTTCCCTGTAAATCTAAACCAGGAGTGTATTCTGCACCAACCAGTGCAATTGCTGGGGACAGATAAACTTTAGTGAAACAAACTTAACCAAGATCTGAAAGCAATTAGAGAAACTCAATTGGTGCAAATAATTTTTGGGTACCCAAGCATGTGTTGCATGTGTCAGGATTGTAAACCAGATGAATGTACCTCGACTTGCCAAGACCCCTCACCCCATTTCCACAAAGAGGCCATCATGCTTCCTCCTCTGCCAGGAAATGAGAACAGAGACTGAACATAGTCAGGATTTGTGGGAAATATCCATTTGACAATAGCGACAGCTGACATCCCATCATTACATTATGTTCAATCACTACATACATTTTTGAGATGTTAAAAACTGCCACTGACTTTGTTGTGGGTTTGAACTATAAGCAGATCTAGTTCTAGTCTTTAGTGTTTGCTTCAGATACTGTACAAGTATTTCAACAATACTGAATGGTTTATTTTACACTCACATTTCTTCATTAGTCAAAAAAGGCTCTCTGACAGAGAGTATTTTCCTCTCCTATATTTAGGGTTTTGAAAAACACAGACGAGATTTTTATATAATAAAGTTTTGCAAGAAGGAGAGCTAAAAAAACCCTGTTCTCCAGACACTTGTACCAGTGAAGGCATCAATTACTAGAAGTTTTATATTCAGTTTTTTTGCAAAACTGTTTTCCATTCATGTATTTTCTTTCCCTGTCTTTAATTTCCAAGCCTGCACTGCCTAACTTCTTGACTTAAATCACACATTTTTCATTTAGCCCTCTGCCAAAATGACAGCCAGCTCTTCTGTCTTTTGTTTCTGCTTCTATTAATTTACTAGAATTGATCACAAGATCAGACATGTCTTCATGGTTCAAACCCCCATCCTCTTCTGTTTTACCTGACTCCCTGTTCTCTTTCTCACTCAATGCCCAGTCCAATGAACTGTCTTCGTCTTTTTGCTCCCACCAAGCTTTTTAGGCTATTTTTATGGAACTTTAGTGTCAATTCTCCATGCTGTCAGATTTTCTGAAAACAGAGACACAGCCTTATTTGTTTTGCCTACACTAGTTAGCAACTGTGGACTACTCACACGGACTTTGCAAAGGGAATTATTATTACCCTTATTGATGGGAAAAGTTATATTTTTTCACTGGCTGCTTTTTGAGCACTACAGCAGTAGACTGCAGTGGATTTTCCAGTTAGGAATTCTTGGGGAGGTCTCCATAGAGCTGTGCATTTTAAAAGCCCTGTCTGAACAATTCACACAAGCTATAGAGAACTTCCGCAACATGTTCCGACCCCTTTGCAGAGTAGGTCTCTACCAAAGATCTGATTTGAGTTTGTAAGAAAACATTACCTCTCCCCCTCCTTCCCAATCACAAATGAAATATGTTGACTTGAAGTTTGTGGATTACCTAGCCTGTATTGAGGAAGGGCATTTGAGTTTCCTACACTGGCAGCAGCTGTCTCATTCAGTGGAGTTTGATTACAACTGGCATGCTGAGCCCCACATTGTATTCATATATACAGTTATACCTCCGCATTTGCGAGGAACAGGTCAGGCCACGGGCCTTGCAAAAAGCCAAACTCACAAAGAAGCACAGGTCATTAATATGCACGCAGGCCATGCCCACTGCTCCACCCCCCGGCACTCCAGAGCACTGCGGACAATTTTTCGCTCCTTCCCATGGTCTCTCTTGGCATAATGGAGCAAAGGGAACCGTTTCTGAACAGCTGCTGTGACGGTGTGTGCTTGCAGCCCAAACCCTGCACCGCTGCATTCCCCCCCAGAGGCACTGCGCATGCGTCGGCCGGGTAAATTCACAAATGGTTGAATCAAAACTGCGCGAAATTGTCCTCACAGATGGGCGGGGTCGTAATGCAGAAGTCTCAATGCACCAGGGATTCACTGTATTTTCTAATCTACCAGCATTCCAGAGCCATGTGATTGTAGGAGCAGCATCCCATTAGATATAGCTCTGAGGAGCTGGAATACTGCAGGGGTGCAATGGCACCTTGTTGAGCTTATCTCCACTTGTTATCTTCTTACATCAGAACATGTGCAACATTCCCTGATTTCAGTTCTTATTGTTAGATTCAGTTAAGCTTATTCTTGCCTCTATTTTGAAAGTTCAAAGTGCAGCAGAGTTTTACATTGTCAAGAAACAACATACGAGCAGTAGAGCTGAGGATTTTGACGGCTATCTGAGAAACACTTTGGGGGTTTTGCCTGAAGGAAGCTATGAGGTAGTTTTTTGACGCCCATGAGGGACTTAAAGTCTGTTATCTAAGGAGGGCTTGTACTTCTTTTTCCTCTCTCCTAGTTGGGTGTCAGAGGAGATGCTTTCACCTGTGGGATTATCTCTCACCACAAATAAAAACAAAATGTTGAGTGCAGGCACATCTTAATATAAACAATATGTTGTCTTCTTTAATCTTCTACCAGTAGTGAAATCTCATCAAACTGCAAATATAATTTTTGTTCAGGCAAGATTACTGAATGCCTGGCAAAGTAGTTACTCCTACACAGAGAAATTCTTTTAATCACTTCAGGGGAATTCACTAAAAGTACTCTGAAAACATGGTTGAAAGGAAAGAAGGAAGCTAAAGGAAAGACGACTTATAGAAACCAGCACACAACTAATTGTCAGCCTCTAAATGTAAAATGACAGCAAGTCTTTTGCTCAATTACCTCTGCAGAGTCAGGCTCATACTTGAGAAAGATGAGCACTAGATATTTCACAGATCTTTCTGAAGAAGTAAAATGAGATTAGTTTAAGAACAATGAATTTCCTCAATGGATGTGATTTTTAATGGTGAATCCCTGCAAAATTCCTTCTGTAATTAAGTTTCTTACAAGAAATGCCACATTTTTAGGTTGTTGGATGGCATATATGGATTTGCTTTTTTTAATCATTTTGTTCAGACATCTTCCAAATGGATACCTAGCTGATCGTAGGCTGATATGGGATGTGCTCAATAGGGAGCATCCAATATATTCAAAGTTCAGCAAGGTAGTTTGTAATATTCACTGGAAATCCTTCACTGAAGGATTTGCCTCTGCTGGGAATGCAGAGTGTCTCTGTGCCAATTCTGTGTAGGCTGTTCGACAGCTATGAAGGATTCTGGAAGGCAAGCAAGGCTGCAGAACAGATGTTTTATGCAGGAGGCTACCCTGGTCAGCCCCTCCTGTATGTGCCAGAAAAATCAGCAGAAATTAATGTTGCTCTGTGAGCAACATTCTCATGTCACTGTGTCATCTAATTCCCCAAAGAAGAGTGTTACATGAGGATGAAATAAGCAGAGAATACTGTAGGTAGTGACTGGGCCATATAGTGAAGAGAATGGTTCTCCATTAAAACAAAACAAAGCAGCAAACAGCAGAACATGTATGATAAATATGGGAAAGTGATGTAGAACTTAACAGTTGTTCAAATCAACAGAAATCTGCAGTGATTCATTATCAAATTACTCTAAACACACATGGGCCTGTGGTGTAAATTAACATAATCTTACTAATGTTGGTGTGTCTGTATTGTTTTAGCTTATTGATGATCTGTTTTGCAAAATTTCACCAGGAAGGGATCTTATGGTACTTTTTAACTAGCTTGGAGAGCTCTGTAACAGGAATATAACTGATCTGTTGTGTTCCGTAGACACTTAAATTTAAGTCACTAGAAAAATTATTTGCTATTGAACTCTATTGGATTTTCCATAAAGAGAAATTTAATTTCTTCACACAGTGGATGTTGATGATCTCACATTAATCTCTTCTGGTTAGAGTCTCTGAGAGGAAAATTAATCAGAAACTATAAAGAGTGTCTTAAGAGAGTTTTTAAGGTTTCTTTCCCCTCAGTTTTACTGTGGGAGAAGACAACATGGTTCTCAGTTACTTCGTGATGATTTAATTCAGGTATTGTGGTCTATGTTTTTAGTTCACTGTTTTGGAAGATGACACCGCCAGCTGTTCCAATGCTGTGCTTAGTTGTTGCATCCTTTTTGAGTATAGTGAGGAAGTGAAGAGAATAAAATATTTCTCTCAGCTGTTGTTTCTTTTTGTTTAAGGTTTGATACTAATTACTGAGTTATTTGGACAGCAAGTGAAGATGTGGAGGCTCTGAAAACTTGCATTTTGCAAGTATTTTGTATCTTGTATTTTGCTTGGAAAGTTAAGCTAAATTCATACTGTTTTCTTGGAGTAAATTCTCTGTTCTCATCAGGACTCCATAAAACCTTACTTAATTGAGAGTTTAAGGAAAACAATGAGGAAAGAGATTTGTCTTTGCCTATGTTCTTGCAGTGGATAAATACAGTCCAAAGTAACCCATTGCAGTGTCTCCCTGAAAAAACACAATGAACGTTTCAGATCTAGATGGGATAACTAAGTGTAAAATTACCGTAATTGAAAGAACAGCAGGGAAAGAAGGTTTTTTTTTTATTATAATAAAAGTGTTTTAGATACAATTCTGGCATGAAACTGAGAGCAATCCCAATTTTAAGTAATAAGAAACAGTTAGTTTAATAAGTCAAAATCATTGCTTTCAATGTCCCTTCAGTTGAACTGAGCCCTTAGAAACACTCAGTAAGTGTAATTGCCAGGCAATACAATACTATTACCAAAGAGAAACCTTTAATGGTTTCAGTATCTGAAATAAAGAGGCTTTATTCCACCCTCCGCCCACACACACACACACTTTAATTTATAACACTAAATCTCATCCAGCTGACTTCTTTTTTTCTTGGCTTTTTTCTTTTTTTTTAACCCCTCAAATTGATGGCAGTGGGTAGAAAAAAAGATATGCAACTGACAAACTGCAAAAGAGGAAGAACAGAGGGGCAAAGAGGAGCCAGGACAAAATGGGAGACTAGATGAAGGCTCCAGATGAGAAAATTTATGAAGCAGAGTATGCAGTTGGCAAGAAGGAGGGAAACCAGAGAGAAGTGATGGGGAAAAGAGAAAGGAAGTAAGAGGAGAAAAGGGAGAGGAAAACAAATAATCTCTCTGTGCAGCAAAAGATTAACGAGGTATAATAACACAATGTAGGAAAAATGGAATTGGTTAAACCTTGACCTTTCAGCAGCTGGTGGGAAATGATCTTTGAGTCACGTTTTATCCTTTGATCTTGTGAGTTTACTGAAATAAAGCAACAAGAAATGAGAGACTGACTTGCTGTAGGTTTATGCTTGCTTTTAAACAATATAAATGTTTTTACATACTAAAGGAAAAATTCGTGTTAAACACATTATGGCCTGCTAGGATGAAGGAGAGTGACTGAAAATGTGTTGAAAGACATGACAAAGTATTTGCGAAGAAAAGTGTGTCCGGCTTCTGGCAAAGCAGTTTTTATCAGTGTCAGTCACCTCCAAACACACAGTCTGAGGAGCTGTTTGGACCTAATTCTTTGTGGAAAAAGTGACATAGGATAGCCAGGAAACAACGGTGCTCCAGGTCACAAGTTAAATTGGGGATCTGTTTAGAAAGGCATCAGGGTGACCAGCAGTCATTATCCCTTGTGTGAGCTGAATGAGGTTTAGATCCTTTTGGCTCACACCTGTGAGAAAGGCAGAACAAGAAAGTGAAGGGAAAGGCGTCTCTCACATCTTCTCTGAGCTCCTTCTCTCACCATGTGCAAGTTAAGGTCCCTGATGTCTCACAGAGAAGAGCAGAAATTTATTCCTCTCCAGTGGAAAACATGGTTGAAGCACTATGTGGGCTTTGTGGGTTACAGTGGGGAGTTGATGGGGTCTTTTCAGCGATTTCACAGGATCACAGCATATTCCGAGTTGGAAGGGACCCACATGGATCATCTAGACCAACTCCCAAGTGAATGCCCACCCAGGGATCAAACCCACAACCCTCGAGCCATGGGCACTACACTGTTCATCTGAGCCTCCGATTATTTAGACCATGTCACTGAGTTCCTCATCCACTCTTCTCTTAAACACCTCCAGGGATGGTGAGTCCTCCACCTCCTTGGGCAGACAATTCCACTGAGAAATTACTCTCTCTGTGAGAAAGCTCTTCCTAACATCGAGTCTAAACCTCCCCTGGCGTAGCTTAAGGCCATGTCCTCTTGTTCTGGTGCTGGCAGCCTGGGAGAAGAGATTTGAAAATGTTCTGTGTAGCAAAGATATAATCCAAGATATTATTCAGGAAAAAGAGGTGAAGTGGGTATTTTCCTTTGACTTCTTGTCCGTAAACCTTTTTCCTAAGAGGAAACCTGATCAAATGGTGTTTCTAGCTCTCGTTCAATTAACTGGTATAGAAGGGGTTCTCTTTTGGCTTTTCTCTGTGTTACATGAGGCCAGGAGAAGTAATAATAATAAGACTTCTGGAGAAACATATGCAGTAGTTTGGATTTTTTCCAGGCAATTATCTGTACTCTGTCAGGGGTATTTGTATTTAAAAAGGTTTTATTGCACAAGAAGGTGCACTCAAAGTAGCTAAACTAGCTACTGAGGTAGCAGGTAGCTGAAAAGTTAGATGTTCCTTACTCTCTGCAGAGGTGATAGTTCTGACCCATCTGAGGATGATGATGATTACAGCATTATTGCTAGGTATAACCTCTCCTTTCCTCAGTCCCTCCTTCTGGGCTGGTTGTAATCTGGAGTTTCTTGATGATTATTAGAGCTGAAAAGCATTTGTTAATGAAACTGACAGTGTTACCAGGGAATGAGGGAAGGGGAGCAAAGACTTTCTGTGTTTGCTCATTCCTGGCAATCATTACCTAGCTTCTACTCTTAACTGTGACTATCTCAGGTAAACCACAGCCTGAACATTCCAGTCCTGCCTAAGTGAGTTTCAGTCACTCTGCTCTGCCTGATATTAGTGCAACTAGATTGAAAGGAAGTGAGTGAGAAAGCCATTTGGAACATTAGTCACTGATCCAGTGTAAAGGACAAGGGACCACAGAGAAACTGACCGCTAAGAGAACTCTATTTAACCATGAAAGTGGGGTTTCCATTGTTAGAGATGCATATTTGACTTCTGGCTCAAACCGTTGTCCTTTCCATAAACCATCATACCAAACAGTTTTTTAGAGTATACTGGCCAGGGCATGTGTAGAAGTTTAGCAGATAAATAAGAATACCTCATAGGTGGAGAAGTGGCAAGACTATGCATAAAGAAGAAGAAATGTGGAGGAAAACATCAGCTTGAATCCAATAAACCACAGGCATTCTCATTTATGTGCCATCAGTGATGAAATTCCCACTAGCTGTAAAACAGATTAATATCGTATTGGCCAGGGTATCATTTATAGCAATTTTCTTGGTGACTGTCTTTATTTGGTCTGTCTTGAAGACAACATTGTTCCTCACTTTTGGCAAGTACTTCCTGTGGATGTTCCTTGGATTGTACTTTCAGCCCTGTGAGGAATATGCATTAGAGTTCACAGAAAATCAGCAGAAAACTTATGCGCATTTTAGTTTCTACGTATACTATATGCAAAGGACACAAATAAAACTTGATTTTAGAGTATTAAATTCTTAGTGCAGTCTGTATTCAATTGAAATCTTTAAATTTGGATGTTCAATTATATAAAAAATAAAGTAGATTTATAAAACTGCTGTTTAATGTGGGCTAAAGTGCTTTAGGAAAAAAAATGGACTTAGAGAAGTCTTTGGGAGTTTTTTCACTGACTTTCATGGGACCAGAACGTCACCCAAGATGCAAAACCTGTAACATTACCTAGTTTGTAACCTTGCCTCCTAACTCTGTGAAAACAGAACACTAGAAACATCAAAAGTGTAAAAAAAATTTAATTCCAGGCATTAAACTGAAAAGTCTGGTTCAATCTTACCTGAATCCATGGGAAAACTATAACTGATCTCAGAGTCGTGGGACAGTGATTTTCGAGTTTGAATCCAGATTTCAGCATAGTCTTTGTGTATATCAGCTAAAATATACACAGATCACCTTTCAGTACAATTTACTTCATGATAATGACATTAATACAGTCATCCCCCAACTTTCGTGGAGGCTCAGGTCTCCTTTCCTTGTGCAAAGCCTATGATCCATGAAGGTAACAAACTCATGAATATGCAATTAAGCCCTGCCCATGGCCCTGCCACCCTTAGCTCTTGAAAAGCCTATGGGGCATTCCCAGGATCCCTGCGGTGTTCCCTGCGGTCCCCCTGGTGGCTCCGGAGGCAGGTCCTGCCGGGACAGGGTTCTCCCTGCTCACAGCCACAGGGCCATGACTCTGGGGGACAGTGCTGTTTTCACTCAGTGTTACGTGAAACCTCAGGCTGGGCTGTCCCCTTGGCTTCCCCGGTCTCTCCTGGATGCCCTCAGTCATGGACGAGCCCCGTTGGACCCTGTGCCTCAGGCCGGGTGGGGGGTGCAGGGCTAGGCGGGGCCGGGGACCTGGGGTGTTCCAGAGCCCTGCCTGCACTGCTGGGGCCGCTCCCTCTAGCGAGGTTGCTGTGGTCCCACGTCGCGCCGTCTCCCTGCTGCCTGCCACCGCATCACTCTTTCCTGCACAGGGAAGGCACTGCTCCAGTGGCAGCTGGGGCATTGTCCCTGCCTCCGAGTGCATTGTTGCTGTCAAGAGCTTGCGATCCCCCAACTGGCCATGAGAGCGGGCTAGGTCGGATCGGCCTGGGCTATGTTTTCGCGCCCCAGCGCCAGGGGTGGGGCCAGGGCTACCGAGGGGTTGCGCCTCACTGGGGCACTGCCACCTGCCCTGCAGCGGCAGGGTTGCTCAGCCACCCTGTGCTGNTCTGAGGATGATGATGATTACAGCATTATTGCTAGGTATAACCTCTCCTTTCCTCAGTCCCTCCTTCTGGGCTGGTTGTAATCTGGAGTTTCTTGATGATTATTAGAGCTGAAAAGCATTTGTTAATGAAACTGACAGTGTTACCAGGGAATGAGGGAAGGGGAGCAAAGACTTTCTGTGTTTGCTCATTCCTGGCAATCATTACCTAGCTTCTACTCTTAACTGTGACTATCTCAGGTAAACCACAGCCTGAACATTCCAGTCCTGCCTAAGTGAGTTTCAGTCACTCTGCTCTGCCTGATATTAGTGCAACTAGATTGAAAGGAAGTGAGTGAGAAAGCCATTTGGAACATTAGTCACTGATCCAGTGTAAAGGACAAGGGACCACAGAGAAACTGACCGCTAAGAGAACTCTATTTAACCATGAAAGTGGGGTTTCCATTGTTAGAGATGCATATTTGACTTCTGGCTCAAACCGTTGTCCTTTCCATAAACCATCATACCAAACAGTTTTTTAGAGTATACTGGCCAGGGCATGTGTAGAAGTTTAGCAGATAAATAAGAATACCTCATAGGTGGAGAAGTGGCAAGACTATGCATAAAGAAGAAGAAATGTGGAGGAAAACATCAGCTTGAATCCAATAAACCACAGGCATTCTCATTTATGTGCCATCAGTGATGAAATTCCCACTAGCTGTAAAACAGATTAATATCGTATTGGCCAGGGTATCATTTATAGCAATTTTCTTGGTGACTGTCTTTATTTGGTCTGTCTTGAAGACAACATTGTTCCTCACTTTTGGCAAGTACTTCCTGTGGATGTTCCTTGGATTGTACTTTCAGCCCTGTGAGGAATATGCATTAGAGTTCACAGAAAATCAGCAGAAAACTTATGCGCATTTTAGTTTCTACGTATACTATATGCAAAGGACACAAATAAAACTTGATTTTAGAGTATTAAATTCTTAGTGCAGTCTGTATTCAATTGAAATCTTTAAATTTGGATGTTCAATTATATAAAAAATAAAGTAGATTTATAAAACTGCTGTTTAATGTGGGCTAAAGTGCTTTAGGAAAAAAAATGGACTTAGAGAAGTCTTTGGGAGTTTTTTCACTGACTTTCATGGGACCAGAACGTCACCCAAGATGCAAAACCTGTAACATTACCTAGTTTGTAACCTTGCCTCCTAACTCTGTGAAAACAGAACACTAGAAACATCAAAAGTGTAAAAAAAATTTAATTCCAGGCATTAAACTGAAAAGTCTGGTTCAATCTTACCTGAATCCATGGGAAAACTATAACTGATCTCAGAGTCGTGGGACAGTGATTTTCGAGTTTGAATCCAGATTTCAGCATAGTCTTTGTGTATATCAGCTAAAATATACACAGATCACCTTTCAGTACAATTTACTTCATGATAATGACATTAATACAGTCATCCCCCAACTTTCGTGGAGGCTCAGGTCTCCTTTCCTTGTGCAAAGCCTATGATCCATGAAGGTAACAAACTCATGAATATGCAATTAAGCCCTGCCCATGGCCCTGCCACCCTTAGCTCTTGAAAAGCCTATGGGGCATTCCCAGGATCCCTGCGGTGTTCCCTGCGGTCCCCCTGGTGGCTCCGGAGGCAGGTCCTGCCGGGACAGGGTTCTCCCTGCTCACAGCCACAGGGCCATGACTCTGGGGGACAGTGCTGTTTTCACTCAGTGTTACGTGAAACCTCAGGCTGGGCTGTCCCCTTGGCTTCCCCGGTCTCTCCTGGATGCCCTCAGTCATGGACGAGCCCCGTTGGACCCTGTGCCTCAGGCCGGGTGGGGGGTGCAGGGCTAGGCGGGGCCGGGGACCTGGGGTGTTCCAGAGCCCTGCCTGCACTGCTGGGGCCGCTCCCTCTAGCGAGGTTGCTGTGGTCCCACGTCGCGCCGTCTCCCTGCTGCCTGCCACCGCATCACTCTTTCCTGCACAGGGAAGGCACTGCTCCAGTGGCAGCTGGGGCATTGTCCCTGCCTCCGAGTGCATTGTTGCTGTCAAGAGCTTGCGATCCCCCAACTGGCCATGAGAGCGGGCTAGGTCGGATCGGCCTGGGCTATGTTTTCGCGCCCCAGCGCCAGGGGTGGGGCCAGGGCTACCGAGGGGTTGCGCCTCACTGGGGCACTGCCACCTGCCCTGCAGCGGNCCAGTAACTCCAGCTCTGGAGTCTGTCAGTGATAGAAGGGATACTGAGATTTATTTGATTTACAAGGATAAAAATTCAAAAATGTATTTGTGCATTGGTGCAATAGTTTCATTAACTTTGGTTTTAATCAATTACAATACAATGCATAGAGGGATTTAAGTTTATGAGTAGCAAACCAAAACTGTAAGTAACATTGCAAACCATGAATTCTCCTCTTCTCACCTCATTACTTTGCATGGTTGATACAGATCTAAAGCTCTTCATTACTCTTTGAGTGTTTCCCACCACATGAAGCTTCCCTTCTCTCACACTCACACATCACCATTTCGGTTACCTCAGAATCCCTTCCTCTTCTCCCATGCAGTGCATCGGTGTCAACAGACTGTGTGTTACAGGTTAACTACAGAGAATTTTTATTTTCATCTCAATAATGTAGCTTTGGGAAGAGGTGCCTTTCTCCAAGACAATTCTGCTGCTTGCCAAGCAGAACTCCTCCAGAGGATGGGCAAGAGGTTCTGCCATTTCTGTGAAAAGCTAATAGCTTTCTCTGCAAAGAAAATTCATTTGCCTTTCTGCTTATTGTCATAGGTAGTGGGGGAAACTGCTTGCCTGCACTGGGGCAGTGGTGTGTGAGACAGGGGTGCCTATTCCCAGGCTTGGCTGGGTAAGTCTAAGTCTCTCCTGGGAGAGTCTCACAGTGTTGCTAATAATATATAAAACCTGTAGATGAGATTTCACATACACACCCTCTCCCTAATATTCCAAGGAGTAGGTGAGGGAGGCACCTACACTACTGCCATGTTCCCGCTGCTCCTGCTGGGCTCCTGGCTTGCCCCTCACCCCATCACCTCTCCCATGTGGCTCTGTCACACCTTTCACCATCCCCACTGCTTCGACCCAGTTCCTGGCACCTGGCACCATCTCCACTATTAGTGCTTCAGATCATTGATGCAGTTGGTGCTGCCCATGAGGAAGTCCCAAAGAGCGGAATTGCCCAGACACTGCCACCAACTGCTGGCAGAGCCTCCCTGCTGCAATGCTCTGCACCTACACAGGTAGGGCCGAAACTGGTCCCTGTCCATGCCTGCCATACCCATCACCTCTGTCACCATCATGGGCACATGTGATCCCCGCGGACTCAGTGGCAGCCCAATGGCTCTGGCTGGAACTACACTGGAAGGGACAGTGATATTTTGAGGGTGAAATTTTTGTGTTATTATTGTGTTGTTAGTTTTGTTATGTTGTTCGATATTTTTAGTAAAGACCTTATACATCTTTTTTTCTACATTTTACCTGAGAGTCTCTAATTTTCAAATTTAAGTAGAGTCATCCCCCAACTTTCACGGAGCCCTCGATCTCCTTCCCTTGCACAAAGCCAGTGATCTCCAAAAATAACAAACTCATGAATATGCAATTAAGCCCTGCCCATGGCCCTGCCACCCTTAGCTCTTGAAAAGCCTATGGGGCATTCCCAGGATCCCTGCGGTGTTCCCTGCGGTCCCCCTGGTGGCTCCGGAGGCAGGTCCTGCCGGGACAGGGTTCTCCCTGCTCACAGCCACAGGGCCATGACTCTGGGGGACAGTGCTGTTTTCACTCAGTGTTACGTGAAACCTCAGGCTGGGCTGTCCCCTTGGCTTCCCCGGTCTCTCCTGGATGCCCTCAGTCATGGACGAGCCCCGTTGGACCCTGTGCCTCAGGCCGGGTGGGGGGTGCAGGGCTAGGCGGGGCCGGGGACCTGGGGTGTTCCAGAGCCCTGCCTGCACTGCTGGGGCCGCTCCCTCTAGCGAGGTTGCTGTGGTCCCACGTCGCGCCGTCTCCCTGCTGCCTGCCACCGCATCACTCTTTCCTGCACAGGGAAGGCACTGCTCCAGTGGCAGCTGGGGCATTGTCCCTGCCTCCGAGTGCATTGTTGCTGTCAAGAGCTTGCGATCCCCCAACTGGCCATGAGAGCGGGCTAGGTCGGATCGGCCTGGGCTATGTTTTCGCGCCCCAGCGCCAGGGGTGGGGCCAGGGCTACCGAGGGGTTGCGCCTCACTGGGGCACTGCCACCTGCCCTGCAGCGGCAGGGTTGCTCAGCCACCCTGTGCTGGCTGAGGAAGCTTCGTCCTGGGCATAGGGGGTTTGAAGGGGAAGTAGGGAGGGGGGCTCTGCCACCTCACCTGTTCCTATGGAAACAGTGGCTCTGGGACACACACAACCACACACACATCCTCATGGCCAGCCGGGGGGTCGCAAGCCATCAGGAGCTCCTAGTGTGAGGAATCTAGCTGTGCAGTCACCCTTCTCTGAACCCAGACCAAGCTGAGCTGAATGTATAGGCATAGTGCACGGGCTCGTGTTGCCATGGCAGCGGAGGACGCTGCATGGCAGCGCGTGGAGGGATCCAGACTGTCCTGATTTTAGATTTTTTGCTGCTCTGGCAGTGAGGGGGTTAACAGCTCAGTTCTTGCCTGGGCCTCCATGCTACCATGGCATTCAAGGTTATAGAGATAGAGACGTCTCTGTGAATAACATACTTGGGAGAGGAAAAAAAAAAGTTTAGTAGCAAGATGTAGGTGCCGGCTCAGAACCTGCATCGGGAGGCTGAGAGATTGAAGGCCCATCCAGGCCCACGAGAGAAGGGGTAGAAATGTTCTTCCAGGCATCCTGCTGCTGCTTGTGGAATGGACTGACCATGGTGTAAACTATGGGCTAGAGAGAAGGAACCAGTGCTGCAGAATCCATCTAAGCCACGAGTGAAGATGGAGATCAAGCGGGNGGTTGTGTGGAATCTCTGACATCCAGCCAGGGTCAAACCACGACACAGACATATCTGTGTCTGGCCTCCACCCAGGAGCAGAGTGAGGGTGTCAGCTCTGTAGCTGTGTCCCTATCCCCGCAGTCAGCCCTATCCCTGCATGCACCGGCGGCTGTGTCTGTGCCTCAGTGGGCTGTGCCTGATGGGAGTGGGACTTTTTTTCCCAGCAAAAGGACATAGAGAGGCTGGGGCCAACCCAGGGATGTTGCCGCTGTGGGAACGCACAAACTTTATCACCCTGGCCCAGCCAAAAAAACAGTGGTTGCATAGCGCGCGTTTAGTGGTGCTTGCGGTGTGAGCATAGTGCTGGTAGGTTGCAAGCGTTGCCATGGCTGCTATGGTTCTCTAGCCACCTACTGATCACTGGCCGATGCCTGTGTGAGCAGGGGCTGGGGCCAGGGTCAGGGCCCAGGCACGGTTGATGCAGCACCAGTGCGGTCCCAAGGCTCGGCTGGGCACCAGTCAGACTGACCCTGCCAGGCCCCAGCCCCGGAAGCCACTGAGACCCCTTCCTGCCGGCCCCGTGGGCAGCAGCTCTGCAAGGGGTACCCACAGCACTGTAGGGGCTGGCTTTGGGGTCCCCCACTCCCTCTGCAGCATGGGAGGAGGAGCGGGGCGTGGGGGAGGGGTGCAACTGCACCCCCAGGGCCTTCACTGGTGCTATGGGCTGTCCCAGTGTGCCTGTGCCTGTTGGCTGCCGGCTCCCCTCAATGCTGTGGACACAGAGCAGGAGAGAGGGGACAACTGCATCTCTAAGAGCCTCCACTGGGACCAGCCCAGCCTGCAAATGCCTGTCAGCCTTTCCCAGGGTGCGATGAAGCCATCAGGGGCTTCATTCCTAGGGACAGAATCCCAGGAGCGCTGGGCAGGAGCAGACCCTCTGGGGTCATGCTGGCTCCACACCCCATGTTGGCTCTGCCCGCACCGCCACCCCTGTCACAAGTTAATGAAAATTAAAGAGAAATCAACAGAGGGGGAAAGCCTCCACAGGTGCCACGTGTGGCTGGGGACTGTGCCTTTCTTTCCCTGCATGTTCCCACTCCTCAGGCCTGGGTCACTGCTGCTTCTGAGGCTCCGCAACACACCGCCCCCAGGAGCGACTGAGCCCCCCCCCCCCCCCGCCATCCTCACAGGCAGCATCACATGGGGGCTCAGCCGGGGATGACGGCAGCTCCAGCAGCCCCCTAGACGCCGCCAGAGACAGCAGGGGAGCTGATCCCAGGCCCTGCTGAGCACAGGGTGCAGGAACCATTGCTACCTCCTCGCTAGCCCCCGGCCCCTGTGCACAGCCAGCCCCCGAGGCCAGCCCGGCTGCGGTGGATGGGAGTGGGGCTTCTTGGATGTGCTGCCAATAGGAGTGAGCAGCGTCCCCCCAGCACAGCAGGACAGACTGGCCTGGTATCCCGGGCAGAGGAGATGGGAGCTCAGCCTGAACTGGGGGAAATAAACATGGGATGGGAAGAAACCCTATGCAGCCCAGCTCCTGGAGTGGTCCCTTGAGAGAAGGAGTGCACGGTACTGGGGGAGCGCTTTCCCTGCGGCTCCTGCAGCACCGTAGGGGCCAGGGACACTCTTCATTGCCACCTGCAGCAGTGTGGGGGCTGGTGCTGGGGTCCCCCGCTCCCACTGCTGTGGCTGCTCTGAGAGCACCCCCCTCCTTGCTCTCAGTGGGTGCGAGGGGTGTGTTGGGTCTTATTTACATGCATATTCATTAGCTTATTTACATACTAGCTCTTCGCGGCTCACTCTGCACATACTTCAAGGGGAATTTTCATTCCCCTAAGAGAAAAAGCCAGTGAAGAATTGAACCCACGAAGAGCAAACTGCGAAGTGATGGGAGTTCACTGTACATCATTCCTACCTCTTGGGAGCTGGTTTCACAGTGACTTGAATTGTACTATTTGTTATTAGGCCAGTGTTTGACACCAACAGATAGAGGTGGGGTTTTTTGTTTGTGTTTTTTAAAAAATGTTAGTTGGGGTTTTTAAATTTTTTATTTGTTTTTAAGTGACATTTATATTGTTCTTTTTTAGTCTGGCCTATCTGGAATTTAAAAGTAGACAAGACTACTACAAAAATTACTCCTTGGTTGTCCTTAAATTTTCCAACACAGTTACAAAATGTTGTAAGAAGGAAGCTTATAATGAAAACTCTACAGTGACCCTGGTGCTGGTGACAGATTATAAAATGCATGTTGCTAAGATGTCTGGTTAGTGAGTGTCAGTAGGTTTAGAAAGTGATGAGTGCACTTTTTAAGGCTGCCATGCTGTGATACATTTCTATCACTAGTAACAATGAAAAATATGGAGGAATCTATGGACACTACCTCTTTCCCCCAGGAATCAGCACCGTCTCTTATTAATTAAATTAAATGCAGAACAGTATAACCCTCCCAGTGCTTATTCCACTGATTTCATACATACTAATGAGGATGATCTGAAGCTGGTGGTTGGGATCATTTATTCAGTGGTGGGAAAAATAACATCAGGATTCAGACCCCCTGCTGACTTCGCACACTGTTGTGTTGGATTTATATTGGCCTACTAATAAGTAACTGAATACATTAAGTGAGGCGCTTGTCACTGCAAGGGTTACAAGGGACTCCTTNATTATAATACACTATATAGGTAAAAATAATAAATATTAAATGATAATTATTTTAATAGTAATTTAAATTTAAAATACAGGTCATCCAAGCAGCATGACCAGGTTTTATAGGAAATGCCCTGTTTTCAATTCATCGAGTTNAGAGACAGCAGGGGAGCTGATCCCAGGCCCTGCTGAGCACAGGGTGCAGGAACCATTGCTACCTCCTCGCTAGCCCCCGGCCCCTGTGCACAGCCAGCCCCCGAGGCCAGCCCGGCTGCGGTGGATGGGAGTGGGGCTTCTTGGATGTGCTGCCAATAGGAGTGAGCAGCGTCCCCCCAGCACAGCAGGACAGACTGGCCTGGTATCCCGGGCAGAGGAGATGGGAGCTCAGCCTGAACTGGGGGAAATAAACATGGGATGGGAAGAAACCCTATGCAGCCCAGCTCCTGGAGTGGTCCCTTGAGAGAAGGAGTGCACGGTACTGGGGGAGCGCTTTCCCTGCGGCTCCTGCAGCACCGTAGGGGCCAGGGACACTCTTCATTGCCACCTGCAGCAGTGTGGGGGCTGGTGCTGGGGTCCCCCGCTCCCACTGCTGTGGCTGCTCTGAGAGCACCCCCCTCCTTGCTCTCAGTGGGTGCGAGGGGTGTGTTGGGTCTTATTTACATGCATATTCATTAGCTTATTTACATACTAGCTCTTCGCGGCTCACTCTGCACATACTTCAAGGGGAATTTTCATTCCCCTAAGAGAAAAAGCCAGTGAAGAATTGAACCCACGAAGAGCAAACTGCGAAGTGATGGGAGTTCACTGTACATCATTCCTACCTCTTGGGAGCTGGTTTCACAGTGACTTGAATTGTACTATTTGTTATTAGGCCAGTGTTTGACACCAACAGATAGAGGTGGGGTTTTTTGTTTGTGTTTTTTAAAAAATGTTAGTTGGGGTTTTTAAATTTTTTATTTGTTTTTAAGTGACATTTATATTGTTCTTTTTTAGTCTGGCCTATCTGGAATTTAAAAGTAGACAAGACTACTACAAAAATTACTCCTTGGTTGTCCTTAAATTTTCCAACACAGTTACAAAATGTTGTAAGAAGGAAGCTTATAATGAAAACTCTACAGTGACCCTGGTGCTGGTGACAGATTATAAAATGCATGTTGCTAAGATGTCTGGTTAGTGAGTGTCAGTAGGTTTAGAAAGTGATGAGTGCACTTTTTAAGGCTGCCATGCTGTGATACATTTCTATCACTAGTAACAATGAAAAATATGGAGGAATCTATGGACACTACCTCTTTCCCCCAGGAATCAGCACCGTCTCTTATTAATTAAATTAAATGCAGAACAGTATAACCCTCCCAGTGCTTATTCCACTGATTTCATACATACTAATGAGGATGATCTGAAGCTGGTGGTTGGGATCATTTATTCAGTGGTGGGAAAAATAACATCAGGATTCAGACCCCCTGCTGACTTCGCACACTGTTGTGTTGGATTTATATTGGCCTACTAATAAGTAACTGAATACATTAAGTGAGGCGCTTGTCACTGCAAGGGTTACAAGGGACTCCTTGTTTTTCTTCCTTGTGTATTCTTTAGAGAGGAGATTAGGGGAGATGGGCCCATTATGTAAGTCTCTCCTCTAGGTATTTCGTCCACCAGTTCAAAGCCCTCTTTTCCAAACAAAACTATGCCAAAGCTCTCATCAGTCATTAAAGTCCCAGCAGAAAATTCGCTGATTTTGATGTGAAGTGAAACAGTCTTGCCTGTTTTTTTTCACAAAAGAAAGTGAATCACACTCAGTACAAACTCTAGATTGCACAGTATGCATGATTAGTGAAGAGAGAAAATACAGGGCATTCAGCAGCCAAAGAAATGTCTTTTTAGACCTCCTCTTTAGAAGGAAATACAATGGAGCAAGCAAGCTGGGTATTCCAGTGCTGCATATGTGGCTTCAAAAAAACTTGTGTGAATCCTGTATATCCACATTTAATTTTGAACTGATAGACTCAACTTCTCATCCTTTTAGATGTAGGATGGGGGAAATTATGCACTGCGCTGCCAGATAAATGGCTCCTGTTACAAATCTAAAATACAGACTTTAATATAATACTATTTTAATAATTATAATACACTATA